>CM036558.1:162047658-162515158 GCA_020745775.1 Theristicus caerulescens | reverse complement strand
CTTGCTTATCAGTGCAAACAGTAGTCTCTCTAATTTGAGCGGTTGTCTCTCAAATTTGAGGGAGACCAATGCCATGAATGGGAAGAGGCTTTGGATTGGAACAGTACATCTGATGGAAGACTTATTGTGGGGGAAGTATCAATATGACTCATGAATATGACTCATGTTGGTACGGTGGAAGAACAAGGTCCCCAATGGGGTCCTAACAGAGGAAGAATTAGGTGGAAGAATTAGTTTGTTTCTGTGGTCTGTGGGAAGCTTTTTCTGAGCTCAGAGACCCAGACAATGTGTGGGTGAGTGTGTCTGTAGCACCTATACATACACATAAGTCTTTTCTTACTTTTACTGACATTTCATACAGTTTTAGGGCAAACATCTTTGCTACATGCTGGAACTAGCTTTTGATGCTGGAGATTATGATACTGAAAATAATAGGAATAAAAGAACGCTTTTGTTTCCAGCATGTGATAACTTTCTTGCTAAAATACATTTCTGAGATTTGCTTGGTAATTATCTTGGCTTCAAAGGATATTTCAATTTGTCATACTGCAACGCTTTCTTCTAAAACCTGTTTTGATTAATCACTGCTGGGTTATTGCAATTCCTCCTTTTAAAAACCATTCTTAAACTCTTCCCCTTCCTCATAATGAGGAGCAAAACCTTTAAGAAAAAAACCTGCATTATATCAATGTCTTGTCTGTACCATCATACCTGAATAATACAGGTGATACTGGGCTATTTCAGCTGTTCAGGCAATGCCAAATTCCCCAGTCTTTCTTAGATAAACTAATTATGTATTGTCTCCCATGACACTGAAATATCCCGTTCCATCCTTTCGAACTCTGTTTTCCCTAGTGAGGAAGATGTGGCAGTGCATTTCTGCCTTTACAACTAGCTCTTTAGAGAGGAGCCATTCCTGCAGGTCTGTCTTTGGCCAAATGAGTCTAAAGACAGTAATGCTGGGTCCTTCTTTGATACTGCTCACTTTGTATCAGGCACTGCCAGCTGTTACGAAGATGTTTTGGAGCATGAGAGCTCAAGTTTCGGGAATGAGGAAAGGGGGAGACAGTATCTACGGAAATCATGAAACTGTAACTGAGGAACTGGGAACTTATCTTGAAATTCTTGTAGCAAATGTAGGTAGAACAGGAAAAAAGCAGGAAAATTAACATATTAGAAACTATCTACTCATTTGGACACAAGCTCACTCGGCTGATTTCCACGATCCTATACTTCATTTTACTAGGTGTTTTCCTAATGGCTTGTTCCAGTTGCTGCTGAAGGCTTTGTGATCCCCTTCAATGGAAGTCAAATCAGGCTTCTGAAGTTGGCATGTGCAAAGCTCAGCTGAGATGACTCTGTCCCAGCCCAATTAGTGGAGCCAAGCAGAGGCAGGTATTTTGCAGAGAGAGAAGCTTCTGCAAAGATCTCCCATTGTGCTTTTGGGAGACTTACATGTCTTAAGCCTTGAAGTGGTCTGCTCAAGCTGCACTCAGACTTACTTTCTCCTTGGCAAGAAAGTATGAGATCTTGTGAGGTAATAAAATCATAACATTTATTTTACAGTTTTCCATTTCAAATTTTGTATAAAAAACACTGCTAGGTTTTGGGGTGTTTTCCAGGGGAGAGGAGATGTTAGTCTTAATGGTCTTGATTTATAAATGACATCAAGGGTCAGTAAATTACAGGTGAAATTAAGGATTTTTGCCTTAACATTATAGCTAAAAAGCCCACTGGACTTTAGTCAGGGGCCACAGACAAGGGATGTTGCTCTGGCACAGATGGGCTGTGCAGCCTTTAGACTGAATCTCTGCACAGCTGTTTTATGTGGGGGAATGAGGCCCTGGGAACCCAGATTTACCTTGGCATGGCTCTGAAACCATGAAGAGTAAGGAAGCTACAGACTGGGGCAGGCAGGGCCCCTTTTTTGTGTCCAAGACATGTCCATGAAGATACCTTACTGAGCTTCCAGCCCACTTCCATGACTCTTGCAGTAGGTCTGTACTCCAGTAATTGAGAAATGTGAACAAAAATGACATGGTCTCCTATTCAGAGATAGTAATGCAACACTGAGCATGCTACAAGCCTTGTTTTCCATCTCAGGGCTTGTCCTTTCCTTTATATGATCTCCTTTGCACTTGGGGGTGCTGGCTGCCATGGGGGCTGTGACCAGCAATTCCAAACCCCAGGCTGACATCCCCAGCAATAGAACTTGGCCAGGGGCATGGGGGGGGAGTGTGCACTGATTTCTTCTCCCCACTCCTGATGTCCAGCTCCACTGACTGGCTGAAACATTTTATCATGTGAATATGATCCACAAAACAGGACCGACAGTTCTGGTTGAGGGAAAAGTTACTTATTCATTCCTAGTCTGAGTATGAGGGTGGGAGAGGGCAGATAATATTTTTTTTCACCATTACTAAAAGGTCTATGAAGATTAAATAGCTGATGCTTAACCTAGCAAGGAAAAAGTATGCACACATTATTATTGCCTTAAGAAAACTGTTTCAGAATTGGCAGTAGGTGGGTAGACGGCGGGTATATCACCCACTAGGGACTTGTGGTATAGATTATAGATTTAATCTGGAGTGGGGGGGGAAAAAAGAAACAACCCACCTCTATAATAAACATTATTAATATACAACAGATAGGTTACTTCTTTCTGGTGAGCGGAAAATTAATTTCACATCACAGGTGATGCAAGTAGTGAGATAGCTTTTGTTTTCTTGTGCTGCTAGAAACAACCTTAAAAAAAAAAGAGTTTCTTTGCATGGGAGACTGAAAGAGTGCTGGATTGCCGTTCTTTGTTATATTGAGGTTTTCATGGCAAATACCTGGTATCTTTGTGTACAGTGACAAACAAAAGCCTGAGATTTCTGGAAGTATTTTGACTTTAAAAAGCTTCTTCCTGTAAAACAGTATGAATACTCTTTAAAAACTTCCCATTTCTTCCCTGGTATGGAGGAAATTTAGCAATAAAGAGAGGGCAGGTGCCCATGAGCCCTGGCACTTGCTTGCAAACCCTTGCGCTGCAGAAATAATGAAGCAGCCCGTCCTGAGAGCCCATTGAAGAGTCACAAATCCCACACCAGGGTGGATGTGGCTGCAGAGCTGGCCAAGAAGTGCAAAACCTGGAGCTGATCTGGTTACATGTCACAAAGCTTCTCCAAGTTATGTTAGCCTTGACAATTCATTAGGAATGAATGAAATTCAGTTATGGGTCATATTTTGCAAGTGCTGTCAGTCCTGATTATGCAGTTGTCTAGATTTCCTTTGCTCAGGGAGTACTGCTATCGCAGAGCTTATCTACTATGCAGTAGATGTAAGCTACCCTTCCCTGGCTTATCAGAGTCTATTTACTTTGCATTGATTCAGTTCCTTAGAAATTAATCTTTGATTCTTTGCAAAATAGAAAGATCCCTTGAGTTCAGTTTAAGCGACTTGATTTGATTATTGTTATGTCCTGAATATTGATTCTTAAGTGATTTTAATAAGAGATGCCAAAACTGCCATATTTCACATCATATTTGAGGGAAAGTTTAAACCATTGACAGTTTTAAATATTTTTGGACTCGTGCTCTTTGATCTAAGCTTAGCCAACACTTGGTTGTGGTCTGATTGCTTATCACCCAAGTGTAATTTTTGCAGTACTGTTTGCTTAACCGTGTTGAATTATGTGCCTATTGGCAGCATCCAGGTATTTCTTTCAGAGAAACCAGGTTTATATTGATTGCCATAAGAAGAATTATTCTGCATACCAATTGCAAAGATTTTCTTTGAGCTGGAAGGTTTAGAGCTGGAGGTACCAGGGGGATTTCTGTTGGCTCCATATTTAGTATAAAACTAATTACCACTTGTACGACAGAACTTCAGTGATTCCAATTTCATCAGCAGATAAAGGCTACAAATAATCTGCATGGACTGTCTTGATTACCACTGCAGTTTTTAGAAATGAAACAACAGCTGGTACCCATTTCAAAACACTTCTTGTACTGGGCATCCCTGCAACCCTTTATCCATTTCAGTGGTAGGACACAGTTTTTCTCCACAGTAAGTGAAATACCCTGATGAAATGATAAGGTAGGAATGCAAAGGAACGCATGGTTTTCAGTCCATTGTAGTACTTGATAAGAGAAGGGTGCTCAGTGCTGATCTTTGCAAAAGATACCAGAAAATCTTCAACAAATCCCATTGACTAGATCTAGACAGGGTGTGGTCAGGCACAGTGGGAAGCTAATTCAGTACCTGCTAAGAGGCAGCAAGGCACAGCCCTCCTGTAGCACCTGAAATTCATCTGGTCCTACATGAGCCCTGGCAAAGCCCAAATCTGCCTCATCTACACAATCTGCTTCATCACAGCCCAGGATGCTCTTAGTCTGAACATGGGACCTGATGATCCACTTCTGCAATGGCCAGTGACTTCACATTCCTGCAGGAGGGAAAAAAAAAATCATTCCTTTTGTAAAGGATAACGCTTTAGCATAGGTAATAAAACTGTTCAACTGCTCTAGGAGGCTGGGGCAAGAGTGAATTGCTCATTCCTAACAGATGGGTTGACAACTTTTGTTCAAGTCTGACATTTCATAAGCCACCTTGTGCTTGAGTTGTTTCAAACCAACTTCCCCTGTCATGCTTTGCTGTTTAGTTATAGTACCACCTCTAGAGTATTTCTAAGAGTGGTTTTTATGTTTTCTGGAGGCTTTTCTTAATTATATGGGTAAGTGCTTTTATGACTGATACCTGAAATTAAAACAGTTTACAAGTGGGCTTATTTTAGCTTCTTTTGTTGCCATCCCTTGGGTTTATTACTGTGTGCATTTTTTGTTCTTTTTTCACTCAAGTTATTTGTGCATTTCTGAGTACTTTCTTCTTCTTCTTAATTCACTGCTCTGTCTTTTTTATTGCCTTCTTTGACTTTTTTTCCTTTCCAGTAGGTATCTCTATTGTCATATTTTCTTCCCTTAGCAGCCTTTTCACTTCCCTTAGCAGCTGTTCCCAGACTACGGACCACAACCCCAAGAAGGCTGTGGCAGCTATGAGTGGGCTATAAAATTAAGTTGCTAATTCTAGATGCAACGATACAGGGAAGTTGGAGAAATGCTGCTTTCCAGGACACCATCCAGTTGAGTGGTGTACTAACATAGAGATCACCTTTCCTTCAGCGGTTTCTGAGCTCAGACTGGTTATAGAATGCAGCAAAACAGCATAAAGTACCCTTATGCCAGATTCAACTGGTATGATAAAAAACTGAAAACTATTTACTCTTACTTCAATTCCTCCTCATTTCCATGTTTATATTTTTGCTCCCCATCTCTCTCCCAGAGAGTACTTTTGAAGGTAATAACCCATAAGGCAGGTCCTAGCCAGCTGAGGAAGCCACAGAGGGAGCTTGCAGGTACACTGAGCTTTGGGGAGTCTCTCCCCCTAGTTGGAGGAGTTGCTGGCAGCTTTGTAGGTCTTCAGGATTCATAAGGAAAAAAAACCAAACCAAAATAAGAAAAAACCCCCACCAGAAATAAGCAGGAACAATTCTGTGTTAACCAGTGTCACTTCTTCTCTTAGCTGTATGCCTTTGTCCTTCTCTTCATTAATGACTTGAAGATTCATCATATCATGGGATGAATTCCCTTAAATAATAGCCATGGCACGTGGCGTAGATGGGCATAGCCCCGGGGCAATGGCTGTGCCACTGGTTTGTGTTGTGTTTAACCTCTCTTGGGTCTGTCTGTCTCAAGCAGAGAGGCCGAGTAAGTACCTCACCTACTTTTAGCTGTTTGTTCGAGACTCTCCGACTCGCCAGACACCTCTCACTGCCTTTAGAGCTGGTGAAGAAAAATAGGAGGTTTTGCAGGATGATTCATCTGACCTGTTTGAAATGTATTACTCCCTAGAAGTGTCTTTTCCTCTCTATGGATTATAAAGGGCTGGTAGGTGGTTTACACAGATATAGACAACTACACTGTAAATCGCTGTATTTGGTCAGATTAATCCCCCTAATTTCAATAAGGCCTCAGTGCATCACTCAGCAGAGTTAACTAGCAGGACTGCATTCCCCACAGACAGGCTGGGGGGGCCCATGGCTGTTGACCAACACACAATGGCATCTCTCTCAATAAATCAACACTGCAGAAAAGTTTTGTATTGATTAAAACTATCAGAGCAGTTTAGGTGAGCAGGAGGACCTGGAATAGCTGTAACAGGGTGATGTGACAATTTTATCCCAGGTATCAGACTTAGGATTGTTCAGGAGATACGTGGTGTGCCAGTGATGTCATGTAGCTAAGTGCTCCATCATGTATAGATGATATAGGAAGTATTAGGCTGTTGGACTGCACATTATCTTAAAAAAGCTCTTCCCTTTCTCCCCCACGGCCCATGCAGGAGGAGGGATTACGGTGGCTTTGGGGAATACTAGCCTTTGGGTTGATTTAGTTGCCCCCTGTAGCCAATTTAAGACATGAAGACAGTATTTCTCTTGCATTGAAACCAGCCAGCAAAAATAATTGCTGGAACATGGAGACAATTTTCTGTGAAACAGACACTGACGTGAATGATCATTTCACTTATTCCTGTTATAAATGGGATAATGTTTATTAATTCTGATTTGTCATTAAAAGGCTCCACAGAGCATGGATTTTTCCATTGTCAGTCCTACACTGTCTGCAAAAATTGGCCTTTATCTATGAAGTCTCTCAATTAAATTACAGTATTATGAATACTCTTGATCCATGCCTAGGTGGGAGGATCCATGCCATTGTGCATACAGCTTTTCTGCCTCATTACCAGCTCCTCTTATTTAGCTAACTTGTTTGCCTGATCAGATGATAAGTGCTAATCCCTTCTCTGTTCTGTGACATGATGCTGTGTTGGATGGCAGCAAAGCCGAAGCCAATAGGGGAGTTTTTCTCCTTAAATACTCTCCTTAAGAATAGGAAGATGAGGAGTCTGCTAATCCCCTTTGAATCCTTTATGGCTGTATACTCACAGGATTTGTGAAATCCTATCTATGAGATTGTACACTCTTTTGGCACAGGGATCATGTCTGGTAAACAGGGCACCCTTTGCTCCTGTCCCAGCAGAGATAATGTGGGAGAGGAGGGATTTCCTTTTGGTGCAAGACTTGGACTGCTGGACTGAGCTTAATTCCCACTCTGTCCCAGTAACCTTATGCCAAACAAATCCTTCAGTGTCCAAGTCCCCTGTGTGAAAAGCTGGCATTTTAAAGACCAGGTGACAGGTGAAGAGCCTGGTTATAGCCTTTTTCTCATCCCTCCAGGACCTGTTTCTAATTCAGTTCATAACAGAGACTTGCTGGGAGATGTATCCTGATGGAAGACTTGAGGCATGGTGGTATCTCGAAGATCAGATGAGGGAACGTTTTATTTTAGGACTTTAAAAGGCTCACTCAGGATAGAGAAACTTGGAGGAGCTACCACGGGTAAATCATGGATAACGCTTTAGGACAGAGCCTGACTTTGAACTGTTCCCCTGCCAAAATTCCCCAAGGTGCTGTAACAGGGACTGTCACTGAAACAAGATCTGAGGTGCGGATATTCACAGTTATGCTTCAGGAGACTTAGTCAGGCTAAAAGAAGATTTGGGGAATGGATTTGTCCAGCCTACCCCTATTTGTCCCACCATCTGCCTGTGTTGTTTATTCATTGACTAACTCCCCTTTTTTCCTGAAAACCTCTGGCTTGGTAGCTTCTTATGTTGCTTGGGAGCTGTGCCAATGCCAAGAGCACCACCCAGACTCCTGAGCAGTAGACAAGTGACCAGAAGGGTCTGGCAGGTTTTACATTAGGTCTTAGGACTCCCTGTTGTCTTACTGGGTTTTAAAGAGAGTCAGTTATTGCCTGTTCATGCTTTTGGCATCGCTGCTGTTTCAAGTGTGTTGCCTGCTGCCAAGAGCAGAGTCTTCTTCCTAGGCATCTGGATGATTACTGGGCTTGCTTTATCCTTTTAAAGGATGCACATTGAAGCAGCACTATCCTGTGGTCCTAGGAGTTGTGCAATCTTGTGTTTTACTGGAGGTGGTCCTTTTCAGCTCATGGTTTATCACAAAAGACAAGCTTCTGGCCTTTCTGGAGAAGTCAAACTGAATCACAAAGGACTCTATCAATTTCAGCCCCTGGAGTATAAAATCACTTTGTTATGTACCACAAAAATTGAAAAGAATGGGAATTAAAAGCTAAAATTTGCAAAAGGGGGTTGTGAGGTATTAGGAACTGGGGCAAATTTTCATAAGATTGTGCTATTATTTTCTAGGAGAAAGGAGAAATAGGGTAGCCATGTCTTATTAAATAAAAGAAATTAGCCTGACACTTGAAGGAGAATAAACACTTAAATCTTCCTTCAGTGGTTCCACTGAAGTAAAAGTTTTAAGATGCATTTGAAAATGCAAGCTGCTTCTTTTGGTGACTGTGTATAAAAATAGTGGCGTGCATCCCTCTTTCAGTGCCTGCTTGCATGCTATAGGCTGTGGGATCCCAGGTCCCAAACTTTTAATGAGAAAAATTGGTGATGAATGTAAGTAGATGATCGGGGTGGGTGGGAACTCAGGGATTACTCAGGGATTGCTTTATATCCAACTCTACATTTAAGGCACAGACATCCCTTTCTCCATGTTCTTTTATTTTATCACCTGAGTTTGGGGAAAAGCCTCTGACCTTGTTCACACTGGTGCTTTCTTAGACAGTAAAAATCAGTTCTTTGGGATATGGTTTAAACGATGTCTGAACAGAATGGGAAATAGAGATAGGAAAATTAATGCAATCCTTCCCTTAGGTTTAATGCTTTCTGGGAATAAATCCCTGAAGTCTAAGAAGGGCTCTGTCACTACCAATAGTTATCTGTGATTTAAGGTTTCAACAGTGTGTTTGGTGTTATACAGACTTAAGTGGAAAATTACTCCCAATTTATTGAGGCTTCTACCATGGTGTCTTTATTTAGGGGCAGATTCTGTCATTCCAATAAAAAATTATGGAGTGCTTTAATCTGCTAACAGGTATGCTGAGATACTGGTGGGATTGTCTGAACATTGATCTTTTTGCAAGCTGTATTACTAAATCAGCAGAGCTAGCAAAGACTGTAGTCATTTCTGAATCACATAATTTAGGATGTGGTATTTAAAAAAACAAAAATTGTCTGTGTTGGCTTGCACTGATGTGATGAGTTCAGTAGGAACACTTGAAGTACTAAAACTTTTTAAATACATAACTTTTTAAATGCTTTCAGTAATTGTCAAAATCTGTATGTTTAAAATTATGACTTAAATCTTGTTTAAAATTTGTATATGACAAATTAAAAAAAAATAATGCCCTCAGACTGCTCTCTACAGCAAAATCAGGTGAGCTAGAACATTTCTGACAGTATCCTTGCTAGGTGATTGCATCAGGAAATGCTTGAAATCACAGACTAGAAGCCACTGACCTCTGATTGCCAGGCAGCAATCTGAATTAAATGGGTATCTGCAAATACCGGTGTATTCCCCAGTACATGAGTGCCGATACTGGGACCAGCACAGAGACTGGTGTATCTGCCTGCAGCTGAAAGGGTTGTTAAGCAGTGCCTATGTGTTGTCCTGGGCCAGGCGGGAGGCGAGGGCGGCCGTTGCCCGAGCAGTAATCGTGGGAGGCACTGTGGCAGGGATAGCCCTTCGTTACTATCCTTCTCTTCTGCATTTGTGGCAGCTGTGAGGCTACTTTGGTGCCTGGGAGGGGTAGAGTAGATCCCAAGTTCTGCCCACATCCTGCCTGTCCCTGCCTGTTTACTTGCAGGGCTGTAGCCTGCAAGAAAGGCATTCCTCTGCTGCAGGACAGAGCTCAGAAATAAGGTAGGTCTTAATGTGGCTGAGAGCCACGTGGTGGGAAAAATACTTTTCCTTCCTCTCATTCTTTTCCTAAGATGAGAAATGAGATAGTATAATCCAGTCCTAGATGAAATCTTTGCATTTCCCCTAGAAATGTTCCCTTCTCAGTGAGATTCACACTATGCAAAGGCAATGCTCCTATTTATAACTTGTGGTTGAAGAGAAGTCTCTCATTAAGTAGAAGAGTCATCTTAGAGTAACTGTTGAATGGATTTAAATGCTTTGGTAACATATTTATTTTAAGAGCTTGTCCTCTGCAGAAAGGTGGGTCAGCCTCAGAATCAGGCTCTGTGCAGCTTTATTCGTACTTTGCACTTGTGTAATTCCACTGGGCCTTGTGGGTTTTTTGTTGTTGGTTTTGTTTTTGGTTTTTCTTTTTGATTTACACTAACACATAGAGTTGCAGCTGCACATGAGGATGGAGCCAGGCTCTGAGATACCACAGATTTGCTGCTACGAAAAAATAATTGATTCCTGCTATTTGGAATCTGATGAAACTGCAATGTGTTAACATTGAATACTTAGCCTGCACTTGCATGATCTTTCCAATAACTCATGTTCCTTTGAAGTCGTCTCATTGTCCTGACTTTCCTGTTCTTGAACTGTTGCCAGAAAAGTGAGTCCTCCTGGTGTAATTCATAGGCAGGAGTCGTAAAGCTGACACTCTTGTACATTGGTATGTGGGGAAGAAATCTTTTTGCCTCTAGGATGTTATTAGGAACAAGATGACAACTTGTGAATATTTTCCAGGTATCATAATGCTTTAATGTGTTGGAATGTTGAATAACATTGGTGATAACATCACAGCAATGTGTGACAGAAGAATTAATGTTTCTGTTACAGTCAATTGCTGCTATCTTTGTTCTAGCTTAAGGTAGACATCAAAAGTCTTAATGCTGAAGCCTGTATTATAGCTTTTAACATTGTTTTTTGTGTTTTAATGTTTTCAGTCTTACAGGTACTTCACCTACGAAGTACACAAAAACAGGGAAAACACTGGTCTCATGGCTATCCAGTGGCATTTCTGTGGATATAACTGAATGCTTTATAAAAGTAATGGAGTAGCAAAGCTTTTAGAAGAAATCTAATAGTATGCTATGAAGGATTTTTTTGTGAGTTTTGTTTTGTTTTTCATGGTGAACTCTTCATAATTAGTGAAGTTGCAGGCAAGTTAGACAAGCTGCTACATGTGAATAAATGAATCAATGCGTCAAACTAATGTAGTGGTGTGGAAAAGCATGAAACGGTCCATTGTCAATGAGAAGAGATGTGGGGGGTGTGAGAGCGGATATGCTTTGCAATCTGCTCTGACAAATATTTTTCCGCAGACTTCAGAAGTGGAAGGTCTGCATCAAGACTGAAGACCTTGCCTTATGCTTTCAGTCTTTTCTCTCTTTTGTATACCTCCGAGGGAAATAAAATTCTGTCTTCTCAAAGGGGAGACCAAATGTGACGTGCTAGTGTACTTCTCTCTCAGATTTGAGCTATTGTTCATGCAGATGGGAGCACCAGAGAGAAGAGTTAAGCCCACATCAGTCTTCTGCTCAGGTGGTTGATTTGACTACAGAAAACCAGCAGCACTCTCATCTGGTCTCACACAGCTATTTCAAGGCAGGGGGAGGAAATCCCTTTCAACAGATAAATGTCAAACATGGTTATTGTACTGTATGATGCCAATCATATAGAGAAGACTGTGCCATGGAAAGGCATAATTTATGTAAGACAAACTAAGTATAGTGGCTCTCCAAGGCTTTTATATCCCAAGTAGTGTTGAAGTTTTGCTTCTTTACGGGACTTGCTAGTAAGTAAATGTTGCAAGACCAGGATTCTGATACAGCAAATATTTCTCAAGATCTAAAAATTTAGGGTTCTTAAAAATGATTTCTTTTCCCATCCCCTTTATAGTGTTTTGGGACTTACATCAGTTATTGCTTTAAGTGTAATTCTCCTCGGATGTCTGATTTGCCTGAGAGATGTAAGTGTCTGTGCCGGCATGGTGTTTCACTGGAAATGAAAGCCACAGTTCAGCAGTTTAGATTTAAGCCTGCTGAATTTTGGAGAGAAAATTCCTTCCCTGAATTTGGGAGTCACCCCAGCAACTCACATGCCATGCATGCCAAGTGGAAGCGGAAGGGTGGAAGCTGAATGGAGAGCAGGATTGCATCGAAAGGCCTGAAAGTTAGATACGTAAATAATGGCTGAAAAATGTACTTTCTTAAGTAGCTTTAAAAAATGTTTTCTGGTAAAAATACAGTGAATGCAGTTGCTATAGCTACCAGCAGGGTTTTGTGGAGAACTTCTTGAGGTACTTACTGTTTAGTTGTGCACAGTTGTATAGTTTTTCTTAGTCCGAGGATTCAGCATCACCTTGTGTTTGGATTCTCTCCTAAAGCATTTAAGCTGCCACTGGTAAGCAGCAGCAGTGTTTAGAGTTTCTGGAGAGAGCAGAAAAAGGCGAGGTGCTATGTTGATCTTGAGAATTCTTTTTTTTTGTTCTCTTTATGGCACAAGAGAAACATTGCTAATGTAGCTGAGCTACTGTGTTATTTCATTTCTTATTTGTTTGTCTGTTTGGGGTTCTTTTTAGGCTAAGGAATAGCTAATAGCATTGTGGGTTTCATATTTACCTTAGTAGGGAAAAAATTAAAATTCTTTAATTATTAACCACCAGCCTAGCACCTTGTTCTGGGCCCTAGAAGCCAGAGAAAGGTTTCAGATTAAAACATGACACTGCAAACAGAAGATTAATGCATTTATTCTAGAGATCAAGTACATCTGGCGACGGTAACTGAGCACTTGAAAAACTTTCTATTCTGTCTCATAAATCAAGACTGATGGCTCTCTAGAGCAGGAAAAGTACTGCAACTTTTGTACAAGATATAGAGGAGATACTGGTATTATTAAGAATAATTTTGGGCTTATGTTGGCCAGGATGTCAGACTGTACATAATCATCCCTTTCATCTGTAATAATCTATAAATAAGAGTTGTTCCCCAAATACATCAACATGAATATGAAAAACTTTAATACATTAAATTAGATCTTATATGTATCCATGGAAAACAAGAGTTATAGCACTGGTTTTTATTTAACAAAGAATAGGCTGTCAGTCTTGCTAACAGAGACAAAACAGCAAAACAAGCACAATCCCATCCCAATTTTTTTTTTAATTGGCAACAGGTAGATTAAAACAGTTACTCTTCAGAGAACAACTGTGTTTGTTTGAAATATTTGCTTATCTGTATATTGGGTAAATTCATGTGCATCTCTGCCCATCATGGTGGTGTATTAGTACTTTGGCATTTTCCTTGGCATCAAAAGGAAAGCAAAGTAAAGTACCTGCTTGCTGCTCAGTGGGGCAGGAAATCTAGTGACAAAAAAGATGTAGAAAAGGCCAAGGTACTCAGTGCCTTTTTGTAACCTTTATTTTACTGGTGAGGACTGTCTTCAGGCCTCCACGTTCCAGAGCCTACTTGCCGAGTCAGTAAGAGCAAAGCATTACCAACTGGCATTTAGGACAGTTGAACATCAGGTCTGACTTCATCCAATGCAGTTTATGGAAACAGAAAACTCAGAATGAAGTTTAACCCTTTAGAAAATCCAGGATTCCATGAATGCCCCATAGTTTTAGTTCCCATATCCATTATAATTCACCCGGAAACTGGACTAAATCCAGCACAGGATGTTCTTAAGATCTCTGTGTAAACTACTGTAAAAGTTCAAAAAGACATTGCTTTTCCTAGCTCCATTTTGGTCCTTCTACCCAAACTTGCTTTTCTAAGACAATTTCATCATTCAGGAAGGGGTATCTGTTTAGAAATCTAGATGTGCTGCTTCTGTTCCCCATTAGATAAAGACTTTGTACTCAAGTCATTTCACCCTCTGCCTCTGAACTTGCTGAAGTTTCCTATTATCATTACCATCTGTTAGCCGTCTGACTGCTTTTGGCTGACTTTCTTATGTCACCTTGACCAGATAGACATCTGTTGAAATATCAATATCTGTTGAAATATCAATATCTAATTCTTAGCTGTTTGTCTAGGTTCCTTTTATTGCGTGTGGGGAAAATAAGCACTTCTTGTGAGTAGTTCATATATTTTACTCATTCTCCTTAGAAAGAGATAAAATCAATGTGGCTATGGATTTTTTCTTTTTTTTTTTTTTTCTCTGTGAACTGGAAAGGGGACTCATCCTGAGGAGCTCAAGTATAAAACCACATACAATGTTAGTTAGACACCTACAATCTAAACTTAAATGAGATAAATCCCAGCCAAAGCTCTGCAATGTCTTAGGAAATAGCCTAGTGTGAGACAGTATCTTAAATTCATATTTGAAGACCAGAAAGGCACAGATGTAATTTAATTTAAGTTCTAGCACTGCTGTCTAAGTGGGTACCTCTTTTCCATTTCTACAATTTTTTCCTGTTCTTTCTCCTCCACCAAAGTTTCCGGGTTTGCATTTGCTATTATTTTCCTGGTAACTACTATATGTCCTGCCCTCTGATCCTGGCTCTCTCATTTTCAGTTGTCTCTGTTTTCAAGGAAATACTGCTTTCCTGATGTCATCACACAGCCCATGGCCATCTACCTGAACAGAGCACATGGATAAAGATATAGTATCATAAAAGACCAATATGTAAAGATCAATACCCTGTTCCTGAGATAACAATTCAGTCTGCAAGGTTGTCACCAGTTTTGGAAGTAATGGGAACTTTAAAAATTTTTGCGTCTTTATCCATTTGAAAATATCCTCCCTCCAACCATCAAAAAAAATCTTTGATATCTACTATTGCTTACCCAATAGCTATCTTTCCTTTTAAGGTTACAAATTCAGGATATTACATATGGGAAGGTAAGGAAAGGGAATCAAGTAAGTTTTTAAGTTTCAGGTCTTTTTGAGACAGCTTGGTATCACACTTCTTCCTACAGTTAATTACAAAAATTTGAGATATGAAAAAATGAGAATGTTAGGAAGACCTGAGTTTGAAGTTGTTCCATGTTTCATCCATGTAATTCCTTATACTCTTTTATTTCTTTCATGGCCCTCTCCCTTTCTGCTTTCTCTTTCCTGCAACAGAGTGACCGCTGCTGTTTCTGAGACTTGTGGGAAGAATTAAAAGGAAGGAAGCAGAGTGGAGGGGATGGGACAGGGTGCAAGTTAAGATGGTTCGAAACCCTTCCAGTCAATGCCAGGATTATTGACCTGACACTGTCCCACCCCTTACCTTAAGCACAGACAGGCAGGCCCAGGTGTTGTGCAGGGGTAGCTGGTAGTGACATTTCTTATCAGCTACTAAGTGATAGGCCTCCTGCGTCTGTCAGTTGCCTGGTGTGAGAACTGTGTATGGGTTGCAGAGCACAACTTTTGGTTTCTTATCCTTTCTATGCAAATGACAGTGGTAGAAAATAGGGGTAGTTTGCATGCTTTCTCTGCCTACAGTTTTTTTCCTGTTTAATTTAAGGCTTTCAGACCCTTATTTGCTGTACTTCTTTTAAGTGTCTTCTTCACCAGCTTCCTGCTTTCCATCTTACTCATAGGCCTGGAAGCAGCAATGCCAAGAAAAGTGGCAAGGCAGAACTTTTCTGCAGGTGTCCCACTGCCAGGATCATGGCAAGATCACAGAAGGATTCACAGGCAGTGATTTCCTGTGTGTTGCATTCAGAAATTGAGAGGAATAAAGTGTGTTTTATCTCTGTCTCAGACTTAGGATCTCTGTGACAGTGGATAAACTCTGCTTCTGCTTGACTCCCCTGTGTTCCCCTTACCTGCTAGTCCCATGTTGATGGTGGGCATGGTGCTGGGCAGAGATGGTGGAGACATCAAGGATATGCTATCCAACTTGTCTTCACTCAAAGCTGGTGCTGCATTAAGGCTGTGCTTCTTATTTTTCTTATTTCTCTTATTTTAAAGGAGTCTGTGTTGATGGTGAACACAACCACAATGCAGACCTCTATGGTCAGAGAAGATGAGTCCTCCTCTCTCCTCCTAGCCCCAGCTCCTTCCAAGGGAGAGAGAAGCATTTGAGGTTAGAGCCAAAAAAGACTTGAGGCACTTGCTTCCAAGATTTTCAGTCTCAAATCCTCCGTACTACCTCCCTACTCTGCAGACACCTAAACTGGTTGTCTAACCTTAGAGTTCTGTTGTTGGGTCTTCCCAGAATTGCCTCTGCCTTAAATGATTTGAGTTATGCAATTATGAGAAATAAAAGCAGCAAACCTATGTGAGTTCCAGTCTCACTTTGTGTTTCAGGGCAGTTCCCAAAATGTTTTGCTGCCATGCTGCAATGCCAGCTAATGGTGAATTGCTTTCTACCCTGGGGCCCTGCTGCAACAAGGAGACAAAGAATGGCCTTTTTTAGAATACCTGGTGGGAAAGGGTTGCTTGCAAGCTGCCTATATCCATTCAGCTGTCCTTTTTCTTTCTTGTGTTTTAAAAGAGAAGAGGCACTGCTTGTTCTCAGTAGACAAGAGCATGGAGATATACAGCTTGGGTGGATTTCAGGCAGTGGGTACTGCACAGGGGACAATACCTCCTGCAAGCGCTGGGTAAAGAGGGAAAGCTTCAGAAAGGGGCAAGGCTGAGGATGTAACCCTGTTATCTGCACCTCCCCAAGTAACAACAGGTGTCTCTTGTTTTCATGGCCTTTCTTCACAGATCTTTCACTTCTGCTGGTGTGTTGGTGTCCACAGTAGAGTTCTGGGTTGCATTACAAAGGCCAAAACCATGGAAATTAGACCATGGAAAGGCTGTGCAATACTAAATTTCTTAATCAAATGTAGTTGTTGTTTCTGAACAAACTTTCATGACTTTAGATGGCCATTGACTTGTTGGAACATTTGGAGGAGAAATTCACCCACATAGTGCAAGTAGGAGGCATTGATGTTCCTGTATTTGGGAAATTTTCTGTCATCTGGACAGTTCAGCAGAAGTGTTGGGGAAGTGGCGGGTGACTGTGTGGTACATTTCAAATTAGCATAGCCCTGTTAATAACCCTGAGAGTGACAGACAATTGGTATGAGCTCATTTCTGGAGCTTGTAGGGATTCTGGTAAACCTTATCCAGGCCATTATTATAAGGCATAGAGCAAGGAATCCAAAGCAATTCTTCCTTGCATTGGCACCAGTAGGAGTTCTGGGAAATGCGTTCACCAGGTTCCTCTTTGTTAGAAAGTATGTTGCCTATTTTCCAAACGGATTTAGGCTGTTACCCCATCCCAATTCCTCGCTCCAGCTCTGCTAGCTGACTATATAAAGCCATGACATATGGGTCTTTTTACTGACATAATCCTCTACTGTACTAAAAAAGAAAATATTAAGTTTCATTCCAAGAGCTGGAAGAACTTCCATGAGGATATAAAAAGCAGGAAATGGGCCCTGTAAGAGCAAAGCACTCTCATATTGAATAGCCTCAAGGGGCTCAATGTTAAAGGCTTCTTCCTAATAGTTAACGTGAGCTGGAACACCTCTGCCTCTGCTTGAGAGAAAATGGGATTTGTGGGACTTTCCCCATACAGGTTATAGGGCTTAGGCCAAGGGGCTGGTGTTCTGTGACCCTATAATAAATCAACATGTTCTGCACATACAGCAGTAAGGACAGTCTAAGCATGTAGTACTGAGGACAAATCTCAGGATTTTCCAGTCCACAGCAAGCTTTTCCTACAGTTTGAAGTGTTTGCTTCCTCTGGGGACATCATTTTGATCTTTGTCTTGCTTACATCACTCCTCATTAATCTGGACATCCTGCAGCCAGCAGTGGCTGTTAATTTAAATGTACGAATTGGGCTCCTCTTCCCATGATGGCCAGTGAATAATGTTATCTATTACCCTAAGTAGCCAGTGTGCCTTGTATTACATACATGCGGTGGACTTTCCAGTTCTAGGACACGTGTATGCTGCAAACCCTGCTTCAGTGACAACATGAGAGACTTTTCAGAGTTGTGTTACGTTTAAAGCAAGTAGGCAAGGGAGTATGGACGAAGTTTTCTAACTTAACCAGGGTACGATAGAGTCATTATTGGGATAGGTGAGCTGTGCAGCTGCTATTGAGTAATGTAATTTGGAGTGTGTGTTCCCCTCTAGTAAGTCCATCACCATTCATAAATTATTATGTATCTAATCATTTCATTGTATTAATATCCGCAGGATTCAAATACATTTGTGCCCCAACGATGAGCCACCACAGAAGCATAACATGTACTAACGTGCTGTGTAAATGACTTGCAATCTACGTGACTCAAATTATATATTTTGGGGGTAGGAAAGGATAGCTCCCAAATAAGATTATGACAAGTTAACTGACCTCTAAGTCTCCTGTTCTGTTCCCAATTCCCTGATCCATGCTAAAGAGGTTCAGGCTAGTGCTTTCCAAAGGAAAGTAAGTAAAAATTAAGGGGAAAAAAATGATTCAAACAAAATGCAGCACTGAGAGGCTACTTTACTATAAAGAAAAATGCATCTAGAAGTATCAAACTGATGCTTCAGTTTCAAGTTCCAGATATTCTTCCTGGTTTTGTCAGCTAATAAATAAACCTGGGGAAAGAAGCTGTCAGTATGAGCACTACAGGTGCTGGCGCTTAGCTCTTGGGCAAACCCTGCTTTCCAGGCATTGTTTTCCCAAATCAGATGGGAAAAGCTTCCCCTTATGAGCTCTCCTAATCCTTTGGACCCCACATACACTCTGAGACACTTCCTGTGAGTCTTTTCCTTGATAATTATTTCAGTCAGGTTAACTGAGATGCTTGTGGAATAGTGTTTTATACAGAGCCAGCATCTGAGATGTACGATTTCTTTTGAAATTCAAACTTCTTGTTAGCTGAAGTGAGACAGGGTTATCACTTGGCTGGTCAATAAACACGTGTGTTCATATGGTGCAGTATGGGTTTTCCTTGTAGACTGGTTGATGATGCCGAAGCCAAAGAACTGCTGGGTGTAACTTTCTCAAACATTGCTTGAGAATGTGATTTTTCCACACTAGCAAGGGATGTAGCTTGTTTCTAGCTCCTGGTAAGTTATGTCGGGAGACCGAGAGACAGTTGCACTCTGAGGCATGCCCTTATGACTTGCTTTAGCCATTTGGCCAGATCTAAAAGATCTGAGCATCACTTTGTGGCATCTGTTCTCCCGGGCACAGCAGAATGGAGTGCACCTATGTTTTGTCCCATCAGGGAGCAGGGATGTAGACACAGCACACGACTGGTCCCACCATGTGAGTACAGCCTATTTATAGGAGAGGTAACACAATTAATTTGGCAATGGTGGTATGGATTTGGTAGTACCCTAATCACAGACTGTAAGATTTGGGAGATTCTATCATAGAGACTTTTTATCGCAGGTTAGATTTGGGTTTTCTTAGCCAATCAGTAGAAAGATTTCTAAGCTTGACATGCAAGAGTACAATTTAAATCGGGAGTTACTTCCTCTGGAAAAATCACTGAAACGTTATACTTGGGGGTATTGCATCAAGGTTTTAGCCTGCAGACACTGCGTGGCTGCAGCAGGCAAAAATACATTTCAAAGTCCTCGTCTAGCACTGAGGGTATTTTAGAATTGCAGTGATTTGGCAGGCAACCAGTAAGAGCTTGTTTTGAAGCATCTGTGGTAGATGCATTTACAAAGGGGTCAGTTTGAGGGATGTGTGATCCAAGCATAGGTTAAGGAGTCAGGAGTGGCTGAATTCTAATTCTGACCTTCTCTCAGGTTTCCTTGTGCGTGAATGTGCAACACCACAGAGGTTAAAAGAACATTTCTAAGGCTGTAAAGTGGAGCACGCATAAATTAGGAAATGCCCATGCTGAGTTAATCCAGTCCCCCTTGGAGTATGCTTTATGGCCCTCTAAGACTCTTGGTTACTCTCCTCTGTATGATATTTTTTCCCATTCGTTTACTGTCTTGTTCTGTCTCCTGGACAGATACCTATCACTTAGGAAACCGCTATTTATTATTTTTCCCCTCCTAGTTGTTCAGCATAGACTTTATTTCTTGCACAATCAAACTTACTTCCAATTGCAGCAATATTAATCATTCATGGGCCCTGGTAGTTCCAGCACCAAGTACTTCAAGGCAGTAATAGAGTTCAGCTAAGGCAAACAAATTGATGGGTTTGAATGGTCTGCTGATCTTTCCCACCACCCTATTTCATCTCCTATAAAGCTGACAGATCGCTTTGGCTAGCATTCATGCTAACCTTCTCTCTGTGTCTGATCAGTTTTTTAGGGATTGGGGTAGAAGTTGCTCTTGAGATGTGATATTGCAAAAGAAGAGAAGAAACGTCTCAGGCCCTGCGGCCTCACCGTCACTTAGGGCAGATGTTGGAGATCTGTTCGCTAGCAGGGTGCATGAATGTCCCCATCCGACATACTGCGGAGCTGCTGAAAGTATCCTCCTTGATTTCAGCAGACTTTGGATCAGTTGTAGTTGAACAAAGTACCTCAGGAACAACTCTGGTGTTAGCAGAGAATTTTCTGCTCTATTATTCACATGGGTTTTGAAATAATGCCCACTGAAATCAATGGCTCTCTTTTCATTAACTACAGTTGGCTTTGGATCAGGCCTGGGAAGATGCATATCTTCCAGAAATGCCATCGGATGATTTCTTTAAAAAGCATTGAACAAAGATATACGACCACATGGGCTGATAGGGGGGAAGAAAGTCCCATCTCTCTTTTATATGGTTGGCTTCCTGCTCATATCAGCAATAATTTAGATAATTAAATTGCTTAGTTCAGTAGTTGGAAGAGGCATGATCAACAAGCTAACTCCACTAAGATGTCAGATGTATTAGTGTTCTGGGTTTTTTTTTGTTTTTCTTTTTTTTCTGTGTGTGTGAAAAGCTGTATAATTGGACACTGTCTTTTTCACCCCAGCCTAACCTCTCCTTCAGAGGAGCATACCAAAGACATTTAAAATCACATTATGAATGCCAGCATAGTTAGAACATTTACATGGCATACAGTGATGTTCAGTGGCAGCAGACAAATGGATGACGTTAAGCACAATAATAGTATCAGCCCTTCTTGAATTTAACAGTAAGATGAGCAGTTCAGTGGTATAATTTAGTGAAAGGTAAGTAAAAGCTCAGATATGTTAATGAGCAGACTGAAGTCCGTAACTGGACATGCTTTTTACATTCAGCCTTGAATTACTGATCTTTGTACTGTCCCTATAGGGTCTTTGAACTTTTGCTCACATGAGGTAGAAGCAGTTTTATTAAATCATGCTCCTGAAATGCTCATCTTACTATTGACTCCAGTTTTGTTTTATTTTATTAATATTTGTGACTGAATCACTCCTCTGAAGGATGGAAGAAATCACAGAAAGTGTTCTGTTTTTTTCCATCTCTAACTCACATGGTTCTTGCTGTTGGTGACATCTCTCAAACCAGGACAGAGTAGTCTCTGGAGAGGCTGATACAGGGAATATCCAGTGCTCGTGCTTAAATTTCTGGTTCTAGAAATGCTGTGAAGTTTTCTTCTCTGCCACATTCTTTGTATCTGCCCCTTCTGTTTCCCTTTATTTTTTCAAGATGCCATTTCTCAACAGTTTTGCTTCTATTCTTTCACACAAGTTTTTCCTCCTTGTCCCCTGAATTACAATAATGTGACAGCATTATCTGAGAAGCAAGGTTACAACAAAGTCACTACATGTTCCTTCAGGATCCGGCTCTGGCAGGACAAAGGCAGAAAGCAAGATAGAAAACACCATCATCTTATTTGCAATGGAGAGGCGTTTCATTTTCTAAAGAAAATGGTATTCTTTGACTTTGGTTCAATCAGGAATAAACCCCGTGATAAAATGCAGCGCAGCTCTGCGGTTCCGTTCTGGATATGTATGTGATTCTTTGGAAAGCAGAGCCCCTAGCTCTTTTCCCAGCCTCAAGGGATAAAGCTCGAGAAGACAAAGCAGCATCCCTTAAAATGCAGGAGTGCAAGGGAAGCCCAACAGTGAGCAAAATATTAAAATACATTTGAGAAGACCCAGTTCTCCTTCAGCTCTTTTTCTTAATGCTGCTTTTTATGAGCGTACATTTCCCAAAGAGTGTTTATTTATTGTTCAAAAGTAGGGAGGCCTTATCATGGATGCTAGCTGACCTAAAACTCTATACCAACCCCCCTGAAAAAAACATACTGAAGCTGAAGGTTATATAGAGCTTGTGTCTATCTTCTGCATATTGTTTGTTCAGCTGTGAGGCAGTATGAATAGCTTAGTATTGTGCCTGTATTTTAAGTAGAGAGAGCTCACTTTAACATTTACCAGCACGCTTTTCAGCCTGGATGCCATTCCTACATCATGTTTGCATGTAGCCAGAATTATTCACCTCTTTTTTTCCCATTAAACTATTAAAAACAGGGCTTCAGACACAGAGTTCACAGTTTGGTAAGGACGTGACAGGATTTGTCAGTTCTTTTTGCAATATCACTTAATACATCTAAATGTGTCACAAGGGAATCCCAAAGTGATGTTTGTGAGATAAAAAAGAAGGTATTTTTAAAGGATGTACATTGACTTAGGCCACTTTGAGGAAAATTAGTCCCACATGATAGGCTAAACTAAAAATAATGGCAATAAAAAAAATCCACATTGGCCATTTGGAAATAGTGTAAACTAAACAGAATTTCTTATTCTTGGATCACTCTGAAGCCTAAACTGTCCCACTTTTGGCTGCTTTTCGACCCTTTCTCCTGGAAGGGGAAATAAATGTTGGTCAGTTGCTGTAATCTCAAACTGGGTTCAGTCTCACAGTGACAGACTGAGGTGGGAAAGAAACCAGTGTGGAAAATCCATCACTAAAAATGCTTTATCTCCAACCTTTCTTCTAATACCCCTGAAGACTTCCTTGCCATGATATCCTGTTAATGTGAAGGGGGCAATTTTCTCTCACTGATATATCCATACTTAAAGTAGTTGCAAGTTAAGAGACTTGGTTCAATTCTTCATGCTATAAAAATGGATAAAATGATGTATTTTGGCCTGAATGCAAGAATAATATTGAACCACAAATGTATATTAAAGCCACCACAGGTTATGATTATAGATTTTAAGCAGATGTTCTGATTTGATTTGGGGTTTTTTCCCCACTATTTTTAGCCTAAATGACTGTTCTGAGACACCTTTCAGCATTCATAATGCAGCAATGAGCTCTTGAAGTGTTTTGGCAAAGAGTGAAGAGGAATGACACCTTAGAGAGGCAGCTCTCAGACCTGGTCATGTAGGTAGTCCTTCTGCTGGGGCAGAAATCACGCGTGTACCAAGTGAGCCATGTCGACCAAGCTCTCTGTCACGCCGTGTCTGCTGCCTGTCGAGCCAGCGTCGGTCCATCCCGCCGCCGTTCTGCTGACTGACACCAGCTGGTGCTCTGCTCCTTTTATCCTGGCCTCATGTGGGTTAGCAGCTGGCAAAGACTGTTTTTAATAATGTATTTATAAAACTTCGCAGCCGTGCAAGCCC
Source organism: Theristicus caerulescens (assembly GCA_020745775.1). Classification (NCBI taxonomy): domain Eukaryota; kingdom Metazoa; phylum Chordata; class Aves; order Pelecaniformes; family Threskiornithidae; genus Theristicus; species Theristicus caerulescens. Next base: position 162,491,845 of record CM036558.1, on the reverse strand, counting down.
AGACACAGAGAAAGGATGTTTTGAGCTCTCAGCACTGGCAGTGCAGAACGCCGCACGGCAGTTATGGTTTCCCATCTCTCGCTGCTGCTACTAACCTGCTCTTCCATCACCAGTGCCAGAAAACAATGTTTCCTAAAAAATACACGGGAGGAAAAACCTTAGGCTGAAGGCTGCCATAGCTATTTTAAGTAATGCTTGTCCTGATCCCTCTGCAGGCGGCTGCCTGATCGGTATTTCAGTAATGTACTTATTTAAAAGGAAATTCTAACTACTGTAGGGCATGGTGATATTTTCATGCCCTTTTTACCCTGTAACCTTTTCCAGCTCGCTCAAACCTGAGCACCTCGCTGTCTCGTAGGGACACCATCTGGCTGAGGTGTAAACTACACCACCTGCTTGTGCCCTTTGGATTTAGGGATGGTACTTGAATAAGCATGCTTTGTTTTCTTTTCTTTTTAATTCTTTCTTGCATTTATGTTCCACTGCTGGCAGATACTTCCAAATTTTATTTGCAAGGTGCAGGGCTTGTTAGATGTATTGCTTTTCTCCTTGTCTGCATATGATATGGACTTTTGAAAATATAGGAGCCTGTATTTTGTCCTGGGAATAAGGATTTACAGCTGCGCCTCAACAACTACGTAAGATTATCCTCTTTTTTATTTCGTGAACCAGAATGATGTGCACTTTATTTCTGAGATACAGGGTAGAGATAGCCCCAACATTTGACTGATCAAGACTGGTTTTGAACAAATGCTGACACCACCATTTGTCCATGATTCCCACAGAACCCTATTGCTCTGAAAAGCAATACCCTAGAATGCATAATCGACCCTGTAGCAATGATCTGCAACATGAAGCGTCTCCTTCATGCCTCTTTTACCTGGCTATCAACAGCGAGAAGCTGATGTGTATGTTAAAAGACAGAGGAAGCAGAAATTCCCTAAGAAAATGGACAAAGAAATCTCTGCATTAAAGAGGAAAAGATGGATTCAGGAGCTGCAAGAAAGTTTTCCAAAATTTTCCAAAATGATTCTTTAGGCAGTAAGAGCTACAGAGTGGAAAATTCTTTCTCCTGTGTGTGTGTACACAGTAGATAGAACTGCAATGATTTTATGACCTATTAAAAAATAATAAAACAACAGCAATAAGTAAATAATAAATTTTTTTTAAAAAAAAAGAGTTGATCTAGTGTTAGAAAACATAGCTAGACTTTTAACAGCCCAGCCACTTTGCCTGGCTTGTTACAATACCAGCTGACTTCAGGGGCTTCAGAGGTAAATTCAAACCAGTGACCTTAAACTGAAGATCATCCACCTGAGCTTTTGCACTCCTTTAAACTAAACAGTTGAAAGACGTGTTTTGAAGCTGCTGAGTTACTCCTATAGAGAAGGACTGATAGCAACAAATATAAACAGCCACGTATTTTTAGCGTTCGTCATTTCTGAGGCTCAGGAACTGAAAGCAGCAGTGGGTGAAGTGGCAACCGGTTGTGTGTGATTTGCAGTGGTTTGTATCTCAGCTCTGCGTTGTGTATCTCCTAATGATGAATGTGTGGGAGGGCCGGGTCAGGAATGGTTTCCACTCCAATGCATTGATTGTGTAGTTGGCAGTGGGCTCAATTAAAGTATAATAATCTGGTAATCTCTCTCCTTTTTCCATTCAGGCTGCTGAACACTGAATAGAGCCAGTGAAAGGCTATAGCTTTTGAAAAGTAGGTGAACTCCTGCCTCTTTGTCTGAGCAGTTTGTGTCTAGTCAAGTAAAGTGACAGGCAGAAGAGACAACTCCCCAAAACGTTGCTCTCATGACTTGCATCATTACTTCTGTTTGTGTTTCTATGAGATAACACTTGCTCTTTATTTTAGGCTACGGATTGGATTTCTAGCAAGCTTCTCATCACGGCAAAAAGACAAGCTGATGTGAGAAAGGAGATATGTCCGTGACGGGAAGATGCCGCGTGCCCCATCTCCTCGTTCTTCTCACATTTGTGTTCAGCGGGGAGAGAATTGAGGCACAAAGAGCAGGTATGCACTATTTGGCTTACTGCCTCATGCTAAGTAGCTGCTGGGGCTTTTACATGGCTGAGAAGCTATCGTTGCTGAGAGGAAAACAATATAAAACCCAAGCAACACATTTACTGCTGAAAAGACATAAAATAGACCTTAGGGTTGGAGATAGCTCAGGGATCAAGGTTATGATTTACCTAGGGTCTCTGGTTCTGCTGCAGGCTTAGAAAGGTTAGCTCAGCTACCCAGAGCAAGGGGAGCAGCGTGCAGTTTACTCTGGATGTGCTTCATCTATCCCACGCCGGCATGGAGATCTCTTCTTCCATTGCCTTCACTGGGTTTCAGATTAGATCTGGTGAATCTTCTGTCTGGCCGGGACTTTCCTAGTCAGCTAACCAGGGTCAGGGCACTGTTCATAGCCTCTCTTGGTTCACACTGCCTAGTTGCTAGCATGGTCCCTGGCATGACGTTTGGCCTGCGCTGATAAGCACTGTCTCCCAAATGCCACTGAATGCATAAGAGGATGGTGCAGCTGAGGGACTGTTCCTATAGGCAGTCTTGACAAGGACACGTTGGTTTTTGGGGGGGAGTAGGAAGAGTTGAGTTATCTGGCTGTGAATGATGCTGTACCTCAGGGATAGAAAACAGTTGTAGACCTATGCTATTTATTGGTATAAAAGCCCAAAGGTACTTTAAGATGGAGGCTTTCTGTCTCTTTCTAGGAAAGATGATATTCTGTACCGTTGGGTAATTTATAAGAAAGAAAATGATTTTTTAGACCTTCTCTCAGTCTAAGGAATAGCTGCTTTACGGTTTTGCTATGTGATCTATATAAGGCTTTTGGGTGAAGTTTAACAGGAATAAGTACTTAGTAACAAAACAAAGCTAAATCTCATCTTTTTTTCTGCCTGTGGATCAGTCACAGGAAGGGTATGGTGGTACCATTTATATGTTCATTCTGTGATTACTTTAAATAATTTTGGGCTTATGGCTTGTTTGTGAATTATTTTTAATGGCAATATTGCAAAAGAGTTGACTCAGTGTCTGAGTGGATGAATACAACTCCTGGAATTATGCTTCCAGAGAGTATTCCTGTAATTAGAGAACTGAATGTTCACTTTCTATGAATTATCTCCCATATTCCCTTAACATGAACTGTTTCTGCCAGTAAACAATATTATTATAGCATTCTTGGAAAACAATCAATTTTGTCCAGCAGTGGACATTACTATGTTAAAAATGCAGATTAATATTTACTAAAAGCTTTTCTGCAGCATTTTGTCTCACTGCCATCAGGTCTGTAAGCAAAGAATCACTGACTCTAAGAAAATGATCCTGAAAGACCATCTTTTTCTTCTCTACATACTGCTTGAATAGGCATCACTTTTTAAACCTTAAGCCCCCCTTGTTTTAAGGCTCATTGCCCTTCAACACCAACAGGATTCATTCTGTCTGTTCTGTTTGTTTTTTTAATTGCAGTCATCTCACCTGCTGAGAGTCATTAAAATAAGCAACAGGAAGGTCTGTACCTTGTGGGTTTTATACTTAAACCTTTATATTCCCTGGTTAGTCTCACTTAATTAATATTCTTTTAGACAGAATAGAATAATATAATAATGAATTGGGGGGTGGAATGGAGATTTCTTGCTTACCCTTTACTGTTACATATTATATCCTTTATATTCTGCAAAAATCAAACAGAACTACAGTTGGCAGTCTAGCCGATATACGCAGATGTAATGTATCTTACATCTGATAATATAAAATGATATATTCAGTCATCTCTACACTCTGATTACATTTGAGAGAGTTACTGTGTGTTTCCAGCCAGACCTTTCTTGCTCTGTGGTTAGAGACAAGTATTCCCTCACTCACAAAATGCCGTTGCAGAACGCGATCCAATGCAGACAGGTTGTTTCCAATGTGATCACATGTGGATGGGTTGCTCCCAACATGATCCCAATCCCATGTCCATAGGTTGTTCCCATAGACACTGAAGGAACAGCAGCGCTTGGGTCAGGTCTCTGGGATGTACCCTGCTGTGGAAATTAACACAGCAACAGATGATGCTCATTTTTCATCGTCACTTGCAACACACCGGCTGTATATTCAACCACTCTCACGGCCATCATGCAATACCATGAGCATTGCCCTACAGTGTTATAATGCCTACCTGTAATGCTTTTACTCTTATTTGAATGCAAGTCCTCTTCATGTGGCTGAGCCGACCACACTCTCCTTTGCAGTGCAGTGGGCTGTTCCGGGATTTCTGTCCTCTCCAGGGCACGTGCACAGCCCCAGGATGATCAAAAGCACCAGAGCTAATTTATGAACCATAAGGTCAAATTTGGGTGTGGGAGAAGACTTTGTGACCTTCCTGTAGGCTCAAATGCTGGAACTCAGTGAGGAAATATGGCAACAGCATCATTCCCCCCACCTTTGGGTAGCATGATTCATATTTCTGTTCAGTGAGCTTGTTGTCAAGCAAGCGCTTGACTGGATGAACTCTATATGATATCTCCATGCTCCTTGGTCTGTTCCAGGGGAAAATATCCTATACCTCAGATAACATCCACATTGGGTGTATTTACATCAGTGCTTTAGCTCTGGTCAGGAGTGCAGCAAGGACAGACTGCTTCCTAAGAGGTGGGGAGCCAGGATCTGGGGTCTCCCTGGGCAGACAGGACAGGGTCTCACCAGCCACAACCTGTCGTACCACCCCAAGCCAGGGAGCAGGGAAGGCTGGGGGATGGCAGCCAGGCTCAATGAACAATCAAATTCCCAGACAACCTCACAGTGATGAAGCAGGTCCAGGGTCAAGCCAGGAATGTGAGTCAGCAAGTCAAGGTCTGGATCAGGTCTAAAGACAGCAGCCAGGGTCAGCCATTCTCCAGGCAAGTCCACTGAGGTGAGGCAGGTCCGAGGTCTTAGTCACTGATGGACATTTAGTTGCTGGGACCTGGCTAGAACTAGTTTCATGTGAAAACATACAAACCGTACAGTTGGAATGTTGCTTTGTAATGTATGGAGAGTTAAACTGTCCTTGGTGGACACACCCTGGAGTTATGTATTCTCAGAAATACTCTCAGATTTTCTGACCAAGGGAGGTAGCTTGGTCAGTCCAGGCCAGAGCCCAGAGGAGGTTATTAACATGGTTGTAGTGGAAACAGTTGGGGGAATCAGGGTCCTGCAGTGAAACAGGAGTCAACAGAACAGATCTGCTCTCAGTAGGTGTGGGTACATGTGGGCTACCAGCTCAGATCCTGGTAAAGCAGCAGTGTTTAAAGGCAATTGTCAACAGTTCAGGGGACAGATATAACATCTCCAGTTCAGTGGGACATAGAAGAGCTCTGTTACTCTGAGAGAAATAAAGTGGCACAGGCACTGGTATGGACCAGCTCTCTGTCTTTGATTGTATATGTGCTTTGTTCTCCACATGATTGGTCAAATTAGTTTTTTACCATTGGTTCAAACAAGCAGTTGTACTTTATGAGACGATGTAAGACAAGAACTACTGGAGAAACAATGGTTGGTGGTTGTGATCATAGATAAATTGACTTTGTAGAGCAGCTTTCAATCTTGAAACTCATAATTCATTAGGGACTATGGTCTGTAATAGTGAATTAAACAAACATATGTATATATATACATTTTGTCCAGTTGGGGCGTTATGTTGATAAAACTTTGACATCTGTGGAACATTTATGAATATACTGCCTCTTGGCTTGCATATATTCAGAAAAAGCTAGAAAACATCTCCTGGGACATCTACTTTCTTGGCAAGCGGCTGACAAATATATGACCACTCTGGCTTCATAAGGCAAGCAAGCTGCAATTAAAATACATTTGCCTTTTGGATTACACAGGCCTTAGATTACAAATATCATGGCTGGAGCCAAAAGTGTGGTTGTGGGGATAAGTGAACTTTTCCTTTACAAAGTAACTGCCCTTTGTTGTCAAAGAAGCCATCCCAGTATTCAGTGAGTCATCCTTTAGTCAATAGTCAATGGCAGAGAGCCTCAAAATCAAAATAATCTTGTTATATACTTGCTTCACCAAGATATGATGCTGAGCAAAAGAACTGCTTCTAGCTAAGCATAAATAAATCATAATGTTAATGCAAGAGGGAACATGAAAGCTTCACTACTCATGGTCAGGATTGGTATAGGCAAGGTCAGGGCAGGTCTCTTGATCTGACAAGGTCATTTTAGAGCATTACCTGAGCAAAGGCACTGCAACGAAGTTTGAGAAAAATAGCTTCATATGCATGCAGATGGTGTAGGTGAAAGATTGAGCAGAGGCAGTTAGTAGTGCAGGAGGAGAAAGGGTTTGCATTTCAAAGCGAAGTGTGTGCTACTGTAGATGTCCTGAAACAGATGAGGTGAATCACAAGGAAGAAAGGCTGAGAATCTGCACTTTCTCTGCAGGATAGGGAGAGGGTTTGCTGCCTCCTCCAAATTGCTCACTAGAGAGCTATGCCTAGGGAATATTTAGTATGTCTGATACTTTTCTTTCAGCTTCCCTTACTGATATTTTCTGCCACTCTTGCAGGTTGCAAGAATGTTCACTATGACCTTGTCTTCATCTTGGATGCCTCCTCCAGTGTCGGAAAAGAAGATTTTGAGAAAGTTCGACAGTGGGTGTCTAATTTGGTGGAAACTTTTGAGATTGGCCCAGACAAAACCCGTGTAGGTGTGGTGCGATACAGTGATCGTCCAACCACAGAGTTTGACCTGGGAAAGTACAAAACACGTGAGGAAATCAAAGAGGCTGCACGAAAAATTAAGTATTACGGGGGTAATACGAACACTGGAGATGCTCTCAGGTACATCAACACCTACAGTTTTTCCAAAGAAGCTGGTGGGAGACTTAGTGATCGAACTGTTAAAAAAGTGGCTATTCTTCTGACTGATGGAAGGAGCCAGGATTATGTCTTGGATCCAGCCACTGCAGCCCATCAGGCTGGGATTAGGATCTTTGCTGTGGGTGTTGGCGAAGCCTTAAAAGAGGAACTCGATGAGATTGCTTCAGAACCCAAGTCTGCTCACGTGTTTCATGTCTCTGATTACAACGCCATCGATAAAATTCGGGGGAAGCTGAGAAGACGTCTCTGTGAAAGTAAGTAGAAATCCAAGTTCTTCTACACAATTAGAATTATAATAGGTTCAGTTAGCATATAGGTATGAAGAGCTGTGATTATTTTCTTTCATGCTTGTAATTCTATGCTGGTAATTCTTTATTTTAGTGTCTTCCACTCTGTTCTACTCTGTAAGAAGTCATTTTACAGCCTGGAGTGTTATGAAGTGATCACTTCTGGGTTCTTCTGCCCAAGTCAACATTAACTATAGGTCAGCTTCTAATGGTCAACTAGAGACCAAAAAGTGAACTCCCTTTTGGTTCTGATATAGTTTGGTTATTTTATAATATTTTGCACTACTGAATATGAAGGGTGACATCATATTTATACCCAGAATTTGATTTATTTTCCCTTATTTTCTGGCATCAGAATGTGTAAAGAGTGCTATGGATGCTGCAAAAGGATTCTTGTGCTTCTCTGCCTTTCAGCATCCCAACTCTACTGACAACTGGCGTTCACTAGTGCTCTGACTATCAACCACATAAACCTTGGTGATGTTTAGAATGACTTTTAATGGAAAACAGTGTGTGAAGTTCACACAGAATAAATTGTCTTTGAACTTCCAGCACCATGGTGAAGAGGACTGTAATGGCCTTGTGGCTGGTATCTCCTAGCTCTTTAATGGGAACAGCAATCACATACCCCTTTCTCCTTCCCCCACTGAAAAATCACTCTCTCGTTCTTGGTGAATACATAAAAGTTACCTGGTTTTGCTGCTTTTTGCAGTGTGTTGCGGTTACTGTGAGTTCATTGGGTCAAAATAATGGGACACTGCTCTGGTTTCTAGGTCTGAACTTGAAAGACAACAGATGACTCCACACTGTAACACGTTGCAGTGTTACAATGACCAGGTCTGTAGGCCAGGACCTTGTGTTACTGTCAGGTAGAATTAGAATAGAATAGAATAGAATAGAATAGAATAGAATAGAATAGAATAGAATAGAATAGAATAGAATGTTTCAGCTGGAAGGGGCCTACAATGCTCATCTAGTCCAACTGCTTGACCACTTCAGGGCTGAACAAAAGTTAAAGCATGTTATTAAGGCCATTGTCCAAATGCCTCTTAAACACTGACAGGCTTGGGGCATCAACCACCTCTCTAGGAAGCCTCTTCCAGTGTTTGACCACTCTCTTGGTAAAGAAAGGCTTCCTAATGTCTGGTCTAAACTTCCCCTGGTGCAGCTTTGAACCATTCCCACATTCTGTCCTGTCCTGTAATTGGATACAAGGGAGAAGAGATCAGGTGACAATAGGTTGCCTGAAAAAAACCAGGCCTTGTAGGGGTGTGTTGTGAGGCTCTTTTATTGCTCTCTGTGACCTCCATTTGCAAGAAAAAAGTGCTAACATAATGTTTTGGGCTTATGTATGTTACTTAAAGAGTGACTAGCACAAGCAGGCATAAACCAATTGATATTGTGCAACAATATCTAGGTGTGACTGCTTTTTTGCAGCCTGAATAAAAGTGGCTATGGATAGTGTAATCCCAATACAAGTGAGAGTCATGGTGGATATTGACTGTAAAGTATGCAAACTGAAGTAGCTGAGTCTTTTTGCCCCAAAATCTTCTGTAATCGTAGACGGAACTGGGGCAGAATAAAGAGTAAACCTTTCTGGTGCGCACACTCAAACAACTCAACTTCCTACTGGAGCTGCTGAACTCCCAAAATGTGATTTTCCTTTGAAATTCTATTATGTTCCTTTTCTAAAGCAAGTGTTTTCAGTACTTTGCACCTGGGTCTGTGTTTGTCACCTTCTCAAAAAATCATTTACCCATCTGTCAGTCTAATGCGATTTGTCTGTGGCCTTCTGAGCCCATAGTATGTCCACACGTGTGCATACCACTCCTTATTAGATCACAAAGGATTACTGAGAGCATCCTTCATCCTGAGCGTGACAGCAGTCACTCTCCAAGGTGTTTGCTTCCACCTGCACTAGTGGGTTTGGTGGGGAGAAAAGAAGCCTCTAAAAGAGTAAGTGAAAGGGAAGGGTTTAGTTTTATTAGATACAGGGAAGTTTTAAGGGGGAAACAGGCTACTAAATGGATTGGTTTCCATGTTAGAACAAAGGGAATCAGACTACCATCAATGAACATTAATAAGGAAGAGAGCAGAGAGAAGGGAATTAGCTGAACAAACATCGAGTAGATAATGTGCACATATTGAGGATCACTCAGGCAGAATAATGAGATGTAAGGAATTTAACGGTGACAAGGGGAATTGAGTATCCAGGTACATGAGACACAGTGAATGCAGGTGGATTTGAAGAAGTGGATGCAGGATAGAAAGAGAGGTTATCAACCAAGGCAGCAAACACAGGTGCAATGGACTGATTTCCACAGCAACAGCAGTTATAGAAGATAGGTCTGCCATAGATGTTCCTGGGCTCCGTTGAGATGCTGTAACATCCCTAGATCCTCTCACTGCAGCTGGAGCCCATTTTTGTCCTGTTTTCACTGGATATCAAAAAGAGTTTATTCTCTTCCTCTGTACATCAGTCTTTTCTGCTTGGAAGGATGTTACATATCTTCCCTTAAGTCTTTTCTTCTTAGATTTAAAGCAGGAAAACTGCTCTTTGGCAGTCTTGTCATACTTATTTATTTAATTTATTGCTTTGTGTGTAAAATGTTTTTAATGGGCATGATGTTTAGATCAGATCTAAACAAACAAGAAATTCTTGCTGTCACTGAAGCTGACTGTTAAAATACAGGATGAGACAGTGAGAGCATCATCAGCAATAGTATTAATGCAGAGATCAGGTAACTCTTTTGTTATCTGCGTATGTGATGATGGAACTGCTTTGGGAGGTGGGAAAGGGCTGGCAGAGAACAGGACCAAGTGTTTTCTAGTGCGTGTGCCACTTTCAAATTTCATGTTTACACAGTAGGAACAGGAAAGAAGTTCACTGTAAGGGCTATGCCTTACACATATTTAGAACGTAAAACTTTTAATAGCTGTTGTAGTTTACTTTCTGTAATTTTAATATGACAGCACTGCATAAAACAGGAACATACAAACCACCGAGTGGGTGGAGGATGTGACAAGGACACATACCAAACTGCTGTTTAGTTTGTGCACATTCTAAGACAAAAACATATATTGCAACAGCCAAGGTAGTGTTTTAATAGACATAATCCTTTGTGAGCTCCTAGGAGACACATGAATCAAAGAGCAGAAATGGTAGGAAGATTTTTTTGTTGTACTGACCAATGATGAGTCTTCCAGTCCTTGTGCTGCCATACTACCAAAATGTGAAGAGTTTTGCCGTGTTGTAAATACTGAATTTCATGCCAGCAGCTGTTCGGAATCACTTGTCTCTGGTCTCACTACTCTGTCCTAGACTCAGTCATTTCATCTTGCTATATTTGACTGAATTTATTGCTAAGAACATGTCATTAAGTGCATTAATAGCATTTTAGCTCTCATTTGATCTTGTGGAAGTAAGCATAGCAGAATCAAAAAATAACATGTCTGCTCAGTGGGACATTGTGGCAGTGGGAGATATTTTTGCCAAACATCTCCATTACATTCTGGACTATAGTTAGCAGGCAAAAATGGGTGATGCTTTCACAGGAAAGCAGGAGAGATGCATTCTGCTAAAAATTCCAGAGATGCTACATGCTTCCTAAATAGGGTTTCTGCTTAAATGTTGTAGAGATAACAACAGGCAGCTATGAAATATTTAAAAATATACTAGCATCTGCTTCTGGTAGGTAAATAGTAGGTTTATGCTTGTCAAAGAGAGCCAATTTCTTCAATTTCAACCCAGATTTAATTTAAAGCTGGATTTGATAAGTTAGTGCATGTACAAAGTTGTCAGCCTGGATCTGGTAGCACTGGAGTTTAGCACTGTCATATGACATTTAAGCCTCAATGCGGGGAGACGTTGCAATAGTGACCTAAAACACCCGTACCTGCTCAGAGGTAATTGTTTCTTAAAAACACTGGTTGCAGTGCTTTGGATGCTGTAATATTTGAGTGTATTCTGTTATCATTAAGCCAGGCAGGTGATAAGATACAGTTTGCAAAGCTGAGCAAAACCATTCTCCCGATTCTCACTCTTTACCGGTTTCATGAAGCAGAAGCCTGTTACTTGGCACCCTCAGATTACACGGAGTATATGTGCGATTACTAAGCCTTTGCTTTACTACAAAAGTCAGATTTCACAGCTTGAAAATAAATTTGTCTTTAGAGGTGTAGTCTCTGCTGAGATTTTTGGTTTTTTTTTTCTACAGCTAGTAATAGGAGAAACACAAGCATATGTTCTCTAAGGAAGTACTACAGGAGTATTGTGCTTGACATTGGTCTATGTCCAGTAGTGATTTTCATGTATAATGTAGCCCTTTCTACAACCAGTTTTTAGTTGTCTGTGAGCTTGATGAGCTCCTTGCCATGATGAGTTCCTCTGCAAATGTGTGGAAGACCAAAGGACTATGTCATATGAATCTCAAATGCTTTGCAAAAACAAGGAGATGAAGCTGAAATGTTTCAATGACTGGTTGGTACCAATGGTTTGTCATTGATTTCAGTTGATATAGTGAGGCCTGTGATAAAATATCAAAAGAAGTCACATGTACAGATGATTCACAACATTTATTTTTCTATTTGTAGATGTCTGTTGACTTTGGGTTGTGTATGCAGTGTATAAAATATAAGTCTTATGCTACCACTGTTCTGTTTCTGATGCAAAAGGGCTTCCAGCCTTCAAGGCAACACCTTGAACACCATTCAAAATAGTAGTCTAAAGGCTTCAGAAATGTCTTTTTTTGAAGTCAGCTTTGCTCAGGTTCATGGTATGTTCACAGAAGAACGGCAAGCTGTTTCTTCTTGGCCTTCAATGTTAATAATATCTCATGCACAGACACCGTAACAAAGGGTAGGCACCTGAATTGCCATATCTTGACTTACAGTTCCTAAGAGACTTATCAATATAATCAAATCTCACATGAGTACTGAAATATCTGAATACATAAACACCTAACAGTATTTGCCTAACTGTTGACCCCTGTTTTATACTCCCTGTTGAGCTCTGAGATTTCACTGTAAAAACATTCATTTCTAGATAGCTTCGCATTAGACATCATGGAATAGGAAAGGAGGTGGAACTCAACAACCTGGCAGGAGTGAGAATCCTAAAGTATTTTAATGGACTCAGTTGTGGTAGTAGTTTTAATTCTTTTAGATTGTTGAGCAGAATTTGTGGACTTGGGAATTTGTAGACTGGTTTTACTTTCATAGTTGTAGTATGACTTTATTTGGATTCTTCAAAAGTTCAGCTTAGCAGTAGTTCCAAGTCTTGCTTGCTCTTATTGCAAGAGCTCTTTTTCATTGTTGTGATGGCTTGTAGAGACCTGTTACCAATGTGAACGTAGCTTCTTGTCATCTGGCAGAACTTGGTACATGGCACAAGCGGACCTATACAGTTACTTGGAAACATCTGTAGCACCCACCTCCATGTTGAATGCAGAGAAGGTTGAGGTGTTTCGGAGTAATAACTGATGTCTATCAGACTGGTTAAAGTCTGATTAGCACAATGTGTCCCATGAAGATAATCTAACTCTTGTGCTTCTAGCTCATGTATACATCGCACCTGCCACAGGAAGCATTCTTAGTGGAATATTCCACATTTGGCTGCTTAAGAGTATGTCCAAGCTAAGTGCAGCTACTAACATTTTGATTCTCACTTGAAAATCTAGTTGCTTCCAGATGGTTTGGGAAGTCTGTTAAAAGCTCAGCAGACAACTGCTGCTTTTCTAAAAGCTGCAGCTAGGCAGTGACCCAGCTGATATCACCTCTGATATCTCCTGTTGCTTCTTGATGCTCTTCTCCCCCAGCTGCAGTGGTGGCTTTCTCAAACTCTGTAACATCTCCAACTTGTAGCAATCTCTCATGTCACAGATGACAGGATCGCACATCCTTTCATCACCACATTTGCTGGCTAGCTGCAGTTTCCTGTGAAGGCATAAAAGGCCTGTGACAGAATTTCCAACCTATTTATCTTTTGCTTAAAAGAGAAGAAAAAAAAATCACTTGTCATGGATGGTATGCTATGAGGAGATAAAATATTTGATGGCCTTAGTGGTGATGACATTACGCAACTTTCTTCTGCCATTGGGTGATTTGAAGGACAGCCTGGTATCTTGGATTATGGCTCCAGGATGCACAACAAAGACATTCTTTTTCTTTTACAATTTTTTTTGTTTCAAATCAAACGCCTGAAACTCTCAGATTTGATTTTTTACTTGGTCCTGTCATTACCAGCTTAGAGCAAGACAGTTCCAGAGCTGGTGTCTGACAGGCAGAAATCCTTGAGCTCAGGGAGTATGCAGCAGCTGCTGGTTGCTCCTCAGTTCCTCCACAGACCATGTAGAAGTGACTGTTTTCCCAGATCATGACTACAGTTCTATTCTGCCACTGTGTAATCTCCATATCATTTAAATAACTTCCTATTTTGCCTGGGACTCTGAAATGAATAGCTTTATTCTGAGATTAGCAACAGTGCTGTTTTATGACCAGTTAAAGCCAGCCCCATTGCTAAAAAAGAGTCTTCCTAACTTCCTTCTCCCATCTGCCAGCATAGGCATTTATGTGGCCCCACCATGAACTACAGCAGGGAGCCAGTGAATGTTCTTGTTTTCTTTCCCAGATTAGTTTTTACTCAGATTTAGTTCACAATGCAGCCACATGGACATTTGCTGTCCCAGGGGAGGAACTGGCACAAGGTGAGAACAAATAACTAGGAGTGGGAGGAAGACCTGGATTGCACCCTTTGGTACAGTGCTAGTTCATATCAGCTTGATGAACATTAGCTAAGGACTTCAGAAAGCTGAGGAAAATCCTCCATGTGCTCCTACCGTAAATGTGAGCCTGTGCTCTGCTATCCTCTGGTTTAAGTGTGCACAAAATGGATTGCTAGGCAGTTTCTTCCCATTCAGACTTCACTTCCAGGCTTCAGCACAGCTTGCTTGCCTTGAATAAACTGCATGTTTAACAAAAATATCCCACTTCAGATGGATCTCTTAATGATTCTCTTCCATTTTCCTTAAATAGGCTTTTCAGTATGCATTATTATTGCCTCTTTACTACTGACTTACCTTCTGGTTGTTTGGGGGGGTAGCTGTAATGACAGAGCTCTCCCTCCTCGGACACGCACTGTGTCTGGCTGGGAGCATCTTGCTGGGAGTCACTGGTAGGTGGGATGAGCAAGCTGACCACCACCTTCACTTAGATACAGACTGTCTGTCAGTCCCTCCAGACAGCACTGTGGTATTTCTGTGATCCTGCACCCTGGTGCCTTCTCTCCCCCACAGTGGATGTTAGCTCTCTTACAGTTTTGGAAAGTGATTTATTGATTTGTTTTTCTTCCCTTGTACATTGGAAAAAGCAATGTCTTAGACATTGCCTTTGAGTGAGGAGGCAATTCAGCCTTGCAGCAGCTGTGGCCCGATTTCTCCTTTTTGTTGAGGGAGCAAAGGTATGAAACCAACAGTCATCCAAACCACAGAGTTTTAGAAATAAGTCTGTGGCAGAAAATGGTGTTACTTCTACTCTTCTTTGATATAGCTGAGAAAAGGAGTCTTTTTCAACCCTGCAGCTTCGTGTAGACTGCTGGGAACCTTAATACAGGACTCTGAAGGTAGAAGTATAATAAAATGAGATCGATTAAACCTTTTGCACTTGCCTTTCTTATCTCTAGTTTCTTTCTTTAACAGTTACATACAAATAGTAGCATCATAAAACATGGACAATCACTTTACATAAAGCAATGAATCTCTGGACTGCCAACAACGTCTTGTCCAAAATCACAGAATCTAGCTGAATGATAACATTTCCTCTAGCTTGTAATAGTTTTTCTTGCATTTCAGACAAGAAATCTCCGTGAGCAATGTTTGATGTACAGTAAAACTAATTGTAAAGGCAGAGAGAAGATTAGACTCATGACAAATAAAAGTAAGTCCCAGACATTAGAAAGAAACATTGAGACAATCAGGAAAAGTATGAGTCTCCGTGGCAGGAGAAATTACATCTTATGAAAAAGTAATGTGCCGTTTAGAGAACAAAAAGAGGAAAAATATGGTGACTATGGGAGCCATTTCTAAATAGTGTAGGAATGAAACAGAAGTACAGAAATAGGAACAGGCAAAAAGCTGGAACATATTGTCATGTGCTGAAGTTATTAGTAGCTTGTTTTTCAACACCGCCTGCAGCCCTCATTGATTTTCAGGAGCTGTGGGTGCTCAGCACTTTCAAGATTAGGCTGTGGAGCCCAATACTTCTCCAGCTGCAATCAGGAGGAGGCTTTCTGTCTGCTCTGGTGGAGTCCAAGTGATGGGGTAAAAGAGAGGACTCATCCTTGGGGCAGCACTGTCTGTCTTGGTGTTTGCTTTTTGCTGCACCGATAAGGAACACTCAGTAGAAAGAATAATCTCTGAAGCTGGGCAGATACTCAGTAGAAGACTGGGGCAAGACACACAAAAACCTCTGAGGTTTCAGGTTTAGTTACAGACTTTTCTGTCCAAGAAAAACAGAGAGATGAGGAGAAAACCCTCACCATGTCCTTCACAAAGCTAAAATGTTTTAAACCACAGCAGCTCTTGTGCAGTCAGGGCTTTCTTTCTCCTTCATTAACAGCCCCTGAACTGACTTCAGACTGAAAGGACACCACCTGTTTAATGTTCTAGGCCTCCCTTTTTTTTTATGCTTTATGTGGCTATTCCCATAAAAATCTAATGGTATCTTTCAGCGCAGGCTATAAATGGAGCTAGACCATCACCTGGCCTGGTTAGGTGCACCTGTAAATTAAAGATTTCCTCTGCTCTCCCTTGATTTGGGGATGTACTTCTATTTAGGATAGGGAAAGCCAGGAAAGGTGCTATGGAGATTTAGTCCCAGTTCTGCTGATGGAGCTGGTAGAATTTAATGCAAATGATAGAGAAGTGTGAATGTTTGTTGAAGCATGCAAAGCCCCATGCAATGCATTAAAGGCCCCATCATAACATATTATACTTTTCCTGAAACCCAGTGGGTTTCCTGAACCCCGCAGCTTCTTATGAAATTAATGTTTCTGTCAACCCCCTATAGCAACGGTGAGCTTGGTCTCTCAGGGCTGGTTTTGTTTTTGTTTTTGTTTTTTTCTTCTGGCTCCATATATTCAAGCCTCAAAGTCTTGTGATGAATAACTGCAATGAGAGCTGCAGATCCTAATATTCCAGGTAATGAGGGAGTTTGGAGGTACCACGAAGGGTGCTGGGTCTCGCAGGAGGGACACAGCTGGTGCTGGTCCCAAGGCTGCCTGTGACACTTGGGCAAAAGTTTGGCACAAAAACTCTGGCCTGGGTAAATGGACACTTTCTTATCAAATAGCTTCACTGGAAAATTTATGACCTTTTGCAGTATTGAGTCAAGGTCTTCACATCACCTGAAAGTTAAACTGATTTTGGAAACAATTTCAGAGGCAGAAGTGAACTGTGAAAATAAAACCATGCTCAGACCTAGCTTATCTAGGTGAAACGTTACACCTGAAACAAAATGGGCAGGACCACCTGTTTTTTAAGATCTGGGATGAAACCATTGCTTCCAGTTCTGTGTCTTGCTGAGCTGTCTTTAGAAGTCCATGTTGTTTATCTCTGTGCCCAGGACCGAAGCAAAGCTTGTCATTTAAATTTCTAAGGACTTATTTTGAAGCTGTAAGTAGGTTTCTAATACATATAAACCTCGCGTGGACTCTCTGCAAAAGAAATCTTTGTGTTATTACTGGAGTTCAAACTCAAATGACATAACAATTTCCTACTTCATCCTTTGGTAATATGAACTGGTGTATCCTTTCTTCTGTGGAAGTTTGTAAAGGTTATCAGCCCTTTCTGCCACTGAATTTCAACTTCTCATTTTGTTTTCAAATGAACTGAGCCAACAGGCAAAATTGAATTGTAATGTACTGGTCTGCTGAGAATATTTCTTCCCCAGTGGTAGAGCTGCAGCATGGTTTAGCTTGTGGGCTATTTTTGTTAGTAAATTGTAGGGTTAGTGTTTCAATCCCATCAAGTTCCCTACAAGTTACACCCAAATACCAAATTCCTTTTCAAATCAGTAATCTTGTTTATAATGTGAAACAAAAGCAGTGGGAGCATTTTGAACACCTAGGAGAACTGCTTTTGGTAAAGTACTAATTAGGTTCTTTAAAATGCAAATAAGAGATTGAACAAGCTTTGCTATATTAATGTAGTTAGAAATGATGGAGAACAGCTCACAGTTCTGCATAAAATGCCTTTCAGCATGCTCTCAATTTTGGGAACTCTCAGGGCTAACGGTGACCCGAAGTAGGGAGGGTATCTTTCAGGGAAGGTAGCTCAATTGGATACTGTGGTTTTTGTCACTTGCTGTCCTAAACTGTTGAATAGCAGCCTCGTGTGATGTCAGGTTTCAAAAATCTGTTCGTTTCCTTACAGCTTAATAGCCAATATTTAGTTCAGTTTGGCTATAACTCGATCTGTACTTAGGAAATTAAGAAATTTATATATAAAATATATATCTATGTGTATGACACATTTATTTATATATATTTTTATATATATAAATGAAAATTCTGGAAAATAAAGCTGTGTCCTTTCAGCCTGAAGCATCAGTCTTTTTTTTTACAGTGAGGTAGATAAAAAGCTATAACACGTTAAAGCCCTAGTGAAGATGAAATACAGGACATTTTTACTGCAGTGTAACTACACACGATCAACCCAATCCACCACCTCTGGGCGAGACTTCGTTTAGCTACACTGCAGTAGAAATCGCTGTGCTTTGTTCCCCCAGGGTTTTATAGCAAGACGGATAGCATATATTAGTTATATACTGTAAAAACCTCTCAGTTTTGGCAGGGAAGACATAACATCTCTGGGAGAGGCTGCAATACTAATATGACACAAGTAGGATGGTGCAGCAGAATTTTAGTCGCTAGTGCTAATGCTTGCTGGCAAATGACTCTAATAGCTTGAGGGTGTTTCTGAGTTTAAAACAGATGTTGGATCAGAACTGAGATCCATAAATTGAATTAAACAATATTGTATCTTTATATTCAAGTATCTTCAGTGGGATTCATATCGCCTAACTGCAGTGACCTGAAAGTTATTTGTCTAGACTGTCTTGATAGTCAGTGGAAAGGAATAGACACCTCCAGAGAGTGATTCATCCTTTTCCAAGAAGACTGTCCAAGACAAGTGGCATGATTCAACCTCTGAGTGCCTATCTCTTTTCATTAACTTTTGAGAGAGCTTAGATAACTTGCTCACACCAGATTCCTCCCTTTGACAGCCAAAAGCAAAAGAGTTGAATCTTTCCCTTCTGCATTCTGGGAATACAATAATATTTGATTCCTTATGCCAGTAAATCAGTCTGGTGGGATTTACATTACTGATGCATATAAAGGCCAGTGTGGTTGCAAGCTCAGATGCTTGTGTTGCATTTCTCATCCAGCTGCCTGAAGCTGCGGAATTTGTGCAGTCGCAGGAGACAATGCCAGTTTAGAGAACTGTTGTCAAGTATTGCCATATGTTTTGGGTCAAACATTGTACTGCGAAATTGTACTTCATCCCTAAGGGACTACTTCTGTGAGAAGAATGGGTTCCTCTCCCTTATCTTGGGCTTCTTCCTAAATGTTGTGATAAATTGGCCCTTGAAGTAAAGTGCATTGTGATACTACCTGCTGCAGTCTGTTGACTCATTATAGCAAGGAGATAATGCTTTAAGAAACAACTAATGGCTGAAATACGATTAAGAGTAACAGAGAAGGAGACAGCTTTTTTAATTAGTGTTGTTGAAAGACATCTTTGCTGCAAATAGCCTTTTTTTGTTGTTAATTGAAGCGTGAAGGTTGCATCCTGAGACAGGCCCACAAATCCACTCTTGCTTAATGATCTTTCTGGTTTTCACTGTAACAAAGTTAAACCCCAAAACAAACTGTACTCTACTGGAATCAAAATGGGAAGGATGCCAGCTCAGACCAGCTCGCATGTTAACCAAGTCTGTGTTACTGGTCCATACCGATTGTCCTCCCATACAGACAAGCTAAGAATTCACTTGTAGGACCTGGTGAAAAAACCCAGTGAAAGAACTGCTGGCGCATCTTGTGGGTTTGGGGCTATGAATGGGACTGGAAAGCTGGCAAATGACCAGTGGAGTTCCTAAGTACAGGTTTAGGTAATTAAAAAATCTTTATTCAAGTTTTCGACAAACTCACCGCAGGTGCCATTTGCAGAAGTGTCCATGTGAATGGTGGCTCTGCAGTAGTCTCTGCTCTGCTGGAAGACAGCATGGCTTGTTTTAAATATTTTGACTCTTGTATATAAGCACGACACACATAATAATGATCGTGACAGAGAGAGGATGCGCTCAGGGCAGACAATCCCAGTGGACTGAAATGATCCAGACTGGCCTTTGAGTCTCAGATTCCTGAAACCGAATCTCAGTGCTCTCTGGTGCAAAACACTGCACAGCTCCAGCAGAGGTAAAAGGGTCCTTTGGGAAGGAAAGTCACTTAGGTGTCTAGATCAAGAACCTTGGATGTCCATTTTTTTCAATTCCTGACACTGTATTTCCCTATATATTTTGGCAGTGCCCAGCTCCAGGAGTCCTGTTAGAATGCAAATACTGGGCATAATGTTACTGCCCTAGTCCAGCTTATCGACAGTCTGCAATCACGACTCCCCTTCCAGAGAAACAACCCCTGTTCTGCACTTGTGGCCCTATTAGTTCAGAGCTCACTGCTTCAATGAAAAGCCTAACACAGTATAAAGCAGAAGGAAGTCATCATTATCTTAGCTGTATCACATAGGCCATGAGACTTATTTGAACTTTGAGTATATAACAACTCATGAAAAAAGGCAAAATGTCCTAGAAAATTTACTGTGTTAGTTACAAATCAATATATTTGAGGAGGTATCTGCTAACTATTCCTCCAAGCTATCAGAGCTGTGTGCTTGAATAGTGAGTCATGCATGTTGATTTTTAACAGAGCTGTTTAAGGACTAGTGTAAAATTTGCAGAGATACAAATCTTCCAAAAATTCAACATCATTTCCACTGGCTGTTCCTATTTCTATTAGCAAGCATAGCAGCTGATGCTTGGCTTGTTTACCTATCTGATAAACTGTTCTTTGACTCTGTAGTGGCCTTGATAATGTCCTGAAGAATTAATTTCCTTGGGCTAATATTATATTTATAATGTATTTATCACCAACTGAATATTTACATGCTCACAGCTTTATATGCTGTGGGACGCTGCAGATTCACACATGTAAGATAGTACACAGGAATCTCTTTAATTTATGGCTGGTTCAGAATCAAGGGTTTTTATCATCTATAATTAGCCGCTTATCCCAGTGGATGGGATTTTTTTTTCATTGTAAATCCTTTTGCATATTATTATTTAGTTAAAAATACTGCCCTGGGTACCTGCTGACAGCACAAGAATACAGCATAGGACCGCTAAACAAATGTAATTAGTGGATGGGTTGCTACACCCTGCCACCACATTCAGCTTTACAAACTATTTTTGAGATGATTACATCTCTCAAGTAATTTGGCTTTGGAGGTGGGTATATTTATTTGGTTTTAGTACATGGGGTCTGCAATAAAGAAAAGTCTCGGCTTTTTTCTTTGATTTTCATGGGTGCATGCCTTGATCATAAAATGTTATGCCCTGCTGAAATTTCCAAACCTGTCTCTTGGTCTCACAGGGACAAGAAACTTTTTCCTTGTTCAGATCCTACTGCAGGTTGTTTCCTTTTTTTAGTTCTTTTAACATTAATGGTCTTAGTTTAGATTATAATTAAAGCAGTAAGTTTTATTTTGGGACTCTCATCTGGAGCATGGAGTAGTTTCACTCATCTGTGTTTATGCTCAGTAATATCAGTATATATACTGCTAATTATTTTCTGTGAACTACCACTACTACACTAGTAGTGTAGCAAGATAATAGTTGTTTAATTAACCAAGCATCTGAGAAAGTATTAGAGTCTGATTTGCCACAACTTTGTACAGCTATTTACATATTTTTTTAGTTATTTCTAATGAATCCAATGTTTTTTTTAAGCTCACACAGCAAGGCAGTAAAAAACCTCAGAAAAAAAGAACTTGGTTGGCCTGATTTACATGTGGTGCAGTTCCTTTCCTTATGGGAAACTCTGAAGATTTTCCATGAGAAGTTTGGTGCACCCAAGCATAAAGAGGATGCTTGTTGGGGCTTAGAGATCCTGGTGTCAGATCCAGCCTCTTCAGTCGTAAAATAAGTCTTGTCCTGCTAGCAGGGAAGATATGTGGAACAAACGTAGAAATTCTTCTTAGCAGATTGTTCCTCACTCCTGGATATATATGGAGGTATTAGGTACAGGGGATATGTCCCTACATCTCCCTAATGTGCTCAGCACAGTCCAGCACTCAAGAAGGACCTGGCCTGGCTCGGTAGGTTTCCAGATGGTGTTTCTGCTCACATCTCCTCCACTGCTGATTGACAGGCGTCACCACTGTCATGCCAGGACGATGCTATGTTGGTGCAGTTCAGGAGTGGTGCAGGAGCACTTGGGGCTGTAATTGTGTGAGGCTGGCCCTTTTATCTTCTGTTCTTTTCTTTTTTCTTCTCAATAATTGTCTTCCCTTCACCACAAAACATACAGGAGAAAACAGCTCTTCAGGAAAAGCGTTTTCTACTCGTAACTCTGTGCTGTGGTGGAACAAGAGGGAAAAATGCCAAGAAGAGCAGATAAATTTATGCCACTAAGTTCATAGTCACAGAGGTTGGTTTGTCTGTGGTTTTTCTCCCCACACCCACACTTCATTATAGCTTCCAGCTTCCAAATAACCTGCTGCCACCAGAAAGCAATGGGACTGAGGGCACCAAGGGCATTCCCCCCTTCATCTGCTTTGCCCAGGGAGCCACTGCCTGTGACTGGATGATTTCAAATTGAGCAGGAAGTGAAGTATTGATCGAGTCAGTAAGTGGAAGGTGCTGGCTGGTCATCTGATTGTGGATATAGAATCATAGAATCGTTAAGGTTGGAAAAGACCCTTAAGATCATCGAGTCCAACCGTTAACCTACCACCACCAAGTCCACCACTAAACCATGTCCTCAAGCACCACATCTACCCGTCTTCTAAATACCTCCAGGGGTGGAGACTCAACCACTTCCCTGGGCAGCCTGTGCCAGTGCCTGACTACTCTTTCAGTGAAGAAGTTTTTCCTAATATCCAACCGAAACATCCCCTGGCGCAGCTTGAGGCCGTTTCCTCTTGTCCTATATGGGCCATCCTGGTGGTCACTGATGGGGGACTCCACATCTCCCATGGACTCAAGCATCCTCCACAGTCCTACCTTGAAATTAGCCTCTTTTGGAGTGTAGGCTCTATCCAGTATCCTTTCTTTGCTCCTCTTCTGCGCTCAGTTCTTTTTATAGCATCCACTATTCTTTTAATGTATATATATATATGTTTTCATATATATATATTACTGGAAGTGAATCAAGTGATTTTCTTTCAGTAAATGCAAATAAAATCTAGGGTGTGGAAACCACAGGGGTGGCTAAACATGCTATTCATGCTGGGTGGATCTGTGCTCCCATGGGGGGAGTGGAGTGTCCTAATTTCAGAATAGTACAGACTGAGTTTTCATTAAATCAGTAGATGTTTAATTATATGATTTTGGATGGGAAAGTGGAGAATGTAAACATGTACGTGAAATGCATCTATAATTGTATAGTCATTTCTGTATTTTTTGTTGGGTTTTTGGTGTTGGGTTTTTTTTTTTTTTGACACGTTGTGAATGATTTTCCTAGGGTTTGTAAGACCTATGAAAAAGCAGCTGAAGTCAGTAAAGAGAAACATGTGTCTGGGTGTTTTCCTGCTCTTAGGCTGAGCTTTTTATGTCACTTTCTGTCTGAAATGTCAGGCTGGATGCTAAGTTTGATTCTCCCTACACTTTTGGGTTTGTAGCTGAGGAGGAACTGTGTTAGGGTGATAGCGTGAAGAAGTGTTTAATGTTATCTTTCACCGAGGAAACCGTAACACAGTGCTTACTCCCCTACAATTCTGCCTAGCAGCATTTAACCTTCCCTGCTGGATACACTTGTTCCGCTATGGCAACTCTTTTCGATGAAGGTGAAGCATAAAGAGATGAAATCCAACTGTGGGAAGTGGATACTCTTTTAGTTAAAATGGGACAGCTCAGGAAGTGATTCTATTAAGGTACACCACAGCAACATCAATTCAAAAGCAATTACATTTAGCAGTTTATCTACATGTATAAAGTAGTTAATGCCAATAATAGACTGGATCTACACATGCAGCTTTTTGTTTGTCTGGACAGATACTTTGTGATGAAAACTTGGGCTTGCTCTGTATTTGTGCAAGGTGTCAAGAGAGTCATGGCGCTGTCGACATGGTACTGGCATTGCCTCCAATATAGACCCATTGAAACACCATCCTGTCCTTAGCTGTTGCTTGCCCAGGCCTCCTTTCAAATCAGGAGAGAAGGTGTGCCTATAGTCCAGTCTTCTGTCTCTGTTTTCTATGTATAGGGCCAAATTAATTCTTGCTCAGTAGTTACAGCAGGTGTGAATCTGCCTCATGATTCAAGACTTGTTTCTGACCAGGGATGAATCTGGCCTTCCGTCAGAACTTCGCTGCCCAGAGATAATACTGCCATTCTTTCTTTATGTTCTCAGTGTTTACTAAAAGGACTGTATAGTCTCTCTGGAGCTTCTCACCTTTATTATATTTGGAGAAACATCATCTCAGGAACATATTCTGATTAAAAGAATGGACATTGTGGGTTTTTTTGTTATCCTAGTCTAAGGAAACAGTTTAAAATATACTTCCCTTAGAACAAGACTGCCAGTCTGTTTAGTATATCACTCTGCTTTGGGCTGAATCTGAATCTTACCTTTAAATTACTCTTTTATTTGAAGTTGTAAATGACCTTGCACGGACTTAGAAAATTCATGTCACATTAAACATCGGTATTGCTAATGATCAAAATTCCCAAACCACCTGTGGAATAATCTATTAGGTGATATGACCATCAGTGCCCACCATGCCTTTGGAGAAGTATGGAAACATGAAAACAGTGGGCCCATCAGCTATGTTAAAACTTGTTGCACTTACGGAAATTGTTGAGTAGACTGTAACCTGTGCAACTACAAATCAGACTATAAACACTTTGAAAAATAGTATGGCACACTGATTGTCTGAATCCCTTCAGCAAGACAAAAGTGGAAACTAAAGGTTGCTTATCAAGGGGCATGTAAGATTCATTTTCTTCTAACTCTTGAGGATAATTAATCACTGGAACAAGATCACCAAGGGTTATGGTAGAGTGTGTTCCTCTGGCTTCTTCAAAATGCAGGCTGATGCCTTTTTAAGAGAAGTGATCTTGTTCAGCTCAGCCTCAAACTGCTGGCTTTAACAGCATTTTCTTCTGAGAAAGGAGAGACTCATTCTCAAATGAGCAGCTACTGCTGCGGGACATGGGATGTCTGATGTCCTGTGCAAGAGGCCTTGATGTTGGTCATAGTTTTCTGTAGCTGTAAAATCTGTGAATCTGGCAGAGAGCGCTGAAAAAAGCTCTTTGTTGAGAGATCACCAATATATTTGCCTTATGCTTTCTCCCAGCAGAAGAGCCACCAGAGCATCTCTCTCTTAGACTCAGAGATTTCAGACCGTGGTGGCAGGGACATTTAAATCTATAAGTGTCTATATGTATAGGGTTGTTTGCAGCATTGTGGCCCTGGCATGGGTGGAATATGGGAAGGAGGAAAAAACGGAAAACATGTCCTTTGATTAGAAGACAAATTGTGCTCTAATGGAGATGATTAGAGACAAATTGAAGACTTCGTTTGTCCATAAGGCAATAGAGTGGTTTTCTTGTGTGGTGGCCTGGAAGGCTGCCAAGATGTTTCTCAGTAACTAATCCCGAGTCTGTTGTGGGCACAGAAAACAACTCCACATATGTAACACTTAACAGGGAAAGAGGGCATACGTTCATGCTGGTGATCACTGCAGAAAGCAAGCTCTCACTTTCCTACCAGGAGCGCTGGGTCCATATCGCTCCCCCTGACTTGTCTGCTTCCCAGAGAGGCAGTGCAGAACAATTTAAGAGGAGCTGGCCTTGGGACTGATCATTATAAGGAAAGTCAGTTCTGCTGTGAAGCTAATGATGTGATGGCTAGTGGATGGCCAGGAAAGAAAAGATCCAAGATGGATCAAGTGTACCTTTGAAAGGACTCAGTCCTGCATCATCTTACTTCTTATATGAAAATTCCCTCTTTCTGTAACACCGTATGTCATATAAAAACATGTCCTGCTCAAGGAAGTGCTCCTGTGTAGGCCTTTGTACGATGGAGTCACTGTCATGTGGAAGGCAATCTGCCTGTGTCTCCTCTTGTCTGCCAGGACAGCTACGACTAGTCGCTTAAGGCAATGTTCTGGTGAAGCTTAAACTACCAGGAGTAGCTACCACTGGTACATAGGGATTTAACATGTACTTGTCTCCTTTGTGCTCCATTGTAATCAGTGCTGGAGAAACTCAACCACATCCCAGCTGGTTCTAGATAGCTCAGAGTGAGCTCTGGGATTGAAGCAGTCACTTTAAATAAGGCATCCTTCTCTGTGGATGATTGTGCTGAGGAGTAGTGATGGAGAGCCTGACTCTACACGTGCACGCACAATGGAGCAAGGAGAAATGCAACCCAGAGGGATGTTCTGTGTTAACACAGGCCCTTGGAAGCTACACCACTGCCAGTACAAGGCCTGGGGCCTGGCACTGTCCCACCATAGCCCATGGGACATTTGGTGGGACGGGTTCACTCTGTGCTAATGAGCTCTTTCTAAACAATGACCAGACATGGTTCAGGGAATACCACAGTCCCAGGCCAGGAACCTTTCCCTAATAGGCAGTGGGAATGTAGCACCCATTTTGGGTGGATGGGAGTGGGGAGAATAGTTTGGCTCTGCCTTCTTGCCCTCCTGGCCAAAGAATGAGTTTTGTTTGTATAGAAATGTAGAAGTGTTGAGCACTGTAAAGCAGATGGGATGTTTGAGTATGGAAGCATTGGGCCATACTACACTATTTTGTGGTGTGGGTGGGTGTCCCCTCAGCTAGTCCTCCATGCTGTCATCGTCTTTCCTTTAGTGGCACAGCTCTCAGGTTTGTAAGTAGTCCTTATGCACATCACATCCTTCATAGTGTCTTCTTCTATGTGGATATGGGTTTTCGTACAGTGAACTGTGAAGTCTAATCTGAGATGTTGCTGAGATGAGGACCCCAGTGAAATACAGCAGCTCTGGAACCTCATGGACAAAGCCAAGAATGTTATGTATAATATATAAGGGTTTCTCACTGTTTACCAAGCCAAGCCAAGGCTGTCTTTGACCTCTCCACATGGGGAACTTGAGGCATGCTGCCTTCCCTGCCTCCTTCCTTTGCTCCCCAATAATTCTGTGTGAGCCTTAACTAGATTAATCTCCGTTCACCTGAATGTCTCCGCATCCTCAAATTAGGTTTTGAGGGCTAGCAGCCATAACAGGGCACATCGCTGTTTCACAGCAAGCCTTGGTCATTATGGATAGGGCTTAGTTTGTGGTGTCCTATGTTGTGCTTTTAGCTTTGTTTCTCTGCTATCAGCAACAGCAGTAGACGGGTGTTCGCAAAACAAAACACCCAGCTACATTCTGCACTCATTTACATTGATCTAAATCCAGATTAATTTCACTTTAATGAATGAGTAACTAAGCAAGAGAGTTGGCCTATCACCACACTTAGCACTAATTAGTATTTTTCCTACCAGTGCCTGCAGAAAAGCCGATCTGTTTTGTATTCTGGGCTGAAAAACACCCTCTGGTTTGCAGTAATTTTCATCACCAGCATGTATGTCATTCCTCTGGGCTTCCACAGCTGCTTAGAAAATCCTGTTGCAGGACAAAATAATTTAGCCAAGCTGCTGGCGCTCAGCAAGCATGGGGCACGGAAAGCTAGACATGCTCTCTGCCATGGGGACTTTCCTGGTATTCATGCTGGCCTCCGTTTGCTCATAGCTGTTTTTTGTGATAGCTGCTTTCCATGCAAATAGACCAGCTTTTGTGAAATACCAGCGCGGACCTGTGTGAGTGGCAGCTGCGCTCTGCAGTAAGGGTGGCTTTGCCTTTGTTGGAGGGGTTGGTACTTGCTCTCGGTTATTCAGAGCCTCAATTAAAGGAGGCAAGCTGTGGTTATTAGTTGTGCTCACTGGGGCAGAGCACAATGAGGTCGGCTCGGTGTGCGAGGGAACCCCCTGGATGGTTCAGACAGCTCAGGCCTCCGAAAGACTCAGGGGGAAATGGGGAGGGGAAGAGGACAAAGCTCCGGGTGCTGGTGCCAGGCAGGGACACTTGGACTAAACATGTCATATACAGTCCTGCTCTCTGGAGGGGATGTGGGGCGATGCGTGGGAATGGTGCCGGTGCCAACAAATCCTGGCAGTGGGGCCTTTGTTCGCCGGGGGTATTTGCTGAGCTGATGGATCCCGTTTCCATTGCCCTGAAGTAGAAGGTGGCAAAGAGCCAACTGGTCCACACTGGGACTTGTGGGGTGTGTTTTGGAGTTATTAAAAGTTTTTTTAAGAAATGGATTAACTTCCTTAGCTCTATTTTTTATGCTCTGCATTCCCCTCTCATGTGTTCTGCATAATTTTTATAATGAACTTATACTTTTTGCCACTTCATGCCTTTGGCCACTCTAGCTAATGGTAATTATACAGAATATCTATAATCTTATCAGAAAGTGCTAATGAAAACCTTTAATGTGTCTAGCCAAAATCCTGTAGCGGACTTTACCACTGTTCCTTCCTTCACATACAAAGTCCCAGCCCGGTATGTGCCCTGATACACTTCTGCAAGCACAAACTCATTCTCTTGTGATCCTTGTCCAGAAACAATTTCTTCTTCAGGTCAGCACATAAAATATCCACTCCCCAAGGCTGTACCTCTGCAAGGTAGGTCAGGTAAACATGCACAAGCCTTCACCACATTCAGTTAGGGCTCAAGTCTGTCTTTAAGAGGGGAGGAATCCAACCTGCAAAAGGTAGCTGGTAACTTCCTTAGGCATTGCAGGCCCTATGATAACATTAGCTCCTCTTCCAGTTCTCCCTCTACATCAGTTACACATAGCTGCAAGCTAAACCTCACTAAATAGGCATCTTCCCTGGTAAGTAAAGCTGCAATACTATTTTCCCATAGCCCATGAGGGACAGATGCTATGATCCAGCCCAAATAACAGCTCTGCATTTATCAGTAGCTGCATAGCTGTCTAACTCCTCTGTAGCATGCACCCACACATCTTCCTCATAGCTGCTGGATCTTATGGGCAACTGGGAATGATCCTCAGGGAGCTTTCTGCAGGGATACTCTTCTGTAGTGCTCCCTGATAAAAACCAAAGCTGATTGATTGTTCTTTCCTAGATGTTTGGAGCCCTTCTAGCTGTGCCCTCTTTGTGTGTAGACACATGAACATCCCAGCCAAACTTTGACTTTGCTCCTCCCTGCTTTTATTTTGCTTTGTGCCCAACACACTCTATATAAAGCATGGGAAACAATCACTAAAGAACTCAAAGAACTACTTTTTTAGGTATCAACTACACTAGTAGTAATCTGCCTCTATGCTAATGGAGAAAGGGGGAGCAATATCTGAGATAATAGACGTGATAGGGAAAAAAATAATTAAATTAAAGCAATAGAGTCTGCCCAGTTCTCAGTGCTTGTGTGCCTCTTTGGTGCAAGGAAAGCATCTTTGTTTTAGCACTGTACAAAGGCATAGACTAGCAGGGCTTCAGAGGCTGCATGACTGTGTCTACCCAGTGCCATGATGGAGCCAACGGAGGTGAGCTGGCCTGGGGAAAGACACAGTGGATTGTGCTGAAGAGGATCACAGTGGATCTCTATGCTGGCTGATGCAGACCAAGGATGAGGAGCTTACTATGAAGTCTCACGTCACAGCTACATAGCCCTGCTTGATGATTCTTTAAGCCAGCAGCTCCCAGTATATGCTCTGCAGAAGCATCACTTAGGGAAAAAAAAAGTCCAAAAAGAAGAAAAGCAATTGTTACTTGGCCTAAATTTAAAATGCAAGTTCCAGGGGTCCTTGAAAAAGAAATAGGAGTGTGCAAATTAAACAAAAATACACAACAAACTCTGGGAATTAGTGCTTTAAAATGTGCAGTGACTCTGCAAGGCCACCTTCTGGAGATCGGTTTCACTACAGACCACTTCTTCTGCTGAACTGCTGCTGAGGCATTTGACGAGAGCAAATGTGTCCTTTCCTGAGTCCACAAGAGCTTTTCTGAAACTGCTTTCCTTCTCAGACTGGAGAGGAGCGTGCATGATGAGCAATTGCTGAAAGTTGTCCTTCAGGACTCATCAGAGGCTCTCAAGCTGAAATACTGTACTTCTGCCTGCAATTATTTTATTTCTGATTTAAACACCAATTTCAAATCTCTCTTTCCTAAATGGCAGCAGATAAAATTATCTGCCTCCTGCACCATATAGTCCTACATGTATGGGCTTGCGGGCATTACATTGTACAGGAAAAGAAACATCTCAGAATTGGTTTGGGGCCTCTTAATTAAATGCCTGTCATAGGGAAAATGCTAATTCATCAAGATTGAAACTTCCTGGGAAAAGCCAACTTAGATAATTTTTTGGTGATGGAGAGGGATTGGAAAAAAGTTTTGACGTTATTAAAATGTCTTATTTTGATCTTTTTTGCAAAGCGAATAAGTTCTGTTTTCAGTTCAAAATGTCAATTACTTAATATATTTTAAAAAAATCAATGCAAACCACGTTCCCTTTCAGACAGTCAGCGTGCTTGACTCCCTAGAGAGGAACTGTGGGGACAGGTACAGTCACTCCGAGCTTGCAGGTCCTCTGGAGGCACCGATTCTCTCATGTTGTGGTGTAGCTTTCATAGCTGTGTAGCTGAAACTTTTACAGCATTAACTCATCCTGGCATGTCTGTATGGAGGCTTGGGTTGTATTGCTGGTAGGCTAGCAGAAGAATAGCACAATTTGATTCCAAATACATGAATAAGATAGCACAGGTGTATTGCACAGTGTGGCAGTCCTGTATTATGGCACAGGGCTTGATAAATGGGAGCTTTTCTGGCACAGATAGGCTCTTAGGGGGGAATGAAGAGCTCAGTATCCAGAAGTGGCAGGGCTGTAGCTGCTGACTGATACTCGCATGCTTTCTGTCTCTTGAATTGTTTCCTTTTTGTACTCTGGGTTGATTCTTTCCCTTTCCCCTTCTTGCAGACTTGTCTTGTCTGAAGCATCATTTCAGTCCTCTTTTTTCTTCTTAAAAATGAGTGATTGACATTTTTGAGCGGGGAAAACTCTGGGGAGGGAAAGGAAGAGGAAGAAAGCATTTGAGCTATGTGCACCTGGCTCAAGGAAGAGAGCTCAGGTTGTGCCTGCTTTGATTTAAAACCCCCAAACACTTGCTTTCCAGGCTCCAGTTGTAACATCCTTTGTGTAGCAGAGAGAGGAGGGGGCAGATGCCCTCAAAAGCACTTCCTACTTTTCTTTCATCTGCTTTTAGGCTTCAGATGAGAGATTCTGCAAGTGCTCATGGGAGTGAAGTGCCCAGATCCCATGCAAACCTCCTTAGAAAGTATGGGCCTGGTGGCATGTATGGGAACTGGCAGGTAGATAAAGCTGTTCAGATAAAATTAATATTGGACTGAAGTTATCTTTAATAACATAAGTCAGAAGTGAACCCAGTGCTTTCAGTCTGGATTTTTAAAATGTGTTTGAGAGCTGTAAAACCCAAATAGTCCCTTAAAGGTCTGTACGTCAGTAATGATGCCAAACACCGATGCCAATGACCCTTTTAAACTCTTTGCATGTAGGAAAGCAGGCACTGGGTTTGATTCTGCCATTCTTCAGTCATTTTGAATAATGTCTTTTTCCAGCTGGACTCTGTAGCATACAAGAAGGCAGAACCAGAGAGTTTACTGAGCTCTGAAAGCCAACAGCTTGTGGTGGTACCCAGTCTGGGACAAGCCCTTGTTCTCACATGACCAGTCACTTCATCCCTACCCTGTTTCCAGTGGCATGCCCAAGGTTTATCTCTGTGAGGATTATCACAGGGATGGTTTGCTCTTAAAGGATCTCTTCTGAAGAGCTTTACCACCAAAGAAGTGTCAGATTGGTTTCTCTAGTTGATGATGGAGCCTTGTACATGCCTGCAGCTACCATTGCCAGTCTCGCCCATGAAAGGTCAAGTCCGGGTAGGGAAGGATGCAGACTGCAACCAGGCAAACTGCTGAGTTTGCTGAGGTGCATCCAGGCCCTTCTGCCAGGACGTTAATTTATCCTGGCATCTTCTAAGAGGAAGCTAAAGTCACTTATTTATCTTCTTTGCAAAGGTGATGTTACAATTCTTTACAAAACAAAACCAAACTCTTAACTGGAGTCAAGCCTTGTATTTATATGGAAATTTCCTTGCTTTGCTGTTGTGATATAATTATACTGCTGCTGGTTTGAGTCCCAGAGCCACTGTTACAGTAGCCCCCAAAAATATGCACATGGAAGACGATACTGTTCAATTTGCAGTTGTATAATTACACCAGAAGAGTAATGCCAGTCAGAGTCCCTCTTAAACATGTCCTTGAGCTATATTTCTCTCTTTAAAGTTATTTGAGAACAACCAGTGTGTTTTTATTGATCAGCTGAAAAGACATCAGCTTTAAACCAAGTTGCTTCTAATTAATTCACTTTTGGAACTACTGTGAAGTGATAGTGTGCCATATCTGGATTTCTTGTTATTATTCTGGAGAAGTCATTGTTTTTATAGCAATTTAACAAGTAAAATAACTTTTGCAGTCTTCTCAGGATTTGCTTTTTGACAATCAATTATAAACCCTAACTTGGCATCTTACCATTTTGACAGTGCTCAGATTAGGAGACTCTATACTCTTGTCTCCGTGTTGTGGCACATGGGAGGATAATGGACAGATTGGCTTGTAAACTCCAGCCGGCAGTGGGAACTGATGGCTTCCGCAGTTCCGCAGATCTGTAGCCATACTGCTCTGTTGGGCTCATTTGGGGAATGTGCCTTTCATGAATGCCGAGCGCAAGTGAGATTAATGGGGTTTTATAGCAGAAATATTGTAATGTTCCTATTCAGTGAGAGCCAACCTACGAAGCTTTGCACTGAGTTTATTTTTAATCCCAGTTGTTTCAATTACAGGACTAACACAGAATTGCTACTTTAAAAACCAAATGAAACAAAAACACCTTCTCTATTGTGTCAATAACATTTTACAACATTTGAGTCCATCCTAAAACTAGCCATTGCTATAAAAGATTTAGCATTTTTTTGCTACTGTTGCTACCATCTCCCTGTTGTGAAATTTGCTGCTGGCAAAATTTTGCTTCCATATTACTTGTTTAATAGCATAGGAAAAAAGATAAGAGAGATCAGCTTCTGTTAGTGGAGATGCTTTTCCTCTTATTTCTACAATCAACACTTGCACATCTAGTATCGATTCTTTTAAGTTTTTAAAGGAGTATAAAGCACAGATGTTTCAGCTCAGCTCTTCTTACAGACCATAGAAGTCTCATTTGTTCATTACATTGACGGATATTGGAATTGACCCATAGCCAATGGTGCAAAATCCAGGAAGAGAAAAGCCTTATTTTATAAAACTTCATGAGTGAGAAGGGGAGAGAAAACAATGAAATTTTTGGGTGCTTGGCAGTTCTGCTGCTGTGAGATGGTCAGCAGATTAGACAGTCTCCCTGGAGTGCTTTCTGTTGCCATCCACAGACTATTCATCCTCATCTACGTCCTTAGAGAGGCACTATAAGCTGATCTCTTCTTTCTGCACTTTTGAGATCCTCGCTTTGGTGGGTGGTGTAGCTTTCTCTGCCCACAGCCAGGTGAGCAGTACCTTTAATCCTTGTTCTTCATCTGGGGCAAAGGGGCAAGCAGGAAACTTTCTCAGCCTTGTAGCATCCTGCTTTCTCCAGCCCATGAAGTGCAGGCAATGAACTCAGCTAAAATTGCCCTGAGGAGCCCAGTAGCTGGGTCAGGAGTGACATGGTCCATTTGTGCCCATAGAGCAGCCCCTGGGGAAGGGCTTCTTGCTGTGGCTGATGGGTCCTGGAGGTTGTACTCCAACTCAACTCCATACTGTCATCCTGTTGAATATTTTGTAGGTCATCAGCATGAAGCCATTTTCATGACAATTTATCTGCTAAGGCAATGATCAGCCACTCAAGAGAAACCCTGCAGTTCACTGGGATCAAGCACGCTCTGCCAGATGAAGCTTCACGTCTTTCCCAAGATGGGAGAACCAGAGAGAAAGGGGTGGACTCGTGCCTCAGAGTAGCAATCGGTTCACAGCCTGGGTGGAAAGCACTGCAGCTGCTAATTGCTTTCCTCAAAACCTTGTGCTGTTTGCCGACAAGCTCCTTGGCACACAGTCCGTGTATTTGTTTAGGGGCAGACACAAGCAAATTAGCTGGGAAATGCTGAGGCCCGATGCTATATTCATAGTTCCCATAGTGCCATTTATTCCCTGTGGGAGCATGTGCAAATTAATTCTGTATGCTGCTCACTTAAATGGTGCTAATTACATCAGTCCTCTTGACAATATATGTCTGCTGTCAGCCGTCCAACGAGTTTCTTGCATTTGTGTGGGTGCGTTAGAGAGGGCAAGGCTATCAGTGAATGCTGCAGTGTAGGTATCTCTTGGAAAGATGAGTCCTCACCAAGATTCAGGAGCTTCTCTAGGAAATTTTAAAGGACATCTGAAGCTAGGCTAAAGGTTAGAGTATGGGATCAACCAGGAGATAGGGCTGTTGGGCTGTTCAGCATTCCCTGTGTTGGTGGGGTTGTATAGTTGTCACTACATGTGTGCTGTTGGGTTGTGAGTACCTGTAGTAGGATGGTCCCTTTTGGAATCAAGATCCAGAGCATGGGACAGACAGAAATGAGAAAAAAAAAAGGCAGTGGATGGTGACAAAAGGAAAAGAGAAGCTTGGATCCAGGGTGAGAAGGTGGCATAAATGCATAGCACAGCCTGCCACATTGTGGGGAAAACAATATTTTTCACATTTATGTGAACAGTTCCAGTGTAAGTGAGGCAGGACGGGAAGCAAAGAGTAGGAAAAGAATTTAACAATTTTTTTCTTTTTTCACCTTCAAAAGGACATCAAGTGTTTTGCAAATGCCAGAACTCCCTGTATTTCCCCTGTCCCTACTTAAATAGGGTACAACATTTCTTGGCTGTGTACTCAGCCCCTTTCCCATTTTCTTGTTTGAACTGAATACATTTAAAAATTGGTGACCTGTGACCATAAAATGAATTTAGCATTTTTGCCCAAGAGGCTCCTTTTGATCTTTATTACAGAGCTCTTAGCAAAGGATGATATTTATGGGCTGTATCTAAACTAGTAACTGTAAACGTGGCCAGAAGCATTCCTGGGCAATGTAATGCAATCATCTGCACCGGTGTTTGGCACATTTTGGCTCAGGCGAGCTAGCACTGTTGCAACATTTCTAGGGCCCAGATGGGTATTTATAACGTGCCAGGGAGTGTTCATGGTCAGCAGACACCTTGTTTTGGAGGCTAAGATCATTTGCTAGCATAGACGTGGGCTTGAACATGCCTTGGCCTCAGTGCCCAGGAATGCACCCAACCATGCTTGTTTTAATTGGATGGATGTAACTGTGGTGCCTTTGATAGATGTCTAACTTGGGAACCATGTGTCCTTAGGTTCCCCCTGTAACCAGTAGGAAGAGAGTAGCTTTTTCAGGGGTAAATCAGGGCACGTAAATTGGGTTTCTGCTCTGAGTTGCCCTCTGAAGTAGCCTTGCTTCTCCATTCCTGTAGAAGGAGCCAAAGAAGAGTGTCCTCTTGCCTGGGACCTTAAATGTGTGTTGCATGAATGCCCTCTGGGGTATAATACCTAGTAGTAGTTTTGCCTGCCCTCTGTGTGGAATATAACATCTACTGAACAGTGCAGGGCACTAAATGTGTGGTTTCTCAAAGAACCACATTTGCTGGCTGCTGTGCTAATAAAGGGGGAGGGAGCCCTGCAAATGCAGATATCTACACTCCTACTGCAGTCACTTGGGACCTACTCAGAAGCCAGGGGAGTCTGGAGAGTGATTCAGCTGGGTGTTGGTGCATTTTTAGAATAATGTTTTAGTGGAAAAATGTGACAATGCCACAGCCTTGGGATACTATGAGGAGTAGGGTGGGCCGTAGCTGTGTTTGCTCAGTCTATATGCTGTGCTGTGGGGAGAATTTGTTATTCCCTTTCCATTTCATCGTATGCATTTATGAGGCCTATCACTGTGGTGACAGAGTGCCTTGGTGTGCAAATATGGAAACCTCATCTAGAATCAATGTAGGCATTATTTGAAGGGAAAAAGGCAGAATCCACCTTGGCTACAGTGGCCATGAACAGGTGATTTTCCTGGCACTGATGGACTTTAAACTTCACAGTGTGAAGATACAGTGTGATTTCAGAAAGGAAGTGAGAATCGCATAAGACATTAAACTGTGAGGTGGAATCATATAATTGCTGTGATTCTCTGTTTTACCTACACCTTGCTACAAATTATAATGTTAGTATAGAAGCAATTGCAGTATCATTACACTGTCAGTGCTACCACTGTAGTTGAAAGATATGCCAGTTTTTTTTCCTTATGAATTTGTTTCCAAAGGTGGGTGGCACTTTAAGGATCAGTTCATTTGCTGGGAAAGAATATCTGGCAATGAACATCTGCAAAAAGTATTTAGTGAATATGGGCAGAGCGTGGAGGTATTCTTTTAAAAGAAGTATTTTCAAAAGAGTGGGGAAAAAACCCTTAATTGTTGAGGCTTCTTAATAGACCATGTACAATGTTTTATAAAAACAAAAAAGGAGCAAATAAAGGTAGTGCTATGTATAGGAGTCACTTTCATCATCAACTGACTGCAGGGAGTTAAGTGTGCTGGAGGAACTGCTGCACAGCAAACTGAGTAATTGAAGAGCAGAGCTAATGGGGTCTGGGAAAGCTCCTCTGAGAAACTACTTTTATTAAATCTTCTTAACTTTAAGAAAAATTTTCTCACCAGGCCCTTCCCCTTTAAGTGTAGGCTTCAATGGGAAAATTTGTTTAAATATAGAAAAAATCTGCAATATTAATGACAGAAAAAAATGAAGCTTGCTCTGTGCAGGTGCTCCCCCCCTAATCCCCCAAATCTCTCTTTATTATTATTGTTTAGCTCTGAAAAGCACACAAGATTCAGAATTTGGTTTTGGACGGTTGCTGAAGAACAGTTATTCCTTGCAAATATTTTGAATTCTAGTCTAAAGTTTTGGGAGACAGCATTTAATGAGGCCTGCATTTGCCAGCCTATTTCCTTATCCATGGATAGAATTTGTGGTGGGCTAAAGATTGGTGTCAGAGGATGAGACAACTCAAATGTTTAGGTTGGGAATATAATGCTTTTTAACAGAAAGTGGGGACTTCCTGTTG
The DNA here is from genome assembly GCA_020745775.1 of Theristicus caerulescens. Classification (NCBI taxonomy): domain Eukaryota; kingdom Metazoa; phylum Chordata; class Aves; order Pelecaniformes; family Threskiornithidae; genus Theristicus; species Theristicus caerulescens. Next base: position 162,455,166 of record CM036558.1, on the reverse strand, counting down.
CAGGAATGGAAAAATGATGGAGATGCAGAGAGTAGCTGAATCTCTGGCAATGCACTGGGTGCTGCTGAGAGTCTGCAATCCTAAAATGCTCGGTTTGGTGAGAAAAAAAATGAAACATGGTAATAAATAATGTTTGCTTTAACCTTCTTGTGTTTCTGTTCTCACCTCTCCACTATATTCTTGTGTAACTTGACAGCTACACGTGTTCGGCATTCATTATACACAAGTCCCTGGAGGAGCCCTTGGCAGCTGAGGGCTTACTTATTCTTGAAAGAATAAAAATGAAAATGAAGAAACTGTTTAGGCAGAGTCCTAAGGACAAAAGGATGGAGTGTTGGCAACTGGGGTTTGTGTTTAGCACTTTGCAGGGAAGGTTTCTCAATAGAAAACCCTAAGGGACAGCAGGATCACACCATTCCCAGCCACGGATCACTTTAAGAGACATGATGCTGTGACTTTAACCAAACTTTCCAAGTGAGGGAGTTGCCTTCAAAAGGGTGTTTTAGGAAACAGCTACTCAGACTGGACTCATAGAGAAGGCAGTTTTTCCTATAATTATGCTCTTCCTACGGTACAAATAGAAATGGAGAATCATAAACCCGTGGGGTGAGGGGGGAACACCACGGTCTGTCAGTGTGAGCTCCTGCAGCACTGCAGGCTGTGCAGTTCCCCCACGCGTTACCTGCCCGTCGGGTCTGGCTGAGTTACTGCTCAGCCCCAAGGCAGACGTTTGCACAGACTGGGGCTGGGGTTCTCAGCAGAGGGAGAGCCCTCATGTCCTCCTCATATGAGCCAGTCCAGAGGTGGGAAAAGGACATGCCAGAAAGGAAAAAGTGCTTTATGGTATCAATCTGTCTTGCTTCAGTTTCAAGGGAGAGATTGGCAGATTTAATAGCCCACTGCAGTGCAAAATCATTTCTCCGTTTGTATGTTTAGAGACCCTAAATGAATGTGTGTCAAATTAGCCCTTTTCCTTTTGCCTTTGCCTTTCCCTTTCCTTTTTCTCTTTTCCTTCCCCCCTCTCTCTTATCTCCTCTCTCTTTAAGTTTTCTTTTCTTCCTTCCTTCCTTCCTTCCTTCCTTCCTTCCTTCCTTCCTTCCTTCCTTCCTTCCTTCCTTCCTTCCTTCCTTCCTTCCTCTTTCTTTCTCTTTTCTTTCTCTTTCTTTCTTTCTTTCTTCTTTCTTTCTTTCTTTCTTTCTTTCTTTCTTTCTTTCTCTTCCTCCCTTCCTTCCTTCCCTCTGTCCCCCACCCCCCCTTTCTCTCTTCTCTTTTCTCTTTCTCTTTTGCTTTTCCCTTTTTTCTATGCCTTTTCCTTGACTTTCTTTTGAAATGGCTTGGAGGCAAAGAGACTTAAACTATCAGATCATTCACATTGTTCTTTTGCAAACTCACAGCCCTATTATTACAGTTTCATGCCAATATGTTATTAATGTTAATGTAATGCTAGTGAAAGTTCCTGAGCTGACATGCTCTTCTGACGTCTCTTACAGTGAATATACTCTCTAAGATGTACTGTTTCTTTTAATTTTAAAATATTTGACAGCTTTGGGATTTTTTCATAGGGAATATTCTGAAGGATGATATGTAAAAGTGAGGCTTAAATCACTCATTATCATCAAACAGATCTTAGTATAATTTGCTTACAGAAGAGGGTGTTATCTGCAGTTAGATCACTTTCAGAAAACTACATTGTGCTTCCTTGAACAAGAAGCTCATACAAACCAAGTCAGCTTGTTCAGTGCCGAGCAGCATTCAGAGGATGATTTCACGGTCATACGAGGCAGGACAGAGAGCCCCATATCCTTCTGGTTCTTAAGCATATTTATGATGGGAATTGCCTCACTTTTAACTTTACCTGTTTTAAAGTAAAGCATCTGTTGCAAAAGAGATACTCAAGTTCTGTCAGTATTCAGTGCAGAGAGAGAGTGGTGCATCCTGAACTGGTGTTCAAGACAGCTGTAGAGGATGCTAAGTTAGCTCAGATTAGGTAAGAGTTTCTCAGTTCCCAGTGTATCACATCGATTCCTGTTGTTTTCCCTCTGAAATGATGCATTGCAAAGATGACAGTCTGACTGTGACTAAGGGTGTCTCCTGAAAGTGTATTCTTGCTGGAGAATATAAAGTCCTTTGGGGTAATTTTAAGTGTTTCCATCTATGTTTCTTCTCTAAAACACCACTTCTCTAAATAACTAGAGGTTATTTCTCTTTTATGACTGTAGAGGAAATCTAGGTAAAATAGAACACGTTTAAGACTCAGCTAGACAGGGTGCTGGGCCATCTCGTCTAGACTGTGCTCTTGCCTGGAAAGGTTGGACCAGATGATCCTTGAGGTCCCTTCCAACCTGGTATTCTATGATTCTATGGTAGTCTTTCTATGCGAAAGCTAAACTTCGTAAATGCCAGTCCTAACTATATTCTTTCATCAAAACAAATAATTCTCTACCAGGCGCACAGCCACTGTAAGATGTATGAGCATCTTTTGAAAGCATTTGGGATGTATTTTCCATAAGCAAATGTCCCCAGGGCTTGGAAACAATTGAATGCCTCTCTGAAAGATATACAGTGTCCATTTCTCTTGGAGATTCAATGGTCACTATGACTACAATATTATTTCCCAATATTTTCTGTTGTTACTTATTTGTACTTAAACAGCTCCTGAAGCAGACATCTTATCAAATGCCCCTCTGTTCCCAAGGACCTTGTAGGTTGGAGTGATGGAGGACAGGCATCAGGGTGGAAAAACAGAGTATTGAATATGACGCATTCATCTCCCGTCAGTTCTATGTGCCTGTGGTTATATGTAAAGATCAACCCAGGAGCAGGGCAGGTAGAAAACTTGTCTTTGAGTCAGCACCAAGGCTTGCGTGAGGGTGAACTGGATTCTCTGTTTTCTCGCTGATGTGGGGTCTGCAAACAGCTCTGAACAATTAGGAGATCTGTGAAAAAGGAGGCTACAAGAATGAAATGGTTATCCTACATTGAGCAAGTCATCTGCTGAGGAGTCTGTCTCTAGAGGAAGGAAATGAGGTTTCAGGTGACAGCCCTGGATGGACCTTCTGGTTGTAAGAAGCAAGTGACTCTAGGAGAAATTCAGCAGCCATCCTAACAAAACACAGTTGTCTTTGGCAAGTTTGGACTACTAGAGCATAACAATAATAAAAGAGAAGAAAGATACCTGGGAAAACATATAGCTTCCTAGTACAACACTAATTATGGGACTTTGAAATGAAGATAATGTATCGCTATTAAAAAATGAAAAATGATTCATATGTATAGTTATAGACCAGTTTGCCTGATCTCACTCACAAAAAATAATAATTGACATTGAAGCCAGTGAATAAAGTATTACAGAATGGGAATTATTAGGTATTCCTATTCAAGGATTATAATTTTATGAGAAAGAGGTCATCTCTAACAAAACTAATTTCTTTCTGTGGAGACTTACAGTTTGGTTGATATGGTAACTACCTAGATATAATACATTTGTTCTTAGGCATTGTTATTGCCTATTGAATGACATTTGCATTAAAAAGTAACACTCTACAATGGATTAAGAGCTGACTGATCTCATGTAGCAGGTGTCAGTGGAAAGTCATCATTTCTAGTGCAACTGTAAAACGGATATATGGCAGATCTGATGCTATTAAAAATTTCCATGAACCGCATGGACATAAACAGAAAATGTTTGCTGATAAAATTTGATGATAAAGCAAAGGATTGACAGAATATTACATAAAGTTGAGGACAAGGAAGTAGTTTTAAACAACATATATTTAAAAGCACCTGCAAGCTCCTATAGATTTGAATGACATGGCCAGAGAGGACATAACAAGGACCAGTGGCTGAAAGCTCAGGTCAGTCAGTTGTATCTTCTCTTTCGCAAATCTGTAAATGTTTACAAATTAGTAGAGATGTAGCTGCAGTGCAAATTTTATTACTCTTTCTGCCATTTGCGGTGGATGCTCATTGCTGCAAATCCTCCAAGCACTGCGAGTGTTTGCTCAAAGTTTGGGCTAGCAGTAGCAGAAAGAATAGGCATAAACACTCTTCTTTGATGTTAAAATGTTTATCTATATCAGGCATCTCACCAAAAAGGTCCAAAGGAGATGAACGACTTTTGTCTTGCCTTTCATATCAATGCGTCCCTGAGCGTAGCAATGAGACCTGATTGCCGGTTGGGACCGATTGATGTGCTGTCAGTCTGGCACACTGCTCCTTTGGACACAAGTAGCCGTGCTGCTGACTTGGATGGTAAAGCACTAACCTCTTTTGTGCCTCTGTGAATTACTCTGTAGCTGGAAAGTGAGCGCTGCAATTGTTTTCTTTCCCTTGTGGACTGTTTATGCTTGTGCCTTAGATGCAGACAGGAAGGGAGAAGCCAAAAGGAGCACAGGACATTTGTAAAATGAACACCAAAGTGAGGCCACAGTTCTTTAAGAAGTAATAAGAAATTTAAAGGACAGAGCTGGAAGAAGAGAATCATTTTATTAACATTGGCATTTCTATTTTTTGTGGCAAGACAGTTCTGCACCAAGGCCAAGCGCATGAGTTTGCTGTATAGTTCTGGTTCCAAAATAAGAGCTAAAACCAGGAAGATTTTGCTAGCTCATACTTCTCTGCTAGGAAACCGTAGTTCTTTCTAATTGGACCTGGTGGAGAGCGTGTGATGTCATTAAAGATTGGAGTGATTATTCTATGATTTATATATCTATAATTCAGACATTACCTCCTTGTTGCATGAATAGGTACACTGCTGTGTCTGAGATGTTTTAGTCTTCCCTGTTTATCTCTCAGGAGTCCTGAGCAGCAGAGGTGAATGACATTTTTGTGATTTTGTTCATACTTTCCATTTTTTTACTCTTTATTTGGGGGAATTTTGCTTGTTTTGATTTCTTATGTTCTTTATTTTACTGCATAGCTATACATCTTCCAGTTCCGAGACTGGGGCTCAGAAGTGCTGTTTACTGCACTGACTCAGTGCCTGTAACCAAAAGAGCATTTGTTGTTAGCAAAAACAAAATTCAAAGCATCAGTATAATACTTGCACAGGGTTTCTGGCATTTCTAAGTAATTATTTTGTCAGTACAGCTTAGTTTTGAATGGGAATAGGGGTGGCCTAACTTTGACTATTCTAAGTCTTAATGGTTTAAAAGTTTTTCAACCTCTGATGGAGGGAAATCTAACACATGGTTTCACCTCTCTAATGTTAAGACATAAGCAGGTTTGAATGAAGTATCCTGGCTTTCAAACCAACAAGCATCAGGGAGCACAAGAGACCTCTGGCTAAAATTTACACAAAGTGACCCTGTGCATCAATCAGTATGGTTCCTGGTGTGGTGGGAAAAAAAAAAAAGTGACTACTCGGAATTTTATCTATAGAAGCAGCAGCCCTAAAGATGGTCCAAAGAAAATCTGAAATGCCCTGGATAACACACACTTGCATGAGTAGTCAGTCTCTGGCCTCCCCCGCGGCTGCAGCAAAGGGGTGGCTGAATGTGTTTGACTGCTTTTGATTGCTGTGCTGGCTGTTGGGGCTTCTGGCAATGGCTTTTACAGTCCCATTTCTTTCCACTGAGCTGAGAGTGCCTCACCTGCAGCTGATAATCTGGACCGTAAATTCATTAGCACAATAAAGCAGGAAAAATATCTGATTTCATTCCCAGGCTTAACCAAACATTGTGGAATATTGGATCTTGTACTGAGAGTCAGGAAGCAGGAGGAGAGATATAGGGCCTGCTGGCAATGTCCTCAGAAAAGTCATTTTTATCTCATGATTTTGGAAGTAGCTTCACTAACAACTCAAGGTAGACCTGCTGTGTAAAGTCACCAGAGAGCCCTGTGAGATTGTGCCTCATTGGCGAGGGTGTTGCCTGGGCTTGGGTCACTTTCAGCTCCTGGTTCGCCATCCCTTAGGGAGAAATTGGCCCTTGCTGCTCCTTTACAAGCACAACAATTAATGATACTGAAGGAATAACATACTAAACACCAGTTGGAGATGATGCTAAATACCATATGCATCAAGATGAGTATTGCAACTGCAGAGGATATGTGTCTTATCATATGTGCAATGGGGCAAATGAAGACATGGGACTTGGCTGTCCTCACCTGTTTGTTCTTTAAATCAGTGAAAGGACATAAATGTGGGGCTGTGCAAGCACTGAAAAGTCAGGGGTTCATTTTTATATTCTCATTATTTGATTCCTTGAGCTACCTGTCCCCATTGTTTACAAGTGTGCAATTACCTATTGATCTGGGAAAACAAAGCATAAATAAATGTTGCTTCAAAGATATGGCAGGAAAGAGGTGGATAGGTAGACATTTCTCTGCAGAAAAGCATTTACCTGTGATTGTGTTGACACTAATTGGGAGCATGAGAAATGGCTGACAAAGGCTGGGTATTTTCATTACTTTTTTTGAAACCTGTGTGTAGGGGTGAATATTCTTCAAAGTTTTAATCATATTTAACACTGCTTTCTGCTTGAACAAACTCAAGAAGCAAAGACATAAATAGTCATGGTCCTGGAGGAGTGTTAACAGGGGAATCACAAGTAATACAGTAAGATATAGGAGAGTGGGCTTCGTTTTTTGTCTCTGACACTGGCCTGTGATGAGACCTTGGTGTGACTAAATTCACTTCATCGTTCTGTGCTCTGGATTCCCTTTCCTGTCTTAGCACTTAAGGTTTGAGTTTTTTCTGAGTAGGAACTGGCCTTTCTGAAAAGTCTGGATGGCACGCCAATGTCAGCTGGGCCTTCAGAAATTTCCTTCCGACAAATCTGGGAGAGGAATCATATTTTTAATTTTCTTAAGTTTTTGTGACTTGCATTTGGATTTACAGACTAGTGAAAGAGAAAAACCCAGAGTGATGTCCTAGCTGAGGGAAAGGCTCTGGTCATCTATTCTGTTTAGCTTCTTGGCTGGCAAGTCATCAAAACGTGGCTCGAAACCAGACATAGTGTATTGGGTCTTTTGCCCAGCATGTGGTTAGGGAATAGGATAGAGGAAGAGTATTTAGGGTATGCAGAGACAGGAAACAGAATTATTGCTGTGGGACCATGTGCAAGTGTTGAACAAAACCCAGGAGATCAGCCTTTGTTAGTTCTATAGCTTCCAAAATGATGTGTTTACCTGTGATAATCTTGTACTGGTTCTTTTGCTTTTCAGATGTCCTGTGTCCAAATGTCCATGTGGAAGGAGATCGATTCAAACACACTAATGGGGGGACTGACGAGATTCCAGGTAAAGAGACACACTTTCCTGCTGTACATCTGGGAATTGAAATAGTATAACTGTACATTTCTAGTGTGATGTTCTGACTCATTACACATTTCCTAGTTGGCATTTTCTTAATCCAACACATATTCAGTGGTGAAGAAGTACATTAGAAACTGCAGGGCTGGAAAAGAGTTATCTGTTGAAGAGTTGACAGCAAATTAATCATGAGCTTTCTTTTGATATGACAGCAAATTAAAAAGCCAGTGGAGCTTAGTGTAGTAGATAGAGGAATGCAATAAGTCTTGGAGATTACTTTTTTTTTTACCACTCCACTTTTGGTGAGTTTTAATGTCCATTTTTTTGATCTGTGATTGTTGTGGGATGTCCAAGCACAATGGTAATTACCACTGAAGAAATGCTTATATATGTGTATATAAGGAAAAAAAAAAAAGATAAAAAGTCCCAAGAAGAACCATCTTTTCTGAAACACTGGTGAAAAATCAACAGGAAAGCCAGTCTGGTGATATCTCTGCTTTTCTGTGATTTCTGATATATCTTTACAGCCAGCTGAAGGACTTAATCTGTCAGATATATGCATGAGCTGTGCCTCTTTTCTACCCCCCCAAGACTGTTTGAGCTGTTGGCAGAGAAAACCTGCCCATCAAGGATGTACTGGGAATATCTGTGACTGACCCAAGAACATAAGTCACTGCAGCGGGAGGCCGGAGGCTCTTCTGCAACTTGATTATGAGTAGAAATGGTCAAGGTTTGACAGCTCTGCTACTCACTCAGAGTTTTTTCATTGGGGGATTTTCACTGCCTGCACAAAATATCAGTTCCAACTGTGCTGTCTGTAGGCAGCTTATTTTGGCTGCGGTCTGATTACACCTAAGCCTGTGATAATGCTGGGTGGTAACATCTTTTCTGGTCATTAGACCCAAACTCATAATCCCCAAACACCCATTTTCAACTGCTGTCTATTGCTAGGTCTTGCATTAACCTGTTCTGATAGTCCTCCTGTCACGGGGCTGTGCAAACATAGAGCCATTCAGCAAATAGCCCTACTGATTCTGAGTGAACCTATTTGCAGTAGAAGCTGCTGCTTAAAATGAGTAGGAGGGCTGTGTCACTCCTCAGATGATATCTTCTACGTGATCCTTTGCAGAAGAATGGAGTTGCAAATGCCTGCCTATGTCTAGTTCATGTTTATCTGAATTTTAATTCAAGTGCTAATTAATAGACTCTATGCTTTTATCTGACTTCAAAAATATATCTTCTGTTGAGAAGTGTAAAGGACAAGAATCCCACTTCAGGTCTGGCACAAAAGTTTTGAGTTGTGTGAGGTGTAGATGCATATATGCATGTATATTTATATATGTATATACATATACTTACTCTTCTGTAAAGTTTTTGACTTATTTTTCCTTTTATCTTCAAATCCCACTTCCCTCCTAGAAAGCAAGTCAATATTCGGCATTTTAGCTTAAAAGATGACTTTGCTGTTTTAAATCTGTAGACTAATTCAGGTTGGAAGGGTTCTATGGAAATCATCTGGTCCAACCTCCTACTCAAAGCAGGGCCTACTTTGAAGTTAAGTCCACTTTGAAGTTAGAACAGGTTGTTCAGGGCCTCATACAGTTGAGTTTTGAGTATCTCCAAAGATGGGCATTCCACAGGTCCTCTGGGCAACTGTTCCAGTTTGGTCACTATCACACTGAATATTTTTTTTTCCCTGTATCTAAACAGAATTTTATTTATCACAACATGTCTGTTCCCCTGATTAGAGTGAACTGACTGGTTCACTGTAAAGTGTAAAGGTTCACCATGCCACGCAGTGTCTTAATAACAGGATTGTTATAGTATTTATTTAAAGTGACATCCCTGGACCCTCTCCACCAATACAAGAGGATTTGTAGAAGGCTCCTGATTGCTCCTATATGGTGAGACAATGATGATTTCTTTCTCTTCCTGTTCCTGGTGATTAGGAAAATGTATACCTCTTTTCTGGAAAAAAATGAATGGATATTCTGGGTCTGCTAAGGGTCATTGTGCTGCTGGAGATGGATCATAATAGGACCAAAATGCTGTTCCACTCCTTATGTACTCCTTACCTACTCTCTAGCATTTTCTGAAGACTCTGGGCATCTGGGTCCAATTCCAACAAAAAATCATTGCCTTCTCCCAGCTAATGTAACTGGAAAATTTCTGTTGGCTTAGTGTGCTCTGTTTCCTCTTCCAAAAGGATGCATTGTGCTGTTAGTTGTTGCTGAAAGGCTTTTCTATTCTGCCCCAAAGAGGACTGCACTTCAGTTTTGAGGAGCAGCCTGCCTCCTGCTCCCTCACACTTGTCAGAGTGGTTCAGCTCTGGAATTTCTGCAGATCCACCAGTGACAGCACTGGGGGGGAGGTTGTTCCTCTGCTACCCAGGTCCTCATATGTTCAAGGATTTAAGTTAACACCTGTATCTTGTGCTCCACTTGGAAGCTTAATGGCAATCAAAACTGATCCTTGTCCAGCAGGTTCCTAACACAGAACTTCATAGCTACAGCTTGCACAAGCTTGTTTCTAGACGGATGCAAAGTGCAGCCCCATAGAGTGGAAGCTGCAGTAAATTTCATTTTGAGGACAGGGAAGATGGTATTACAAGGCTTCCAGATTAAACACCTCTTCCCTCTCTCAGACTGAAGGTAAGAGGGAGAAAAGTCTTTCTGGGGATTTTTTTCCTCATATTTTTATTGGGTGAAATGCACCAGCAGATGGCACAGGCAATTCTTTCACACAGAACATCACCAATGCCAGCCCTTTCTTGTATACCCTACCTGCATACAAGTTATAGCATGACCTGCTACCTTTAAGTCTGTCTCTGCAGTTAAGTGAATGTGAATTGAGTCACTCTGGATTAGTAGAAGCAAAAATAGAAACTAAATCATAAAATGAGCTATAAAAGGACAAACTTTGGGAGATGAAGGGAACCAGTGGTGTGACTGAGAGGTGGAAGTTGCATGGGATTTTGTTAAGTCAGAGGCTGAGAGTAGGGGTGAGGAGGATGGCTCCATGCATAATCAAGTGAATAACTGCATCAAAAAGCACATTATGAGCTGGAAGAGAGCCAACAGCCTAAACATATTTTCCTTTTAAAAGACAGGTGGTTTTTTTTTTCTTTAGACAAACAGGACTAAGTAAATCTCGTCTGTCTGGACTTCAGCAAGCATTTGTTGAGTATTGTATTGAAAATCACTGCTAAAGTGAAAAAGGGTAGAGACTAATAAAAGTTGTAAAGGGAGCCAGAAACTGGCTAGCAGGGAGATGATGAAGTTTCTAAGAAAGGAAATAAGCCAGAGGGCAGACAGTGGTGGACCTCCTCAGGGTCCAGTTTTAGGTCTAATCTTCTCTGTGAGTTACCACTATATAGTTTGGGATTGGAATATCCTTGAAGAAGGAACTGCTTGGCCTCAAAAACCTAGGAGTTTTTCCAGCTGACTTGGGGCTATTAGTTTAAAAAGCCTGTTATGGTACTTATGGATCAATAACAGGACTTTCTGCTATAAACTTATACTCTGGAAACTGATGGTGTCTAAGTCAGCAGATGTTTGTAAGTCATAGTGTTGTACAGCTGGGGAAAAAAGCAAAGGACATTATTGGACGAGGTAAAGTAGGTCTTGCAGAGATAGGGAAGAATTCATGAGAGTGGACAGGGCTTTGGTTACTTCTTATCTAAAAAAGTGTGCTCAGACCTCCTTAGCTCAGGAAAGGTAGATTCAGCCTTGAGGAGCTATTAGTGTGTTCAGGAGGCAGAGAGGCTATTTTCAAACAGGAGATTAAAAAACTGGGTTTGGTTAATCTTGCAGTGTGCAGGTGGAAAGGGGAGATACTATTGCTTTCTGCAAACAGATCAGAGGAATAGCAGAAGGGAGATAGGGGAATCACTCAAGCTAAAGGACAAAGAATATAATAAGAAAGGGGTGTCAGCTATTTAAGAGATACATTCAAGACATTAGAAGAAGGTTTCAAACTGTCAGAGATATGAAATACTGGAACAAGCGGTGAAATAGTAGTAATGGAGACGAATAAACCGTGATGGACAGTCATGAGTCCTCTCATAGCAGAGGATTGTACTCTGTGTCCCTCTGGTATCATAGCATTTAAATAAAAAATCACTAGCTGTAGCATTCAGTAAGGGCTGCCATAGTGAAATAGGACTGCATGAGGTAAGAACATCTAGGCAGCTTTACTCTACTACTGATACAAATTTTGGCAGTGAAGTGAAGCGGCATCTGCTTAACAGTTCATAACACATAAATTCAGAATATAAATGTTGCTGCATGCATTAGAAATCCCACAGGGAATTTCGAAAGAAAGCGAGAAATCTGTTTAGAATACCAGGACAAACACTCTTTCTCTTCCAGAAAGGCTGATATTTTAAAGCAATGCTTAATGATACTTTAAACAAAGTTCTTAGAGCATCCTTGTGGATACCATGGTTTTTTTTTTTTATCAAGTAGAGAAATGAAGACAAAAGACAGTTTAACTCATCTACCCTGAAGTATTCAAAATAAAACCCCAGTTATAATACTTAATATCTCTTATATTGCTGAATTGTCATTTTGGTTCCATCAGCATTTAACAAAGGATCAAGGCCTACTCTTAATCATGACCAGGTAAAAAACCACAATGATAACATTTTGCACCCTGAAGATGTGCCCCTTGTGTATTTTTATGAACTGTTATATTGCATTGAAACAACACATGAAAGTTATTGAAAATGAATTATACTTCTTGAGGTTTTTAAACTTCACATTTGAATTACTTGTTTTTTAAACTAGACCCGCAGGACATGGGATTTTGTTGCAGAAATCTGGATGATCCCTAGATTTAAAAATGGGCTGAGCTCTATTCCTCAGCATCGTCCACCAGAGGAGATAATACTGCTCAACAGATACTGACTGCTGTTTTCAGAGGGAATCTGCCACAGAAGTAAAGGAAGACCTGCAATGATTTCCATAAGTGCTAAGAAAAATTAACCCTGGGGAGGGATACTTCCAACCACTACATCACATTACACATCCCATACAAGCCACACTGGATGGTGTTAATGGGGAAAGGAGGGAACATAAAAGCCCTGACTCTAACTCCTAAGTAGTCGCAAAGGCTGTGTGTATGAAAAACAGCAGAAATTGCATTATGGGTTGTGCCACAGACTGACCTCAGCCTCTAACTCTCTTCCCCATCTCGGAAACTTCCATGTGCAAATGAGCAAAATGCCAGTGTATTTATGACCTCTGTGTTTTTCTGTAGTTCTATAAAGGATGCTTGGGCATTTTACGATAGAGGCACTGGTTGTAAAACTAGTACCCTACAATTATAGGCTGCAGTGGCTGGGTTTAACTGTCAGCATGTCTCCAGTGTCCTGCGGTTTGCAGCGCAGGGCTCGCATTCCAGAGATGCCGGTGACTCACCAGCTAATTATAATATCCCTGGGACTATTTATATTTGCCCATTAAAACATGTGGTAGCAGGAGGAAATTGGAGTGTCCAGGCTGTTGAACCTGCAGAACAAGCACATTAGACTGATGTCCTCTGGGGGACAAAAGTGTTTCTGTGGTGCCTGTGTGATGGGCATTTTGCCCTCCCTTTGCACTTGGCAGTCCATATTGTCCCTCCCATAGTCTCCTTGGGAAGCCCCTGAGAGGCAAGTGAAAAATCCATGAATAGCTGCAGAGATTTGTAATGGATCACTGTCTTCAGACAGTAGATGCACAGACACAGTGGTCACCAGCAAAGACTGCACATATGCAGTGAAGGTGAAGCTGGCTATTTGTGTGGACACCAGCCACTCTTCTCTTCATCCTCAGTGTTATACCTGTATAGGCAGGACTGGATACATCTATGATGTGGATGGGAGATGGGGCAGAAGGATGAAGCTTTGCTGTGCCATGGCATAGCCACTTTGCTGTCACATTTTTCAGTGACTCCTCACTAGGCAAATGGTGAAAGGTGGAAAGGGCTAAAGTCTTCTTATTTCCTCCTCTCCCCTCACTTGCCCTAGGAAGTCCCCCATATAAAATTTCATAAAGAGTGATTAGCACTGCCTTGAATGCTAATGTTCTCTATTCTTTAAGGATCTGGAGAGCTGAATTTGAAATCTGGTTCCTGAGACACATACATCTGGCTATAGCTGCTGTATATCCATGCGTAGTATATAGGGAAAGTAGCAGCTGACCTGTACCTGTAGTCCCAAGTCCTCCTGTGAGCTGGAGAAAAAGGATGGACTTGTGCTGTGGGGTTGATTTGTCCTCTGGGCTGGCAGGTGGAATACTTTCTGTGTAGGTGACCTTAGCGAGTCCCTTTGCTTGCTAGGAGTCTATGTACTGTGCAATAGCTAATCTTAACATTATAGCCTAGGTCATTGCACTTAAAAGATCTTTGAAGTTTTTCAGAGGTTGCCAAATGATTCACCCGTGTTCAAGGACATTTTCATACCCAGTAACTCCAAGAAAATTAGGTCAAGCAGGCAAATAATTACCAGTAAGTCATCTGTGACTTCTAAGTGTAGCCACTGCAGTCCTATGGGCTAGCTCTAACCTCTACACTAGATGTGCACTGTGGCATGCCCAGTGTCCACATCCCCCAGTTATCCAGCATGAGGACTTGTGATGGTTTCTTTTGGGCTTATGTACCAAGGAATTTCCCTTCTACAGAAACTAAAGAATTGGGATGTGGAAGTGTACGGTCACCCCAACAGGGGGTAGGGTGCCACCAAAGCGTGCCTCTGGATTAGGAGCCTGGAAACACTCAAGCATCCTGCAGAGTACACACAACCACACTGTCACCAACAGAGTTGGGTTGAGTTCTTTGAATAAAAAACCCAATCTTTTTCCTAACATGGTCAGAGATGTAGCTATTACACAGCATCATGGATCTCAGTGGACTTCTGGCACTGTGAAAGACCTGACCGATGCTAGGCATTAGATCTGTGCTGGAGCAGGTAGCCTGGCTGAGCTGCTCAAAGACATCAGGAAACATGGAGGATGAATGCTGAAATTACCTTAGAATCTGCTACTGCAGGAAGAAAACTGGTAACAGCTGAGCTGTCCCTGTGAAAGCCTTTCTCTGGTCTGAATCCCAGCAGTGGCAAATTCTGACTTCTGCATCCACATAAAAGACTTAACAAGGGTTAACCATGCATAGGAACGTGCACATGAAGTATTCAGATCTACCTAAATATTAAAAAAATAAAAATAAATCTATCCCTAAAGGCTTATTTTTTTCAAACTTGCAGTGTTTGCTTTCTCCCAGAAGTTAAACAAGCCAGGATTTTTTCTTATTCCAGTGCATTTGAAGTTGATGAAAAGGAAATAAATTTGATTTTTGACTATTCATAGCCCAGGAAGCAACCAGTCCTTTGGCTATAAAAAGTCTCATAGATTGGCTAACCATGAGGTACTTCCAGATATTTCTTGGTCCAAATATTTTAGATTAAATCTAATTCAGAAAGAGATTGCTGCAAAAGAGGGGTCTGGAGAAACCATCCTATAGATTCTTCATCAGTGCAAGCTTTTTGGCCATTGTGCACACATGATGGGAAGAAGGCACATACATAATTTCAATAAACTCCTCTGAACACTTGGAGTTAAATCAGTCTGTCTGATGTAAATGGTCTCTGATGACAGCTGTAGCCAGGTTTTGGTTTACCTGTAGGCCTAATCTGTTTTGTAGTGATCATCTGGCATAAAGCAACCACCACAATCTCTTAGTGAGCAGTCCCTACCTGCTTTCATATTAGGCCTTGCTCATAGCACCTAAATTAATGGGAATATTTTTATTTTCATGAACAACATGTTGGTGGGGTTTTCCTATAGCCCAGATAGTAGCATTACAAGGAAACTCTAGCAAGCTGTCTTCATAAGGTGTTTTTCCTCAAATACATTTTCTTACCCCGAAAATAATACTAGCCTCTCATACAAGCAAGCAGAAGGAATTGTTGCTGGTTATGCTGAATTCATCAGTCCTGCCACCCTGCTCTCATAAATCCTTATCCGCTGTCATTTTTTCTCAACTATATGCATAGAGTCCTCCTGGGTTCACCGTGCTGCCAACAAAACTTTTATTCAAAGAAGTGTAGAGTCCTCCCCTCCCCACTGCTGTCCCAAGTGGTGAGTTTGCAGTTATGCCATCTTATGGCTTTCCAGAGGAACACAGAGCACCTTAGCACCCGAGGAACTGAAAAAAGGACTTCAAAATAGAGGAACTAATTAAAATCAGAACCTAATACAAATATTCCTGGTAAATTCAGCTGTTGCAAGCCTATCTGGCATACAAGGACATCAAAGGAATAATGAACCCCTGTTTAATCTTGTAAATCACTGGAGCAGGAAAGGAGCTGAAAGAGGGACCACGGCACTAAGCCAAGTGTCCATCACTGAGAAAATGGAGAATGACTTCAACACAGAAAAGCCTTCAGTAATGAGGCAAAGAGTTCAGTGTCAAAACCAGCTTTCAGTGTTGTGCAATATGCCACTTGGAAAACCGAGAGGCAAACGGGTAAGAGAGAATGAGTGGACTGTTGTAGCTAAACAGAACAATTCATCACATAAAGTGGTGTGTTATTAACATGAGATCAGGTGTTGAAAGGCGCTGCCTCAGAGGCAGCTGCTGTAGACATGTATTTATTTCCTGTTTTTACAACAGGCTGGGGGTTAGATTACAACAGCCCTTTCTGCCAGGTGGGATGGCTATAACTGTGTATTCACTTATTTGCTTGTGGTTTTGACCTCTCTCTCATACTGTCTCTTTGCCCTAATTTTCTCATTGGTTTTATATCCTTTTTATCTTTCCTGAAGTGTTATCTTTCCTCTCTTGTGTAAGGTTACCAAGTGCTGTATCTGTCCCCTGTTTTCAACTGAAGCTTTAGGCTGATGTTTCTGAAACAGGGTGGCCCTGTAGTTCAGCCTGGTCATCACCTGCTCACCTGCCTCACTGCTTCCCGAAGCTTGCTCCTTTTTGAGGTGTAACTCTGTTATATTCCTCAAGCAAGGTTTCTGCTTCTCATAATCCCAAATGTGTATTGGTGCTTTAGCTGAGATCAAGCCCTTTTTATGATTTGCATAGGACTCCTGTGGCTTGCTGCTTTGCTGGGGCCAAGGAAAAGTAGAAGTTGTGTCTCCCATGTGTCGTGATGCAGAGGAAGCAAACCAGGATCAGTAAACCAACAGCCTGAACGGTGGCATCATGTATCAGGGGTAAATCTGGTTTATTATTGTTATAAAACTGAGACCATCTAAAGGGTCCTCTAAGCCACCTTATGGAGTATCACCTAGAAGGTAGTAGGCTTGCTGGAAGATACCTTCTTCATACTGGTGTAAGAGCTGTTCTGTGTGCTTCAACAAAGCCTCGTTATTAGCTTACGCTCTCAGCTGCTGTCCTCACTGAAGTCCAGTGGATCTGGTGAGAAGAAAGTCAGACCAGCATGAAGTGCTACTTAAATCCCAACTGTAATATTTGTGGAAAAAAAGGGCAATTGGTTAATAGCAAGAACCTCTTTAAAACACTCTTGAGGTCCTTTAATCTATAGGCTTTGGAAATTTTATAGTTCCAAAATTCCCTTGCAAGCTGCTTGTAAAATATAGCAAATTAATTTTTTTAATGACTTGTGGAACCCCGTTAGTCACCACACTACTTCATGCAGGGCTTGTAGGCAGCCAGTAAATCTCTCTGGTTTGTTCCTCCAGAGGTGCAACCCTTAATGCTTTGGGAATAAATCAGGTGACCACTGCTGGATGATGCTGTTGAATCAAACTGTTGAGCTGGGAGTGCTAAATGTAGGGTGAATTATCCATGCAAAAAATAAGCTGCTGCTTTTTCTGTCTTTACTGGAGAGGTAAACTAGACAGGAATAAAAAAGTGCAAGAAGACAGAATTCTTATCCATTGTAAGTCTTTGGAAATCACTTCTTTTGACAGCCAGAGAGACTTAAAAAAAAATTAGTCCAGCAAAAGACTTTCTTTCAAGCCTCATTTTACAGTCATTCACAACGAGACGGGTCTAAACAGTATCTGAGCTGCAGGACTCTGACCTTAGCTGTTGTCTAGATTACCATGAGTAAACAAGTGACACCTGTGTGCCCCACAAGGATGCTGTGACAGTGTGAAGATTTAGTGTCTGGCTGCTTTGACGTTGACCCCAGTGTTGTCATCATAGATATCTCACCAACCCAAGGAGCTGGTCATCAAGAAAGAGGGCCAGCACGCCAGAAAGACTAGGACATTGAAGGATGATAGCATCAATGTGCACCTCACCTCCTCCTAAATACTACTTCTTATTGCCCAGTGGGACTATGGTTGGGGCAGTGATATACTGATATGGATGTAGGTAATTTTAACGTGGTGGAAGAACCTTGGAGACAGAGACTTGAGTGAGCTCTTAAAAATATCCCTAATATCTGATGCTCTGTCAGTTCTTGCCAGGATTTCCTTTCCTGTGGAGGAAGGAATGTCAGGAACAGCAAAAATGCTGTAGCAGGTGATGGGTACTATAAGAATAACACCAACGCATGTTGAATAAAGTAGTAGGTCTCCCCTTCAGGGTTTGGACACTTTTACTTCTATCCCAGCCCTGAACTGAGACATATCTTGTCTGTCCAGAAATAGCTGGTTTCAGCCTCGAGCATTGTGGAAGATAAGGATGCCAAAGGTTTAAATACAGTAGAGGAAAAATACCCCTCATCTACACTCTGACTTCAAGTAACTGATTGCCAGACATAGGTGAATAAATGCACTGTTTAACTTAGAATATGGCCTGATAACATATTTTTTCTGTTATTTTTAAAGCATATATTAGCACAGAAAGTAACTAAGGTAACAAAAATGAGGGCTCTTTATAGTAGTAATAGCCTTGCAGACCATACTGGAGGAATTGGAAGGGATGTTCAGAATCTAGTGATCATGCAGGCTCTTCCTTGTGAGCACAGGCTATCCATGAAAGCTTAACTTTCAAGACTGCAGAAACGTTAGGCAAGAAAATTGATAAGATCTCGTATTTGCTGAAAGTCTCCCAAGTGATACTGTTCTTCCTAGGAATTTATAGACTCCTCTAGTCTACCATAAAGTTTATTGCCATTGACCTCCCTCTAGTAAAAGTAACATATGCTGTTTTATCACAAGCAATACAGACTGCTATTTTCAGAAGTTTCAGAGAACCAGTAGCTGATGACAACCACCCTGACCTTGGCTATTGGTGATACTCCATCAATACGCTGATAATTCAGCTGAGAGTTTAAGCAAGACTAGAGTATGGAGCATTTCCTGCAAAAGCTGCTTTGTTTTATATTAGTGCTTGTGGCTGGAAATCCTCCATAATAAATATATTCTGGACACATCACTTGAGGCTCTGATGTCCAGTGGCTTTCCTGATTCTTCTCTCACCTGCTTTCCACATTCCCCTCCAGGCCGTTGTCTCACCAGAAACTTCCACAATTACAAGTAGCCCAGTGGTTCCCCCTATGAGTGTTACCTTGGGCTCCTTGGGAATGCAAAGTAGGAGACTTTTCTCAGAAGGTTTCTTCAGACTAAAAAAGAACTTAATGGCTCTGTCTTACTTTGAGAAGACTTTCCAAATGTGCACACTGCTGTGTTTTCTGGCTGTTAAAACTTCCATTTGTTTCTCTGGTTTTCTGGGTTTGAGTGCTGCTTTAATTTGTGTTTATTTTTCTGCCCCTGAACACAGGACAGACAGGAAAATCTCAACATGCACACTAGCTGCCGCCATGCTGTCCATATCAGATCCTTAATGGAGCCAGGCAGAAATCCAGCTCATACTCAGGGCAACCAACCATGGCCCTTTAGTCTGGTCTTGAAATAATTATCTTGAAACAAATGTCATAGGACCACTGGACAAGTACAGAGCTGTTTGATCATCCTTTGGCCACGCTTTTGGGTGTGGTTGGGTGCAGTGTGGACATCTTTCCTGTAAAAGAGAATCTGGTTGCATGTTACAGTTAGATGATGTAGAAATTGTCCAGTGCCAAGTTTTGCCCATCTGTTCCCCGTAACAGGCAGATCTGGGTGTGTTTCCTGATTCTGGAAAAATGGGCTGCTTCCTGTAAGGCAGTTATTACTTGCAAGTAAAGAGACATTCGGCTGATTTGATCAGCAGAGCAGTGCATAAGAAATTGCTTTTCAAGCCAAGTATGCTGTTAGGAAACTGAGCTTCTCTTTCAGGTCACTATTTTAATTTTAATGTTAATGGACTAGAGTGTGCTGCTTTTCAGGAGATGTAATCATGTTAGAGGGTTTCACTGGCCCCGTATTGTTTTAGTAGCTATAATGAAGTAGGACGCTTATGATCAAAGAGCATTATTCATCTTATTAATTGCCATATTTATGGCATTACTGATTAAATAGTTTATAGGCTAACTGGGAAACCACACCTGCCCTGGTACACAAAAACCCCACTTTTTAAATCAAAGCAACTGAGAACAGGGAAGTCCCACCCTTTCATCCTGTGCTCACGTGTGGTGCAATGACTGGGTAACAGTAGCTTTGTCCTTGCTAATTTAGGCAGGTACGTTCCTTCCCATTTCGCTTGTGGAGAGGACTGGGAGGCTACATGTAGGATCTCATTTTCACTCTGGCACTGACAGCATGGTCCTTCTTTGGTGGTGGAAAATATGATGGACAGCCCATATTTCCGTGGTCACTCCAGCCCAGAAATGCTGTACAACAGGCTAATTGGCCAGCGAGATGTTTGGGGAAAGATCTAAGTGAGCTGTTTCCACTGGACTGTTAGCAGCCAGACAGTGCCAGGTGAAAAATCCTGTTCAAGTCTTGGAGAAATGATTACAGCAGCACCTATTTTTTACATTAACATTGTGGTTCAAGACTAAATTAAAAGCATCATGCTGTCTCCCTCACAATCTCAGTTCCAGTCCTAAAGTCAACAAGGGAACATACTCAATACAAAGTGCTTCCAAGCACATGAAGTAAACAAAATAATAATAATAATAATAATGAAAATAATAATAATAATGCTAAAAAATAATAAAATACTATATATATTTTCTTGTCCTTCAGATGAAATAATCTTAGAGGTTACTTTAAAGCACAAATTCATTTGGAAGTTTCCCTAGATGTCTTCTTTCCAGTCCCACCTGGACAATCTGCCTTGACTAATTTCTCAGCTAAAATGAAAATATTTTGGGTTTGCATGTTTCTCCTCCCACTTAGAAATGGAACGGTATCTGTTTAAGGAAACTTTTACAGTAAATGGTCAGGATAGCAAATTTAAGATATTGCTAGTCTGAATTTAAAAATCAGCAACGTTTATTCAGTCCTGGAAGCAAATGAGACAGTGTAAATATAAGTTACGTGTGATTAGTTAGCATTTTTTTCTCTTCTGCCTTATTCAGTTCACAAAATGGATAGCATTCCCTATGAGTGGAATATATCTCACCTAATTTCAGCAGTCTGAAAATTGCTGTCTGTATGGGCTCCTTTTCTGCTGAATGGAAGGAGGTAGGCACTGCCAAATAGTGATTCAGCCTGTCTTTAGATAGGTCTGAGACAGATGCGATGAGTTGTCTTCCTAGAGACTCCTGTATTTCTCTGCTGACCCACAAGGGAACCGAAGCAACCTGCATACATCAGATGTCTCCTTTTCAGACAGCTAAAATTAGGAAAGATGCATCTCATCCTCAGCACAGTTCTTCGTTGTTTAGTGTATGGCCTGATGCCACATTTTCTGTAATGCTATCAAAATCCTTCAGCAACCAGTGTCCATTACCTCCATGGGCTTTGTTTGGCAATGGAGTATCTAAGAGTGGAGGCTATCTCACCAGCTATAGACCTTTACTAGCTGAGGTTTTGCATGCAGCCTGAGCATCCTAAGCTCTCTTTATGTCAATGGAGAGAAACATTCACTTTTGGCATCTGCTTTATTATGAGATTAATCTTTCCCTAGAAGCACCTGTATTTGGCTCTCTGTGCCTAACTGAATGAGAGTCTCTGTTATTACCCTGTCTAGAGAGCTGACATTTAGCCAGATGAACCCCATGTGAAGTGCTCTGTAACCATGAATTGGTTTGTTTCATAGCTCCCTCTGAGGAAAGTGGAGGCAACGTCTCAATTTGTCACAGAACAAATTAATAGTGTGATTAAAACAAAACCATTTGCTGGTTTTGAGTGTGGAGTCTGACACATCTAGGGCTTAACTTTCCTGTGGACCTACATGACATTTTTCAAAGAACAACACTCATTCATTCTTTAATGAAAAATATATCAAGAAATTTGCAATTTGCCGATCCACAGCCTGAATAAGAAAAATCCTATTATGATTTACCTGTGTGCTTTATTCAATCCTGAATGCAAATGAGATAGTCTAAGTTATGAGCGTGACTTATTTTCATTACTGCAAGTTCTACTTGCAAAATAGTTTTAATAACCTTGTGTATGTTTCATGGTGTTATTTAGGCTCTCTAAACTGCATGTTGTTAGGAAATCTCAGAAAAAAAAAAAGGAGATTGATTAAATCTGACTCTTAACTTGTTTCCATTGGAAAAGCATGCTAGCGTGCACACCTTCACAGTTGCTCATGATGTGAACGTTAGCTTGAGTTGTCAGAAAAAGATGAGAGAAAGTTTGGGTCTGAGCTAATGATAGAAAACTTAGCAGGAAGTTCTTCTCCCTGTATCTTGTAGTTGTGTATTTTGAGCTATGGAACTTTATGAGCTCAATTAGATGAGCAGTACTCCACAGCTTGAGGACTCTGGTGACTTGACTTTACAATGTCACTTGGGGAGCATTTCAGCCTTCACCATTCACAGCTCAGCTGCTGTGAATGGTTAACAATTTCCCTTGCCAGTCAGTGTGGTCTCTTCTTACCAGCAACACTCAACTGCCTTCCTCACATTTCTGTGGTTAGTGTGGATGAAGGATATGTACTGCATGGTGAAATGAGCTATGAGAGGGTTTATATGGACAGGTCGTACTGGTTTTTATGTGATAGCCAGAAGGGAGCTCTCATGTTCTGGTAGGGTCTATTTGCTACGATTTATAGCTGCAATTGTGGCTGATTACAGTATGTCAGAAGGGTGTATCACTGGAGTTGTTGCAGAGGTGATTATGAGGTGGAGCCATGAGGCCCTGGAGCATCTTAACTGCCTTATTTGCCCTCCTGAATGTCCAGTAATAGCTGAAAATAGAGTGGACAGGAGGGAAAGGCTGTTGACAGCCAGGAAAGTTACTGTAATAGAAAAGGCCTCAACTTGGCACCAGGCAACCATTTCTGTCTTTGCAAACAATTAAGATTATATTTCCTCAGAAAAAGCTATTTCTTTTGAAAAAGCTACATGACAGAAGCTTTATGTTTTATTTGCTGTCTGCCATCACATCTTGATTTGCCTTGGGACTGGACCACACAGTTTTTTTTGCATCTATTTATTTGTTTAAATTTGAAGAATAATATCATTAGGTGGGTGCCTTTTCCTGTTGCAGCTGTTTTCAAGCCCTGCAGTGGCTTTCAGCCTGTGGGTTGTGAAAGGTTCACGAGGGCAATTAAGAAACCCAATAATCTTAGGGCCTAAGTTCACCACACAAAAATGTTTATCTATCCTATAAAAGTTTTAGGAGCTCACTAACTGAACAAAGTTAATAGCACTGCCATAGTTTAAAATCAATTTATCAAAATAAGCTACTAGAATATCACCAGTTTTGTGTGGTGGAATTACACCCACAGGAGTTAATCTGTGTAATTGTGCATGTGTGAGGGGGAGAAGAGGTTGGAATAGCACAAATAAATGAAAAACAGTGTCTTTGCCTCCAGCTCCACAGTGTGTCTGGTTCTGGGAGTGGCTATTAGTTTGGATGTGCATCCCCTGGAGCCAATTTGGAGCTAAAAGCAGGATGGTTGCATCCACACAGTATGGCACTTCCAGGAACTGGATGCATTCAGGAGCATGGCACAGTTGTACCCCCACTGCCCCTGGCAGGGTTCAGCTGCTGGGACGTCATGTCACAAAAACATGGGTTCATTGTGGCTGAGACCATATTGATTCTGGAGATGCGCAGACCCACATATGTGGTTTATGCTTGGGCTAATACGCCTTGTCAGAACAAAGAATCTTTACACAAATGTCTGCAGTCAAGATTAATAGCTCATGGTAATGATGAGTTGATTGGACTAAGAATAAGGTGTATTAAAATGATATGAAAAGTGTATGTAGTCAAATGTCTTGGACTAGCAGTTTTCAATAAAGACATGGACCTATCAGAGCGGGTCCAGAGGAAGGTCATGAAAATGATCAGAGGGCTGGAACACCTCTGCTGTGAAGAAAGGCTGAGAGAGTTGGGGTTGTTCAGCCTGGAGAAGAGAAGGCTCCAGGGAGACGTTATTGTGGCCTTTCAATATATAAAAGGGGCTTACAAGAAAGACTTGTAAGGCCTGCAGTGACAGGACAAGGAACAATGGTTTTAAACTGAAAGAGGGTAGGTTCAGATTGGACATGAGGAAGAGATTTGTTACAATGAGGGTGGTGAGACACTGGAACAGGTTGCCCAGAGCAGCTGTGGATGCCCCATCATTGGAAGTGTTGAATGTCAGGTCAGATGGAGCTTTGAGCAACCTGATCTAGTGAAAGATGTCCCTGCCCATGGCAGGGGGTTGGACTAAATGATCTTTGAAGATCCCTTCCAACCCAAACCATTCTATGAATCTATGGTTCTATGATTCTATGAATAAGTGTTTCAGTCTGCATCTGTGCATTTTTCTACATAGGGATTAATGAATTATACAGCATTTTCAGGGTGTTGTGACAATGTAAACAATAACTACTGATTTCTGGAGAACTCTGTTCTAATCTCTCCAGGACTTGTTACAGTTTGAATTTATGCTTCTGTTTGAGTTTTTGGACTAAGCAGATTAGACCATGTCAGAATTTTGTTCTGACTTTTCCCAACAAGAGCAAAGGTAACCTCTGAAGTGCTGTGTTTGTGGGCTAAGATAACTACCTAACTACAGTTGAAGACATGTCCCACTGCCTGATCAGTGTCTCATATTTACATTTCCGTTATGGACAGGATTTGACCTGATGGATTCATTCAGTGTGAAACAGATTTTTGGAATGAAAGAAAATGGAGTTCAGAGTGCTTATGTACGACTTGGAAGCTTCCCTGTTGTTCAGAAAACTGAGTGAGTACCCTGGTTTTTCACTTTACTTTCATCTGAGCCTCTGCTTTACATTATTTGGTTCTTCTAGGTTAACCTTGTAGTAGTTATCTAGTAACTACACGTATATTGCTGCTTTGATCAGCTCTTTCAGTTCTGCTGGCACAGAATTTATGCAAGGTGGTTGGGAGCCTCTGCGCCAACTACAGGCTCCATCCTGGTAGAGTGTGAGCTGTTTTTGGTGTATCTCAATGGTTGCGAGGAGCAGTGTCAAGAAATTCACAAAAGAACTTAAGGCTTAATGAATAGCTTCTAAAAGGAATATTTGGTAGCACTCCCATTGAGATACATATTTGCTAATCACAAGAGACCAGTTCCTAGTAGACGTTGCTATCAGTTAGCTAATATGAGTTTTGGCCTCCTAAAAGAATGAGCAATTTTTAATCCTGTGTCAACATGGATTCAGTCCTTGGAGCCTTTTATGACCTGAGGCTGCCAGTTGTGTCACAGTCTATCAGAACGGTTTCTCTTCAGATTGTCATTTGAGTCCTGCTAGCATTAGCCTTGAAAAGAGTGAGTGCATAATTTTACTGAGTAACCATGAGCCATAGATTGAATTGTCATCATTAACATTTTTGCAGTAAATTTCTCTGTGCTGGTTTGAACTTCAGCTTAAAAAATCAATAGTAATTCTTTTCCTTCTTATGGATGAGGGCTGTTATTTTTTATTCTGTTTTAGCTCTTTTACTCAGCTCACTGCATCTTTGAGATTGTCCTGTGACTTACATTTGCTTGATTTCACAATATTTTTTTCGTCCTGGAGCCAACCTGGATTGATTTGCCCTTCTCCCCTCCCCCTCTTTCTCCATATAAACACACAGTCTTAAAAGAAAAAAAAGTACAAATATGATACAATGAAAGGAAAACTGTTTGCTCTAAAGTCCATAAATGATGTCAAGTCTCAGGGTAAGTAAATTCATGATCTGGGAGAAGACCAGCCAACTAAAGACACCTTGGTCTTGATAAGTAGTATATACATAACTGGTGTGTGTGAGGAGGGGAATAAACCTATTTTGTTTGGCTCACAGCAGTCTCTGGGTAGAATCTCTGTTTGCTGCGGCTTGTAACAGCTAGTGGTAGTGTGCTTTATCACTGTAAAACATTACCACCAAGACTGCATAGAAAGAAGCCCTTGAAGTGAAGAAGCCCAGTTTCTACTTAAGTTCTGGGAATGATGATCTACTGAATCTGAACTCTGGATGATACTATGACAAATAGGACTAGCGCAGTCCGTGGGTGTATAAGCAGGAACTGTCAAGTATGAGTTGACTGTCTCCATATCAGGCAACTCAGTCACCACTGCTGGGATGCTATGTCCTGTCTTTGTTTCCATAATTCAGTAGATAGGAATGGAGTGAATGAAAGTTTAAATAACTGGGAAACAAGTCTAACAGTGAGAAATTCAAGAAGTGCAGTGTAGTCAGGTAAAATTAAAAAGTAGTTGGCAACTGAGGTGATCGCTCTCTGTAAGAACCTCTGGGGAATCAAAGTTTAGCAAAGGGTCTTTGGTTAAGGATAGTGGTAGACTGAAAGTCAGTGGCTACCTGTTAATGATGTCAAAAACCAACATGGAAGAAAGGCATACTTTTAGCAATGAATGTAATTAACCACTGGAACAAGTTAGCAGAGATTACAGAGTTGTCCATTTGCATTCCTTTTTCAAATTAAGGGTTGAAGTACTTTGTTGTTGTTTCTGTTGTTATTTTCCCAGAAAGACCAAGGGAGTGAAGCCAGACCAACCACCTATGATGACTTTCCTTCTGCTCAGATTGCACCCATTTATTTTTTGTTGTTGTTTTTAAAATAAGTATCATATTTTATTTCCCAGGACTATTACAAGCAACATATCCTTAATTAGTAGATTGACAGGACTAAGCTTTCTTTTGAATGATTAACTGAAACATGGATTAAAGAACTTTCATATTTTCAGCTTTTTGTATTTTAACTTCCATACTCCTATAGTTTGGGAATGAACCCATATGGATATATCACCATGGAAGGTGTCTGCATATTTGGTTCATTTTAGCCTTTGGATGTCAGGATTCTGGTGCATATACGGTCATTGCTCACAGAAAATGCAATCTTGTAAAGCTGCACAAAACTGATAACTGGAATAATAAACAAAACAAAAACATCTGTCCTGTCTTGCAGATAACCTCAAGCAACATTTAGCAACTGATAGCAACATCTCATAATTAGATACAAAATCATTAACTGAGTAATACACATAATTCACTTTATTATCTGCTTAAAGGATTTGTATCCTTGTATATAAGCACTAGTACTTTTACAGAGTGCCAGCTTTGCTGCCTGGGAAATGTGCCTGTTCATCTTCCATTCTGGAGCCTACAACTATGAACTTTCTTCCTATTTGTGATGAGGCATCCTGTGATGGTTCTGTGAACAAGCAAGCACAACAGCCAGGAAAGTGGCCGCAATCAATGTACTGGTCACTGAGGGACTTACAGGTCTCTCTAGCTGGCCAAGGGCTAGTCCCTAAATCTGGCTGGTGCTTCTCCCCACTCCTCAGGTAACTGGGGCTGTCCTGCTGTTTGCTTATGGCTCCTCAGTAGGTCTTCTGGCCAAAGCTGTTCCCCAGATTTCTGGTTTTGGGAACTCAGGCTTGTTTCTCATTACTGTTGTCCTGGTTAATGCCAAGGTTTTGGCTCATGTATGCATGTAGTACAGTGAAACACAGGAAGAAATTGCCTAGGGAGGTTGTATCTATTTCATCACTGAGGTTTCTGAAGAAGAGGCCAAAGAAATGTCTGCCAAGAATGTATGGGTGGGGTTGATTCTGTGTTGTGAGAATGCTTCTACAGCCCTTTCTTTTCCTTTTTTCTTTTTTTTTTCCTTTTTTTTTTTCTGTCATTCTAAGAACCTCTGGTGATGTGATGCATGTGGACATGAATTGGCTTTCTCCAGCCTTGTTTCAGACATGAAAACCACTAATAGTCAATGAGTTACATTGAGTACTAGTGGTTTTTAGCTGTTGTAGAAGTGGTCAGATTTCCCAAATACATTAATTATGCCCTTCCTCACCAAATACAGGCACCTTATTAATTGTTGTTACATTCAGTGTCTGAAATGAAAAACAATACTCTTATTTTTCTCCATTATGTTGTTCTTACAGATGTAGGATCTCATGCTGATTGTCACAGACGTAGGCTCTTATGTCAAACAAAAGCATGTAAGAAGAGGCTGTATCATGAAAATGGGAAATGGCTAAGAGAATCTCCTGCCCAGTTATTATAATTTTTTCTTTGTAGAAGTTGTGATTCACCTGACCTTGGAGTTGCGTTAGTTAACTCTTAGACTAACCTGCAGCATTGGGGGATTCTGTAGTCTTGGAGTTTTATAATGGCCTCTTCTGCAATCCATCCTGTTGTCAGAATTATAGACCAAGGAGCTGGCAGAGTGCTCCCTGTAGGTACCAGACATCCAGCAAAACTCCATAATATGGATCATCAGTTCAATTCAGCCTTGGGTGAAAGAAGGAAATAAAACATTTCTGGGGACAGCAATTCCTGCCCTTGGATTCCTAAGTAAAGCTGAGCTTCTAGATGGAGATCACTTTTTTAGTGAGGAAATAAATGAAAACTCATAAACAGAGTTTTTGTTATTTATGCAGTAATGCATCTCTGTAAAAGATGCAGGGACCAAGGACTTCAGAAACAGCTTTTATCATATCTTCAGAGCAATGAGAGTGTCTTTAGATCTGCTTTTGGCACGAAGCCTTTCTCTGTCGGGAACTTGCAGCCAGTTCTTCGGCACCTTTAAAAATCAGTTGAGGGTGACAGGTAATAGGTCATTATAGCTTTCTATCAGTTTAAATCTACCCGATGGGCCATTTGTCAGCCTCTGTGTGATGACGTGTGGCCAGACTCACAAGGATATTTGGGTACCTAACTCCCAGTTATTTCTGTGGGCATTAAGCATCTGAAAACCCTTTTTGAATTTAAGCTCGCGTGGCGATATTCCTGTTTGCAGCTCAGAGGTATCCAGAAAGACTGTCTTAGCACAAAGGCCAGCAGCTGGCTCTTCCAGATTTGGTTGTAGGTTGTCAGGCCCAAGGCTCAACGTGATTTCTTGGGGGATTAATTTCAACCACATGCTCCTATACCTCCCTGCTCAGCAAAGCAGTGGTGCCACAGTCACAGCCACTGCCTTTAATTCGTACTTGGAATGAACCACACCTGCGTCCTGCTGCTGTTGACGTGATGATAGCAAACGTGATATGCATCAGGAGGAGAGCAAAGCACCCCCAGAGCTGTAACTCCATTACCTTGTGCCACCACTGGATTAACTGAGGAACCATTTCTCTGCTTGCTTTTCATTCAGTAGGAGACTGGAGTTGGTGGTGATCTGTAGCTAGGAGAGTAGTTCAATACTCTATATTGGGCACTGTGTGTGCCCAAAATGCAAGTCAGAATCCTAGAGAGCAGGACAGAGAGGGAACGCATTAAACACAGTTCTGACAGTGAAGATAGGCGGTGAGGAGTGAGTGAAGGTAAATGCACTAGGCATGTATGCTGAAATGACAGAGTTTGAGGATCTGAGCCACAGGGAAATGCCCCCACTGGCAACAATCTCATGTAGAAACATCCATGGTTTTTGTTCAAGAGGATGGAGCGATAAGCAATGCCTTTTCAACTATCAACATTGCCACCTTGCTGAAGTTTCTTGAAGGGGTGGGTGTTAAAAGAGGAAATGTATCTTCCCTGACAAACTTGGACACAATGAGTGTACAAAGCCATTTGACAGGAAATTTTCACTAAGGCATGTCAATGGTGAAGAAGAGCTGGCAGGGTGCCCTGTTGGGAGGGCCGATGTGACTGACCCGACTCTCTCTTGCCAAACATCCCGTAGGCTTTCTTGGTGGCTTTCAGTGCCCCAGTCATGCCAGTTGTATTCTCCATGGCAACTCTGCCACAAGAGTGACAACCAACACACTTCTTGTTTTGTCGTGAAGGGAGGGAGTGTCTGGTTATTTTGTGTACCATGGGAGAGATGGGTGCTGGAGTGAGGTGGATCTGTGACCAGGGAGGTCTAGTTTGTGAATAGCTAGTACCAAGAAGCGAGACAGCCTTGTCTGCTCTCCTAAGGGAATAATTTTATAAAGGAGCTAGTGGGAGCCTGGTTCGGTTTTCTCTTGTGTTGGAAGACTTCACAGAGTGCCTGTGTTCCCAGAGGGAAGACCAGCATAGCCTACATGGGCATTTTATACAGCAAAAGCTACAGTAATGGATGAAAACACAGCACTCTGAATTTTTAACTTGGCTAAAAAGATAGGAAACTCAAAGCACAGATTAAAAGATGACCGAATATTTTGGCATTAGGAAAGACTGGCTTTCAACCTTTGCTGCAATTGCAAAACAAAGTATTTCAGAAATTTTGAGGATTTTTGCTTTAAACACTATTAAGAGCCTCTAGTTTTGTGTGCCTTTGACTGTGCCAGTTTCTGCATAGTGATGGACTGTGTCAAATATTCCTTAAGAGAATCCATCTTCATTGCTTTGCTCTTCATTAATTGCTGCCATTGTGTTTTGTTTTCTAATGGGTGCTTATGCCTGACTGCTCAGATGTCCGGAAGCAAAGACATGATATTTAGGAAGGGCCTATTTAAGAATGATGAGAGGAGCAGGCTGGCTTGGGCATGAGGAACAATGACGTTAACAGGGACTCTTCAGCTGGAAAAAGAGATGGTTTAGAGGCATTATAAGCAAAGTTTGCAAAATCATGAATGGCATAAAAAATAGAAAAAGAATAGGTTCATTGTGTTGCCCCTTATAAGAACTGAGCTGGGTCCTAAACAAACAAGAGGATGCTCATTATACAGTGGGTAGCAGAGCTGTGTGATTCCTTGCCAAAGGATGTTGTGGATGTAACAAGTTTACCTGAGTTCAAAGGGAGACTGGAGAAGTCCATACAAGGTAAATCTATAAAAAGTTATTAATGTAGAAATTGTAGTTTTCTCTGAATTTGACCCCTGGATCCCAAAGACTTGGAGGTAGGGGGGATATGTTTGTTTTGTTCACTTTCATTCTTAGGCATCCAGTAATGGCTACTGACAAAAAAAAAAAACAAACCCAAACCTGGGTTAGTTATCCCTTCTGTCCAGCCCTGCATGCTCGTGTTATGGTATTTTCTTATGTTTGGCCTGAGTCAAACAGTGATGATTTTGGTTACCTCAGACTTATGCACGGATCACGGTGTCACACTGAGTAAATTTCTGCCTATTGTGTTTGTAATGTTTGATTTGAGAAGGTTCTTCTGTTCTCCCAGGCCACCAGCCAAGGAACATCTTGGGCAGGCATGAGGTGTAGGGCCTGTTTTGGGGCAAATATTACACTATTTGTTGCTATAACTGTACATTTATAGAGAGTTTCAGGTGTGCCTGCCCACTGTCAGATGTCACAGGTCTCCAGTGTATCTAGAGAACAACAGAATAGTTTACAGATTTCACGAACTGAAGGATCAGGTGAAAAACAATTGCTTTGACATGATGGATACTAGAGTGCAGATTTTCACTGTTTCTTATTTAATTTGAGAGCTTCACCATTGTTCCAAAAAGGGCTCCTCAAGGACAGAACCACCTGGAGGGAACAAGCTCATGTTCCTCTCTCTGCAGGCGGCCAAATACAGCAGATTTTGTAGGAATTATGTGGTACTTTTGGGAAGCTTTGCTGGGACATGCAGAGAGTTTTAGAAGTCCTGCTCTTCACTGCTAAGCGTGATACATTGCTCTCTTTTTCCCTCCCCATGCCAGGGATGTATTTCCACAAGGTCTGCCTGATGAATATGCCTTTGTAACGACCTTCAAATTCCGGAAGGCTTCCAGGAAAGAAGACTGGTATATTTGGCAGATTATTGACAAATATGGCATACCACAGGTATGAGACCCTTTGCAGCCAGCAAGAGCAACCTTGTTTCTCTTTTGTTGCATGAACCAACTTTCTTGCCTTAACCTCCCACTCCTTTTTCCTTGTGGACTAGTAAAAATCCCTTTGCCTGTCTTTCAGTTAATTTTGCCGAAAATCCTTTACATTTAATTCAAACCCTGGAGGAAGGTTTGCATAAACCTTGATTGTTGTTAGCATGAAGATGGATGTATTAGTTGGAAAGGGGGAGAAAAATATGCCATCCTTTCTCTTGAAACCACTCTTGGGTTCTTGGTTGTTTTGTTCAGTTAGTTCTGTTTAGGGAAAATATTTTGCCTGTTTGGAAAAAGATAGCCACACAGATGTACCACAGAGCAATGAGGTATGTCAAGTTTTTGCACAGACTTCTAAATATCATGCAAAGACATTACGGGTTCCCTACTTAGGATGTGGATGTAACGCTTATTATAGCTCCACAACCTTGACTCCTGGATGTTACAGAATTTGATCTAATGATTTTTGTCAAGTACTCTCAGGTTCTCAGAAGAAAAATACCATAAGACTGTAATAAAGGGCTGTCTGTTCCTATATAGCATGTTCTTAGCAGCATGCTATAGTTTAGGGGTTCGAGTGTGCTTGAGAAGGGAGTGGTTTGGATGGGCTGTTTATTTTTCTGCTCAGTACAAACATGGTGCTGATGGCATTACCCATGGCTCTAAACTGGGCTGTCGGCATGGGCTCATGTAGCCACATAACGCAATATTACTGCTTTGGGACTGGTATTTGAAAAGATTTTGGGACCTCACCGTGAAGGATAGGTGCAGTTTGAGGAGTTAGCATTGAGTTTCAGACAATGGTAAAAGGTTTGTATGAAAATTATTATCAGCTGCATTTTGTTAAATGAAATCTGATTTACTGTGCTACATGCATTCCTAATTCCTGCAGAGTGAGAATGTGTGTATCACTCAGTATTTCTTGGAGACAGCTGAAACCTGAAACTGCTTAGGTTTGGAGAGAAAAAAGCACTCAAGAGTCTCAGTAATATTTTCAAAAGTGCCTTAAATTGTGGTACCAGAAGTGCCTTAGAGTCTCATGAGCCTTGTTTCATGTAAAGTCAGTAGTGGTTCGGCCACTACATTGCAGACCTGCATAGCTTACAGACTGCAGACACTTCTGAGCTAATGCTGATCCAAGTGGGCATTTCCAGCCAGCACGGTACTGAGATGCATGGAGATGTTGGGTCAGATCTGGAGTCAGCCTATCCTGGGCTGCTTACATCAGCCACAGCTCGGTGCCGATGTGGCCAAACTCCCTCCAGTTCTGCAGTTTGCAGACGCACTGTTCCCCTGGCTCTGTGTTTTGCTCCATTCCCTGCTGCTTGCTGGTAACTGCCTGACTTTGGTAAAAGGAGAAATCAATTTGTAAATGAACTAAAAGTATAATGTCTTCAAAAGTCTATTTTTGCCTGCTCCATAGCTTGCAACACAGTGGGAGGGAGTGTAGCAAGATGCTGTTAGGAATGGCTTGTGGGGGGAGAAAGGCAGAGACATGTAGAGGGAGAAAGATGGAGGGAGGCAGTGGTGGGATTTTGATTCTGCAGTGATCGAGTGGAGTGACATGATTTAATACAGAATGAAAATGGACTTTTTTCCCACTCTCACCTGAAAATGCTTAAGAATGGTCATTTAGGACCTCATTTCTTGTGTGTTACACTTGATTATTTTGGTCAGAAAGGAAGGCATATGAGGCCATCTGTTCTTAAACCTTTCTAACTTTCCCGTATCCCTAGGCGTTGTCTCTTCTATTTCTAATTAACCACATTAGGCCAGGAACCAGTCTTTGGCACTGACTTTAAGTGGCATGGCCTGGCTGTGTCCACACTGTGTGATACGTGGTCCTAGGTCTCCTCTGAGCCTAAGGCATATTCATTATTATGTGTTTCAGTTTTCCATTCAAAGTGTCTGAAATAAAGTGTGGGCAGTGCTACAGCTCAGCGGACTGGTTTCATACCAGGCAATGAGGGGTTTGTCCATGCCCCATGGGATGGTTGTAGGATATATGATGGGTACTAAAGAACACAGAGCCTGTTGGGAAGTAGCGGAAGAGTGCACAGGATAGTGATCCAAAATAGTCTCAGCTTTGTCTGTCTGCCTTTGGGTAGATGCCTCTTACGTGCTACCACCCAACCATGCCCAGGCATTGCCTGGGAGGCATCAAGGTGGCACGTGCTGAAGCCATGCTGAGGATTGTACTCAAAAGAGAATCAGATGGTCATGGGACTACACCCAAGCCTGTGCCCTGCCCCATCTTATTTACTAGAATAGGTGTAGGCTCCCTGTCCAACTTCATATCTCACACAAAACTCTGTCCTCTGCTCTTTGCTTGGGCTTCTCACCACATACTGCACCATCCCTGACTTTGGGGTGTCAGTCGCAATGGAAGGCAGGCAGGAGGAAGGAGGAGGCTTTGTACTTTACTAGAAAAATCATTTCTGTCTGCCCGTAGGTCTCGATCCGACTGGACGGAGAGAACAAAGCTGTGGAATACAATGCCATTGGGCTCACCAAGGATGCCGTGAGAGTGGTCTTCCGACATGCACGAGTCAGTGACCTTTTTGACCGCAACTGGCATAAAATTGCCCTCAGCATTCAGTCAAAGGCTGTCTCACTTTACATAGACTGCAGACTGGTGCAGATGCTGCCTATTGAAGACAGGGAAAATATTGACATTCAAGGAAAGACTGTGATTGGCAAACGCTTGTATGATAGCGTCCCCATTGATGTAAGTACTGCGTGTGCTGATTAGAGCTGGGGTAATGTTCAGCATTGGGTTTGCAGCATGTGAATGGGGTTCTGGGGGTTATGTTTTAATTGACCCTTTTCCTGAAGAAGCATCACTGAAACATTACCTGTGTTACATAGCTAAGACAGATTGGCACCTCATCATGTACAAGACTTGTTGTCTTTCTATGTGAGACTGTCAGTGTCTCCGTAATAGGGATTAAAAGCAAGAAATTAATTTAATCTTTCTGTCCAGTCCAAGAATGTTCTATAGGTAAAATCAGAGACAAAATCATCCACAAATACCATAGGACTGGGTACTGCACTACACACGTAAAGGTCTTTTGCTCTCTGGTTTTGGCATTATGAATGTTTCCAGCTGTCATAGGAAGAGATGGGGAAAAAAAGAAAGGTTGTTAACTCAGGAAAGTCATGATATAGTCTCAGTTCCTCAGAAAAGATACCTGATATTAAATCACTCTTACTCCAGTTGAACCTAAGTTGAGACTTGCAGGCTGGACCTGATTGTCCAGTAGCAGTGTTAACCTGGTATAACTTATCTGTGATTGTTTGGTGTTTTGAGACTTGTGTAATCTTTCTTAGCTATGCAAAATGGATGGAATGTGCATATAAAATGTGCTAATAGGATTTCTCATGCACGGGTAAATGGTCAGAAGATGCAAGGCACAACAGGAGAAAAACAAACTTTATGTCTAGACAAAATTCTAGGAAGGATGGAGGTCAGAATATGTCTTCTAAGACAGAAATTTGGCCAGCACATGGGGATTACCATGCCTATCTACAGGAATATGCCTATTAAAATTTGTATGAAAACCTGCACCAGAATTTTAATAGGCATATTCCAGGTCCCATTAGCTCATCACTCTTGAAGCACGCTGAGATATTGGTCCATTGTTGATACAGAGAGAGAGAGAGATTGACTACAGGATCCATAGAATCACTATGAATTTAGTCCCATCCGGCTTTTGTTTGTATTCATCTGTACTGTTTATATCCAAGCAAAAGGACATGCGGTCTTTAATAATTTACTGTCTCTGAGACTGTTGCCTCACTTTGTCTTCTAGTTTGATCTTCAGCGGATGGTTATTTACTGTGATTCTCGGCATGCTGAGCTGGAGACCTGCTGTGACATTCCCTCTGGACCAGTAAGCTTCTTGTTGTCATTTATTCATTTTCACATGAACACTCTTCATTGAAATCTATTACATAAATCAGGGAATATATGACAGTGTGGGATTATCATTTTTTTAATGATGCTGAATGAAACCTAACTATATAATTGGTAATGTAGCAGCACCAGAAGAGGATCACTGCAGAGGGATGAGTATGAGGAATTTGAAGTTTCCAAGCTGCTCTTTCCTTGTCAAACTGTCAGGGGAAACAAAACCCTGAAGTGATGATGGGACAACGGAAATTCAGCATGAAATATTCAACATGTTTCCCACTGGTTTTATTTGGGAAGAGCTAAAACGGTGCCAGTTGCTGCTTAGTTTCCTGTGCCCAGCTCTCATTAGAAACTTCCACCCTCCTTTCACTGTTCTCCCCTCGATCCTGGTTAAAGAGGTTCATTGTTCATTTTGCCACATTTTTCCTATCGCCTGAATGAATGGCTTTTGTGGGATTTCATTCCTCACTATGACTCATTTAGCTGTGAGTTATCCAGTAATGCCTATGTGGTTTCTCTAAAGTGGGTGGAAGAAGAAGCTTTCTAGCATCGAAGGCTTTGTCATGAACTTGACTGTTTGGGTGTAGTGCCAGGTCACGGTCCTGACGGAAGCACCTCCCCTGGAAGTGAGACCCACTGTTGGCAATGAGCAAGTTGGCCACCTCAAGACTGTCAACTGCTCCTGTCCTGCTGGACAAAAGGTCAGTGTTGAGATGAGTGTATTTCATTTGAGACGTGCTGGATGGGTTTGGAAATAGGGGTATGACACCATACAAGTGAGTTATAAGAAGGGCTGTATTTGTTCGTGAAGCACTTTAAGACCTAGCAGTGGAAAGCACTTCATAGAAAGAACCAGGCGTGTGTTATTCACAGGTGGGATGTCAGTAGAGGTAATGGCAGTCTTTCCAAGTTTTTTCTTTTTACCTAATTCAGTGATTTTGGTCATGCTGGTAGTCCTGGTAACAACCTCGAAAACAAACTGCTTATTCTTATCCAGCCCAGTTATGTACATCCTTCTTCAAGTAAAAAGGAAGAGATTCTGGAGGTACATGTAGGCACACTGAAAAAACCTCATAGCTTTTAAAAGCAATATGCTTGCTTATATTGGCTGTGAATGGGACCTCTGACAAACCAGCTTCACTGTCATTGCTCTTGAGGGCATGCCATATTTGGTCTGTTCTCCACTAAAGCCTGAGAACATTTTTGTTCTCAGTTGCTGCCAGATTGGGCCCCTTGCTCTGTTATATAATGAGAAGATCAGTCTGACTAATCATGTTTTTTTTTTGTCTTAGGGGGAGAGAGGCCCAATTGGCCCTGAAGGTCCTAAAGGTCAAAAGGTCAGTAATACATGCTAGTTAATTTGTTCAATAAAACCACCACCACCAACAAAGAAAATAGTTTCAGAGTAAGTTGAGCAGTTGATTTTGAGAAATGAGTCAGTTTGGCATATGACTGAGTTCAGATAGTTTTGGATGAGACTCTGGCCATCTTGTATCTTTGCTCCAGGCTTGCATTTGAGCTTCTCTGTTGCTGCTTTATGTCATTCTTAGAGCGTGTGTGTTCCAAAAATCTTTTCCTGTAGCTTCTAAACTGGCATTTTTGCAAGTTAGTGTTATTCACTAGGTTGTGCACAGCTTTCATAAGTCACCTGGAAAACCATGTGCTCTTTCTGTGCTGTGCCTTGCTCAGCAGTACTAGATATCCATAGGTTAGGTAGCAGCCTCCCAGTCACACTCTACAAAATTTCCTGAGACTAGGGTAAAGGATTAGTCACAATCTGTTATCCTTAGCAAGATTGTCTGAGTCACGAGCTGATGTTAAATATAGGCCACTTTCCTCAGGACTCTTCTTTCTAGATAACAGGGTAGGAGAGTGGTTGTGATCTCTGCTTCAAGTTTCACAGGGCAACCTCTATATTATCCTGCAAATTCTGCAAGCTTCTTTGATATGCGCATGTGTACATTCAGCATACGCACATTTTCTTTCTGCGCTTGGTTACAAATAGAGCTGTGATACAATTGACTTAAAGAGAGTACTTATACTGGAAAAAAACAAAGATCCATAACATTGCTGAAGAGGTGAAAGTTGTTGGTGGTGATGGTTCCCAGTTTCACTATCTGTGTGATTAAAAGGATGTTTGGGAACAATTTGTATTCAAAACTATTTCCACCTGAATCACTTTTGCAAATTCAGTCCCTGAATTTATACCCGTTTGGTGAATAAACTAATTGCATCCCACCAAAAGTTACTCAGTTATGAAACACTGTGGGAGGGCAAAGGAAAAATCTCTGGGTCTTGGGAGGTCAGACATCCTCATCAATGTGTTGTGGTTTTTTTGGCAAGGCTTGGTCTGCTATCTGCAGGGAGAAGTTTTGGATGATGAGGAGATGTGTTTTGGAGTATGTTTTCTGCTGGCTTGAAAGAACATGGGCGCATTAATGCTCAGATGTGCCTGACTGAAACTGCAGAAAATGTTTCCTTATGCTTCCATGCGTATATAAATAGCAACTTTCTATTTTAATCTGTGACAGCTTAAATAATGATGGGCTGTTTTGAAGAATGGCAGAGCCATGACTGTTGTGAGGAGGTTGCAGAAGGATGATGATGATAATAATAAAAGCTCCCTGCAGCAGCATCCCGTTGTCTTTCACTGCTTTGACAAGGTCTATGCGCTGGCGAGGATGTCTGTACTATGTAACGTGGCACTCTGATGGGGTGCAGGAGATACTAGTCGAATACAAAATAGTGTGTATCCAAGCACAGCATCAGCAGGTTTTCTGTAACAGATCCTGAAATGACTGTCCCACTCCTGCAGGTAGGTTGAAGAGCTCTTCAGGAGCGTGTGACTTTTCCCTGGCTGTGGTGGTCTGAGACTTGCATACAGCCAAGGCAGGACTGTGTCACAGTCTCAGGGAGCTGGAGATGATGCCATTTAAATCCAGGCTCTGACAACAATTTGGTACAAATGTGATGATTTGAGACAAATTACTTAGCTTCTCTACCTGCTAAATAAGGCAAGTTATAGGTTTTGCTCCTGACTTGCAAAGATGTTGTGATTAAATAATGTATACCACCCTTGACAGCAGTGCTTGCATCGCTATTGCCAAGGACCAGCTTGTCACAGTCCCTGCTCTATGTGCAGGAACTAACATCTCTCTCCTCCTCTCTGTCTCTGCAACATTATTGAGCTGCCTAGGCTAAAATACTGGCCATGAGGAAGAAAGTGAATGCTATTTGAACTCCCCAATATTACCACCTGGTACTTTATTAAGGGAAGACTAAGGCCCCACAAAAATATGAATTGCTTCTGCATTATGTGGTTGTAAGTGTCCATAATATGTTTTACGATCATTCAACTTGGCTCCTCATTTCTAAGGTGCAAGGGCTGTGTTTTAAAGCTTTGTTGTTGTGTAATAAGGAGGGCTGTAAAGATTTCTTTTAAGGTAACAAATATCAAAGATTTCCATTTGTTACTTGAATACAAGAGCTGGGGCTTCAAGAAAAACTAAAAAAAAAAAAAATTATAAGATCTCTAGTATGCTCTTAGGTTTGATTAGAACAGGCTAGCAAGTGAGTACAGCATAAGAAAAGACCAAGCATTCATTGACTAAACAGAGACGTGGGAGCAAACAAATGAGAAAGGAAAGAAGTTATCAGAAAAAGATGGAAACAGAGTGACATCAGGAGTCAGTCAAAATTCATCATTTTCTCTATAGAGGTCATCACTACTGAGCATCTCCTATTTGGGATGAATTGCAAAGCTGCTATCTACCCCTAAATAACTGAGGCCCAAGGGATATTTAGGTAGGCTGCAGGTACCTGAGTATTATCCAAAAATGTTTTACAGGCTGATAGTGAGAAAACTGTGAGATAGATGACCATATAAGAACCCAGGAGAGCAACTGGTTTAGCTGTATCAGAAAAAAGCACACAGCTGGTGGGAGTCACCTGAGAAACGAGTCCCACCAAGGGATACTAATAGGGAGAGAGGTCAGTGTTAAAAAACCAAAACACCCCCCTTTGCTCCAAAACAGGGCTCTTTGGAGAGGTTGATAAAGGCAGGAGGACTGTGAAGTTCCTTGTGTAAGCTAAGACAGGTTTTGGTTTGGTTTGGTTTGGTTTTCCCTACACCAGTAGTAGCTGGTGGCTTTTTCACTCTTTATCCAAAGATGGAGTAATGGCTACGTGGTTCTTTCTGTTTTATTTAAAAAAAAAAAGTCAGTTTGATGGTCTGTTAGTAAACTGAATGTGGCTGTCATCTATCTGAGTTGAAGATGGAGAGACTGGTTGGTGTTCAGGCTCTGCTATCCTGAGCTCCCGTAGCATATTCCTTCTTTTAGGGGAGGAGGTTTGGACAGGCTTTTCTTACAGTACCATCCGACCAGTGCAAATACAAAGTGTATAAATATATGAAGTGTATAACCAGTGTAGGAAGATAATGAGTTTCTGTTCCTCTAAAATTTAAGCCTCTCAAGGCAGGGCAAAACACGAATGCTTGCAGTTATTAGAAAAAGTGAAAAAATCCCTCAGAGATGAACACCTCTGCCTCATACATGCTGCCAAACTGAAGGTAATGCATGGAGACACAGCGTACATGTTTTGGAAGGACATACGGTAAAGGATGGTATTGGGGAAGAGTGAGGCAGGAAACAGCTTTGGAAGAATTGGCTAACATGCCTGAAGCTCGGTCCTGCTGATAAATTATAGATGTTAACGACAGCCCAGTTTACTTTATTTTCCTTCCATACTTGCTCTGAATGCTTTGTTGTTTGCAGGCAGCCAGGCCAGAACTGGTTTTGTCCACGTCGTAGAAATGACTTTGCTTACCTGCCTTTGGGAAGTTTGTGAAGTCCAGTGTATTAGACGTGCTCTAGCAACATGTATTTTTTTCCTCCAAATTAGAAAGAAGTTTTGATGTACTTTAAGTGACTTAAAAGAGATGGTTGCATAAAAACTTTTATGAATTTTGCCACAGCCTATTTGAATTGACTGTGACATTGTTTTTGCATATATGCTACTTGCTCTGTGAGGTTTCTTTCCTCTGGCAAAAAAACCCGATAAAGGTTAAAGAAAGAAACTTTCATATTTCCTGTGCTTTCAAAAGCCTGTCTTCGTCTGAGGAAAAGAAAGCAGGATCCTGACAAACATTTCAGTGTCTGGTGCAGTTAAGCACATTTTTGGGGGCATAGATCAGAGCAAATTGAACAGAGCCACAAAATTAAATCCTACTGTGGTCCATGTGGGGAGATTTGAGGAGTACAGGGGTCATTGGACTTATTGCTGCCATGGTACGGGAGGGTCCTGCTCCAGGTCTGAGACTTTTTCTGCTTGATGATATGTCTACGCTGAAGTCCAAAGTGCCTAAACTCCCTACAAGCAAAAGACAAGGGGAGATACATATTGGTGAGGGCATTGTATTTGTTAGTGATGGATGGGGAGCTGAGCACAGCATATTTCTGGTATATACCTTTTGGGTGAGAATCAGGCAGGAGCTAGGTAGAGGTGTGTGGGCAGAGCCCTCTGCTCTCCAGGAGCTCCTGGTGCTAGAGCAACTGAAGAAACTGCTGGCAGCGCTGCACATAGCCTTAAACTAGTCTTAGTAATGCATATATCCTCAGCTGGTCCTTCTTCCAGTTTTTTGACTGCAGAGCAGTATATGAAAATGATTTGCAGATATTTTTTCTTCACTTGCTGTTTTTGGCACCACTTTTAGTTCTGTATCTGATGAATATTTATGACAGGATGCATATTCTTTGATTCTTTATCCCTATCACCCCTGTCCTTTTAGGAGACAAGTGAAGAAAAAGTTTTGTTTGGTTTTTTGATTGACCATTTTTCTCTTTTCCTCCCTATGTATTTTCTTCTTCAGTTTTCATTCCTCTACCCATCATAATTTGTAGGTTTTCAGCTGTATTTTTTCTGTGTGCCCTTCCCTCTCTTCCACTGGAGCAAGCAAAGAGAGTGACTGTGTGTGTTGC
Source organism: Theristicus caerulescens (assembly GCA_020745775.1). Lineage (NCBI taxonomy): Eukaryota > Metazoa > Chordata > Aves > Pelecaniformes > Threskiornithidae > Theristicus > Theristicus caerulescens. The sequence goes on along the minus strand of CM036558.1, from coordinate 162,413,912 downwards.
ACGCTTCTGTGAGGGAAGGGAGGAGTTAGGTGATCATGAAAATTTAGTGTGAATGAAAACAATGGGGTTTGAATTGTTTTTTAAAAATAGCTCTAAAATCTTGACAATGTTTACAGGTTTATTTTTTCCATATTTTAGGTGTGTACCCTCTAGGTCTTACGCAAACCACCCTTCCAAGTCCTTCCTGGCTTAACAGAAAGTAAGGGCTTTTGAAGTACCTCACAAGAGAAAGCTCTCTGCCTTGCCAGTGCACCCTGAAGGCTTCCAGCAGTATTTTCATATGAAAATAGAATATAAAATCAATCTGAGAACTTGGACATTCAAGTTGGTATAAATGCAATGAAGTACACCCAGTCCTTATGGCAGGAGCTGAAATCTTAGCAGTAGAGACTGGTGGGACCAGAAGTGTCCACTATCTCAGTCAAACCCTTGTTGCACAGCTTCCCAAAAAATCAAAGCGATGGAAAGCTGACCACAAAATACAAACACTAATGTGGTACACTTCACAAGTGAGTCCAACATGGAGGTGTAAGAGGAAATCTCATCTGTTATTTCTATACCTGTCAAGAAAGGAATGAATTAACTCTGTGGTATTAACACCCTTTCTTTTTCAAGGGAGAAAGTGGCAGCCAAGGGCTTCCTGGACTCAGAGGAGAAAAAGGAGAGTCAGTAAGTAAGAAATACCAGAATGATTTTATGTAAGGAGATGGAAATACAAGTAGTTGTTTTCTACTTTATGGTGAGAATTTGCTCACAATGTCAATGTGCCCTGTTGAATACGTTCCCTCTGCTGGGCCTTTATCCCAGGGGAAAGCTGATCTTTCTGGCACGCAACAGCATTTCTTGGGGGGGGGGAAATGGGTGGGTGCATCCCTGAAAACAACTGATAACTGACTTAGTATTGGCCTTCTAATTAAAATATGTAACTTGGGTATACTTGATTATAGCACAGCTGCACATCCAGCGGGGACAGTATGAGGCAACTGAACACAAGGAAGATGCAAATCTCTCTCAACTCTTTTACATTCAGATGACCAAGATACAGCTTTCCCGAGCTGCAATTAATGCAAATGCCAGACTGAGTTTTTAGGCGAGAAAATCTTTAACCCTATGTAAAATTCATTCTAATAAGGGTTGTTGGCATCTTTGATTTTGGAAATGTAATATCAGACTCTGCCCTGAATAGAAAATAAGATGTTTTCCTGGCTGCAGTAGGAGAATTGGGGATAGGTTTTCTATTTTAATTTGTCACTCAATTATTATCAAGGGATTATGCCCAAAGAAAATTACTTTCCCTATAGTAGCTGTCCTGTGACTTGTGTGTCTATATATATCTATCGATGTGATATATATGGATAGAGAGATATATCTCAGATATATAACAAGGAAAACATGAAATACATGTATTTATAGTGTCATTTGACATTCTTGCTATCAAATGTATCTTGTCCCCTCTTCTTTCATTTCTAGGGCAGAGCCTATGGCAGAGGAGAAAAAGGAGAAAAGGTAAGATCTAATCCTTCATTGCACTAATTAAGACAGTCACTTGATGGTGCCTTCCGTAGCTCAGAGGTTGCTTTTGGAGTGCACAGGATGCAAGAGATGTGATACAGTTGGATCTTTGTGGGGAACTTTTATATTGTGTTATGCCTCCTTCTGCAGAAAAGCTTTTGAGTGTTCATTGCTTTTCCTCTTCATGTTCTTTGAGTTTCCTTTGTGCATTGGCCATGTAAAATGCTATCACATTGAAATCATAATCTTTGATTAAGCAGCGGTGAGTTCATGTAATGCAGTAAAGCAGCTGGCTGGAAGGATGAAAAACAAAGGGAAAGTATAATTTTGAGTTTATTGAGTTTTCAATAGAATTAAATTTGGGTCATGAGGAGACTGCCACACTATTTCTTTTCATTGGATATTTTAATTAATAACCTGAAGGACAAAAGCCAGAGAATTTTCTTACTGCAAATATTAGGCAGGACAGCGTATTAAGACTTGGAGGTTAAAATTGAGGATACGGAATAACCACTAAAAATTGCTACATTATCTCTCTTGGAAAATACGTTCAATGGAGATCAACAATGGGAAACAAGTAGCATGCCTGGACTAATTTGCATGAAAAAAGATCTTAGTTTCCAGGCAATTCTGGCTGCAAACTTCCCATTCGCCACAACAAAATGAAGCTGCAGACCTAGACTGCAGAGGGGTAGCTGTTTCTCTGTGTAGCTCCATATCACACCTGGTTGTGGGTGTTTCCCTTATCACCAAAATGAAATTTCAAGCTTTGGGGAACAATGGAAAAATATTGACAAGAGGATCTAGGAGACAGATGGATGTATTAAGGAAGAAGTCATGGTTCATACTGACAATGGGATTAAGAATCTGTGGAGCTGTTTTCCAGGGGGCCCATGGCTACCCAATTGCTCAGGGAATTTAAAATAATATTGGATTGTGGTCTGAAAGGAAGAATGCTGCACTAGTGAGAACATGGCATTTATGGCCATTGCATCTTCTCATTTATTCTTTCTATGATTATGATATATTGATTGTATATAGTGGTAATGCATCATATGAAATTACAATCTAAATGAGGGTTGCTCATGGCAGGAAATATTATCGAGCCAGGCTAGAGACATGGGGGCCATAAAGCACGCGTTTCTGCATCCATCTTCCTGCAGTCCTCCCACTGACAGCCACTATTTAGCCTTTGAGACTCAGGATTCAGCCTTTGGAAACCAGCTCGTGTTTGGCAGGTCGTGAGAGTCAGCAGTCTGATGGGAAACACGATGTTTACAATATGAGTTGTGCTGCAGTTGAAGCAAGTTCTTGTTTTCTTATGTTTTGATCTTTGCAGAAAAGTGTTGGAAAACATCACTCCATCTGTATTATTGTCATGCCTGGAAAAATAGGTCTGCAAGTCTGGATTGGAGGGCAAAAAATAAAAAGGCTCACAGTATGTGCAGAAGTTCTTTGATTGGGATAGCCAAACAACATTGACTGGCCCAAATGAATGTGTAGATATGGACATCCCTGAGTTTATGGCCACCCTGTTTTGTTTATTTGGTACTGATGCTAGCTGAAGCAGCTTGTTCTCATCTGTGGAGGAAGTGTACTTGGTACCTGGTGTGTTTGTGCCCCATGTCTGCCCAATGGCTGAGTGTCAGTGCTGTTGCTGGAGAGCAAAGATATATCAGCTGTACATTGCTGGCTTGATTAAAAAGGGAACTTGGGGATATAGAATCATAGAACGTCTCAAGTTGGAAGGGACTCATAAGGATCATTGAGTCCAACTCCCTGCTCCTTGCAGGACTACCTAAAACGAAACCATATGACTAAGAGCATCATCCAGACACTCCTTGAACTCTGACAGTCTTGGTGCAATGACCACTTCCCTGGGGAGCCTGTTCAAGTGACCGACCACCCTTTCAGAGAAGAACCTTTACCTAATGTCCAATCTGAATGATCCCTGATGCAGCCTCGTTCCATTTCCTCGTGTCCTATCAATGGTCACCAGAGAGAGGAGATCAGCACCTCCCTCTCTGCTGCGCTACTTGAGGAAGTTGTAGATTGTGATGAGGTCACCCCTCAGCCTTCTTTTCTCCAAGCTGAACAAACCAAGTGCCCTCAGCTGCTCCTCCTATGTCTTGTTCTCGAGACCTTTCACCATCTTGGTTGCCCTCCTCTGGACACACTTTAATAGTTTGATGTCCCTCTTATATTGAGGCGCCCAAAACTGCACATAGTGCTCGAGGTAGGGCTGCACCAGTGCAGTGCAGAGTGGGACAGTCACCTCCCTCGACCGGCTAGCTACGCTGTGCTTGATGCACCCCAGGACACGGCTGACCCTTTTGGCTGCCAGGGCACACTGTTGACTCATACTCAGCTTGCAATCAACCAAACCCCCAGATCTCTTTCTGCAGGGCTGCTCTCCAGCCTCTCATCCCCCAATTTGTACATATAATCAGGATTACCCCATCCCAGGTGCAGAATCCTGCACTTGTTCTTGTTAAATTTCACGCAGCTGGTGATTGCCCAGCTCTACAGTCTATCCGGATTGCTCTGTAAGGCCTCTCTACCCTCAAGGGAGTCCACAGCTCCTCCTAGTTTAATATTGTTGACAAACTTACTTAATGTACATTCAGTTCCTGTGTCCAGATCATTTATAAAAACATTGAAGAGCACTGGCCCTAAAATTGAGTCCTGGGGAACCCCACTGGTGACTGGCCGCCAGCCTGATGTTATCATTTACTAAAACTTTTTGAGCCCAACCCATCAGCCAGTTGCTCACCCAACATATTATGGACTTGTCTAGCTGTGTGCTGGACACTTTGTCCACAAGGATACTGTGAGAGACAGTATCAAAGGCTTTGCTAAAATCCAGAACCACCACATCTACTGGCTTCCCTTGGTCAACTAGGTGGGTGACCTTGTCATAAAAGGAAATTAAGTTGGTTAAGCAGACCTTTCCCTTAGTGAACCCATGCTGGCTATGGGCAATGACTGCGTTGTCTCTTAAGTGTTTTTCAGTAACTCCCAGAATAACTTTCTCTGTAATTTTACCAGGCACTGAAGTGAGAATAACAGGCCTGTGGTTACCAGGATCTTCCTTCTTACTCTTCTTGAAAATAGGGACAACATTTGCCAACTTCCAGTCAACTAGGACCTCTCCAGACTCCCAAGACTGTTGAAAAATAATGGAGAGAGGTCCCACAAAAAAATGAGCCAGCTCTTTCAGTACCCTGGGATGAATCCCATCGGGTCCCATAGACTTACGCACATCCAGTTGGAGCAGCAAGTCTCGAGCAAGTTCAGAGCCAGTTGGGAGTTTATTATGCCACCAGTCACTGTCTTTCAACACAGGGCTCCAGGTTTCCCAGGGCCCATCATCGGTGTTGAAGAGAGGCAGAGGCACCATTAAATATCTCTGCTTTGTCTATGTCCTTATTTGTGAGGAGACCGACCACATAAAGCAATAGACCAATGTTATCTCTGATCCTCCTTTTGCTGTTAACATATTTTAAAAAGGCCTTTTTGTTGTCCTTCACAGTACTGCCCAGCTTGTACTCTAATTGAGCTTTGTCTCCATGTATTTTCTCCCTACAGTGGCGAACAGCATCTCTGTAGTCCTCCTGTGTTACCTGTCCTTGCTTCCAATGTTCATACACTTTCCTTTTCCACCTGTGTTCTAGAAGATCCCTGCTCAGCCAAGCTGGCCTTCTGCCCCATTTGCTTGACTTCCGACACTTTGGAATTGCCTGCTCCTGCGCTCTTAAGAGATGGGTCCAGCGTTCATAGACCTCAATACGTTCAAAAGCAGATTCCCAGGAGACCTTACTAACTAGCTCCTTCAGCAGCCTGAAGTCTTCTCTCCCCTGTTGTGGTTTAACCCCAGTTGGCAACCAAGTACCACACAGCCGCTCACTCACCCTCCCCATCCCTCCAGTGGGATGGGGGAGAGAATCTGAAGAGCAAAAGTAAGAAAACTCCTGGGATGAGATAAGAACAGTTTAATAATTGAAATATAATATAATATAATATAATAACAATAATAATAATAATATTGTAATGAAAAGGAAAACGAGAGAGAGACAGGAACAAAACCCAGGAAAAACAAGTGATGCAACTGCTCACCACCTGCCAACCAATGTCCAGCCCAGCCCCGAGCAGTGGTCACAGCCCTCCAGCCAGGTCCCCCCAGTTTCTATACTGAGCATGTTGTCATACGGTATGGAATAGCCCTTTGGCCAGCCTGGGTCTGCTGTCCTTGCTGTGCCCCCTCCCAGCTTCTTGTGCACCTGGCAGAGCATGGGAAGCTGAAAAGTCCTTGACTAGTATAAACACTGCTTAGGAACAACTAAAACATCAGTGCATTATCAACATTATTCTCATGCTAAATCCAAAACACAGCACTATACCAGCTACTAGGAAGAAAATTAACTCTATCCCAGCTGAAACCAGGACACCCCATATCTAGGGTGAAAGTTTTGCTCACAGTTTTTCTCCTATCACCAGCAATTTGAAGCTCACCTACTTTGTGGTCGCTGTCACCAAGACAGCCACTTTGTCCACGAGTACCTCTCTGTTTACAAACAACAAATCTAGGAGGGCACCTTTCCTAGTCAGCTCCCTTAGTACCTGCATCAAGAAGTTATCTTCAATGTGCTTCAAAGATTTCCTGGACCTGTTTGTGTCACTTTATGATATTCCCAGTTGATGTCTGGAAAGTTAAAATTCCCATCAATAAGGACAAGGGCAGTAGATCTAGAGATATCCCTTAATTCCTTGTAGAATAATTCATTGGTGTCGTCATCCTGGCTGGGTCGTAGATAGCAGACTCCCACAAAATCCCCTTTATTTGCTTTCCCCTTCGTCCTTACCCAGTCTAGCTCAACCGTGTCATCGCCAACTGCAAGCGCCGTACAATCAAATCCCTCCCTCACATACAGGGCCACCCCCTGCCTCGCCTGCCCTGCCTGTCCCTCCTGAAGAGCCTAGAACCATCCATCATGGCAGCCCAGTCACAGGACTCATTCCACCAGGTTTTGCTTATGCTAATCATGTCATAGCTCTGGGACTGGGCCAGAGATTCTAGCTCCTCTTGTTTATTCCTCATGCTGCATGCATTAGTATAAAGACATTTCAAGTGTGCTCCAGTGTACTCAGCACATCGTGGAGCAGACTGAAGGACCTTGCTAGCACACCGTCCCTCAAACACTGGCGTGCCGCACCGGAGCTTATCTCTAGCAAGCCTGGTTTTATCCCTTTCCCCCTTCAAATCTAGTTTAAAGCTCTTTCCATGAGCCCTGCTAATTCCTGCACAAAGATCCTTTTCCCCTTTTGAGACAGGCGTACCCTGTCTGTTGCCAGCAGGCCTGGTGTCGTGTAGATCAAGCCATGATCAAAAAACCCCAAATTCTGCTGGTGACACCACTCATGGAGCCAGGTATTGATCTGCTGGGTGTTCCTGTTTCTTCCCTCATCGTTCCTTGCAACTGGAAGGATAGAGGAGAACACTGCTTGTGCTCCTGACCCCTTAACCAGTCGTCCCAAGGCCCTGAAGTCTCTCTTGATTGCCCTTGGACTTCTTATTGCAACTTCATTGCTGCCTACATGAAAAAGCAATAATGGAAAATAATCCAAGGGCCGTACCAGGGTAGGAAGTTTTCTTGTCACATCTTTAACCCAGGCCTCAAGGAGGCAGCAGAATTCACTAAGCAGTGGGTCCGGTCAGCATATTGGGCCTTCTGTTCCCCGCAGAAGGGAGTCTCCTATGACAATGACCGGTCTTTTTTCCTTTATGGAAGTGGTTTTGACACAGGGCATGGGCTGAGTTAACCTTGGCGATGACCATTGTCCTCATCACTGTTTGATGCCACTTGCAGAGCCTCATACCTATTATGCAAGGGCACCTGGGAAGGTGAGGGAGTCATGGAGGAGATGCGCCTGCTGTGCTGGGCAGGAACTTGTTGCCATTTCCCCCCTATCCCTTAAGTCACCGTGTTCTGCAGGGTGGGGAGAGGATAGGGAATCCTCCGTATCATGTGTCCTGTCTGCCTGACAGGTCTGTCCCAGGAAGGCAGGGTGTGGTTCCAGTAGTCTCTCTCTCTCTTGCTGTCCCCGATACTCCTCAACCTACTCATCTCCTCCTGGAGCTCTGCCACTAAGCGGGGGAGTTCCCCTCCCTGGGCGCACCTCCCACGGGGTGCTCACTGCTGCTGCCCGGTATTGGCATAAGAGCAGGGCACAGCCTGCAGCCTGGCACCTGGGTGGCAGCGTGTTCCCACCGGAGCTCTGTCTGGGACGCTGCGTCAGTCGTGGTGGGTGCAGAGCTTAGAGAGGCCATGGCCTTCTGCCGGGTGGAGACCATTGCTCCCTGGTCGAGCTGGCAGAGATTCAGCGCCCTTCCTGCACACACTGCCACATGAACTGTCGCTAGCCCTCCCTAGGGGTTTCCTTTATACGTGTGGGGGCTTGGCTACCGTTGCTTCTGGCCCCGCTCAGGTCTTGTCAGCCACTGTCACACAAGCCGTGGGCTCCTGGAAGGTCTCTTCGCTCCTCTCAGGTTCCCCTGCTTCAGGAAACCCCCCTGTGCACTGCGCTAGAACGCTCCACTGCTTTTTGTGCTGGCGCTGGAGCTGCTCACCTTGGCAATGTGTTTGTGTGTATAATATTTCCTGAACACAAAAGATCATCTTCAGGGTCAGCCTTCAGGTGCAAAGGTGAGCCTTCAGCAGCAGAAAGTGGTAGGACTGTAAGTGGGGCGGGGGGGATAAGCCATGCAGGCAGTGTGCATACAATGAATCACTATTGCATGTAGGAGCGGAGTACCGTGTCTGTGTTTTGGTATCAGAAGAAGTGCCTATGAGAGGGAAGTAGCCAGAACCATGAGGGATGCAAGTGCCTGCAATGCTAGTTGCCACCTGTACTCCTAAAAAAAAGAGGAGAGCCTGTGAAATGAAACCCTTCCCAGATAGGAGAACACCTGGAAGGAGAGGATTCACATGGCTCCTTTCTGTTTGCCTGCTGCACTGCAATGGCTGCATGAGCATGAATTCTTGTTTTTCACTCTGACTGTGACAGCTTTGTGTTTCCTTGATTTTTATGGTTATGGGCCAGCACTAGGAATCAGAGATGCTGGACCTCAAACAGGTCTGTGCAATCATTGCTGTGCATGTGCTGTGGGCTCCTTTATAAGCACAAGGATCAAATCCTAAGTGTTGATGAAATAAAGTTATCTCACCTTTGAAAAGACTGAGATGACAAGATTAAAATCATCCCCTTATTATCGTATTGCTCTTCAGCTCTGCTAGTGCCAAACACCTGCCAGATCATGCTTTTGCCAAGTATTGTGTGTAGGGCAATTATGTGAGGTCTGAGGCATTTGTTGGAGGGCAAATCCTGTGCTTTTCCAGGAGGACAGCAGAGGCACTGGCCTTGCTTCTCCAGGCCATTACCTCAGTTATATCACTAAGTTAAAGCCAAAATGATGCTAGTATTAGAATACATAACATGCCAAGCACATCATCGGTGGTAAACCAAAAGATAATAGCAGCTGTGGCTAAAAACCTAATTCATGTCGACGTGAGGTCTTGTGTGACTTTGAAAACCAGGAAATTCACTGTGATGGCTCAAGCCCAGCATGTTCTGCCAGGCCTAAATATCTCAGCCTGGTAGAGGATGCTTTTTACGTGCAGAAACATGCATGTGCAGACCAAGTAATTGTGCACAGATATAAAAAAAGAAAAAAACACAATGCATCTACAGGTATTCATGTAAACTGCTTTGAAGTGGATTTCCTGGTTAGGTATGATTCAGCTGCCACTGCTCTGTATTGGGTCTTAAATTTCCACTGTTGACTGTCATCTTTCAGCCCTTGGAGTCTTTAATCCCTGTGGCATTAGGTATAATCTTTTATATTTCTGCTCATAAATGTGTGCGTCTGTACTGTGTGCCCATTCACTTGTTTTGCACACATTTATGTTATTCAGCTGATTATTATACATGGGCAAATATTCAATTCTATAACACGATCACCATGAAAGGCAATGTTTTGGCTTTATTCTGTAGGTTATTCAAATGGATATTTGCTAGACCAGATGGCCTGGTCCTGTAAGGGTTATAACTCAAACCTTCAAACCTCTGTTGATCCAAGAGGAGTAGATGCAGGAGAGGAGTGAGGGCAGAAGGAACAGCTGTAGAGCATTTTTGAGGATGATTCAAGCAAGACGGTGTTTCAGTGACTCTTGATCAAAGTCAGGGAAATCATGTTTGACAAGGGAGGTTCTGTAGAGTATGAGGTCTGCATTCCTGGGGCACAGCCATCCACATCATGAGCCAGCCTGCCTTTCTAATGCCTCCATAGAAAGTTTAACTTAGAGGCTTTAAAAAACTTATGCCCTTGTCTTGCAAAGTACAGAGCATTATGCAATGGTGCTGAGCCACCCTTCTAGCATCCTAAAGGCCAACAGTAGTGAGAAGGCTCAGCAGGTGGGAAGGTGCTTGGAAAAGCGATGACTTTGGAGAGGATATGATGAAAATCTGTCAAACTTTGAGTGTATGGAGATATCAGTAGGAAATTATTTTTCACTGTTTGTTATGTTGCAAAAGCTAAGGGGAAGCAAATGAAACAAGCTGATGGCAAGTTTAAAATGAACAAAATGAAGTTGCTTTTCATACAGTAGGTATTGGAGCTCCTCTTTGCAGTCTGCTCTGGAGGGTGTTTAAAAAAGTGCATATGAGTTAATTAAAGAGAGACATCTGTAAACATATAGTCAGTACAAAGACATTATCTTTGCTTCAGGACATCAGCGAGTCTCTGCAAACTGTGATCGCTGATAGCAGGACAGTAGGCTGGAGAAGTCTCCCATAAGGCCACTGCTGCAAATGGGATAGGAGCTAGCTAGACCTTTGGCCTGACTGCTGGTAGCTATTCTTAGACTTTTGTACAACTCTTGAATATTCCTAACACCCTCATTGCCCAGGAGGGGACAGAATTTTCCATAGTCAACTCAGGGCTTGGGCCAACACTGTCTATAGCTGTTGAAGAAGAGTAGGAAACACAAGAAAGGTGTCATGAAACAATTGGGTCAAGTAATTGCTACTGTGATTTCCCACAGGAAACCAATCTGTCGGAGGAGAAAACTCTAACCAGGAGTACCCACCTTCTGCAGAGGTGGTAGATGAAGGTTTCATTATAGTTTACACTGGGACTTCCCTCACTAATATGTTTCAAAGAGTATCCGAGCTTTCCCTTTGTGCTTTATCTGTTTCCCTTCATGCTAATAATCACATATGCAGCAATGAATATGAGAAACAACTTTAATAGATTACGTCTATATTCTCCTAACAATGTTTTGTTTTTTTTTTTCACGGTAATGACTCACAGATAAAAATGCAGAAGGATTATTATAGGATTTCTAACGAGAATAAAACCTCTGAAGTGGCTTGGCTTATTAGAGATGCAGTGACTGCAAGACCAAGCATAGAAAAGAAAAGCAGGCAGATAGTTAAGGCTCTGGGCTAGGCTGCAGGAGACCCAGGCTTAAAACTTGGCTCCAACAGATTTGCTGACCTTGAGCAAAGCAGCTAGTCTTTGTTCCTGTAAAATGAAGCTGGAGAACCTCTTTCCCTCCAGGCTTTGTATATCTTGCCTGCTAGATCCTTCAAACAAAGGCTTTGCTTCCTGTCTCCCTCACTTGTCTTCCAAATTGGAGTTACTGCCATTTTTAGGGCTTCTGGAAAAGCTGTGGAAATCTACCCTGTTAGATACAGTCTATCCACACAGAGCCCTGTGCTCTCTGTCTTTGCCCCAAGGCAGCTGAATATAAGAAAGGTCTGACCTGAAAGCCATATAACTTTTTTACCCTAGCGCTGTGCTGTCAGCAGGGCTTACCAAATTAGCATCAAAGTAGCATGATTGCAGTGCCTCTGGGTAGGGGCTGGCTGGCATCCAGTAACTTGGGGCACAAGAAAATGGGTGCAGTTCTGCCTGCAAAAGGTGCTGCAGACATAGCTGGAGTCTGATGTTGCATGCTGGTTTGATGGCAAAGGAGAGCTTTTGCTTGGGTATTTTTAAGGGATGCATTTTGGGACCAGAAGAGCTGTGTGTGTGATTTGGTTGAAGGTAAGGTTCAGGCTGGAAGTGATATTTTAGACACACAGAACTATAATAACGTTTGAGAGTCAGGTCCCTGAGTGTCAAGGTGCAGCAAGGACCAGCTGTGCCCCAAGGGAGATGGAGCTGGGAGCAATACCATGACTGTCAGGGCATGGTCCTCACCAGCTAAAGCTTATCGCATAGCACCCCAGCAAGGGAGCAGGATGGGTTAGTGATGGTAGCCAGGTTCAGACAAGAGTCTGGATCACCAGACTGGTCTGCGGTTGATGAAGCAAGTCTAAGTCCAAGCCAGGAAAGTGATTCTGCAAGTCAGGGTCAGGATTAGCAGGGTGCATTGCCAGGCTGCTGCAGTGTAGTTCAAGCAAGGGCCAAAGGTGAGAGCTTAAAAACAGCTTCAGTACAAAAGAGGGGGAACAACCATCTGAACTTCTAGAAGCAGGATGTGCTCTCTGAACACTTACATGATGTGGAGCCTGAGCTTGCGCAAACCAAGAACTAGTCCTTATTTCTGCAACTTCCAAATAAAACTAATTATCTCTCCAAGAGATGATGTGTGCGTCCTTTTCACTGCTGAAACCTTGAGCCCAGTGCAGGCAAGGTGCTCAAGCGAGGTTACAGGCCTTGTTTGGGCTGCTGTGGTGTTCAGACATTGTCACCAAGTCCCAAAACTCTTAAATGCCACCCAGTTTACCCAGAGCTGGTGAGCTGAAGGGTGACTCCAAGAGCCTAAGGAAGCAGCAGGCAGCAGGAGCCTTTGCGCATCAGCATCCAGGTCGGTGTGCAGTGCTCTTTCAGTGAGCACATCCTGACAGTAACAAGATGGGAAAACATGTCCAAGTTTAGAGATACTATTGAGTTTAAAATCTGAAAACAGAACAAAACCTGAACTGCCCAGTAGTTGGTGTTCCTTGGAGACAGTGGCTGTGGATCTTACCACTCAGATCTTCTTACTTTATTGCAGAATAAAAAATAATGTGAGCATAGCTCAAACTGACCTGGTAATGAAAACTGAAAATGCAATATCTGCAGGTTTTTTTCTTATTATTTTTTGTGCTGGGAATCATCTCTCTCAGGAACCATTCTTAGCTACTGACTTCATCTGGTTGAGGTCACTCAGCACTTAACCTCTCAGTCCAGCACTTAAACATCTGTATAATAACACCTCATCTACTTTATAAGGCTGTCATGCAGCTCACTGGAGTCGTTCGTATCTGTGATTTCTTTTCTCCATCTTGTGATTAAAAGGTGAGGTGTATTAACGTTAATATCTGCCTTGCTACTCTGAGTATGTTCTGAATCCTCTTGTGTATGCAGGCAATTTTAGTCTGCATGTGAGTATTTTTGAGTCCTTTTAACTGTAGTTGAAGTACGTTCTGCACAGCTAAATAACCGTGGTTTGATGGAGTTCTTTTCCTTAACAATAATTAGAGGGGTTTAGATAAATTCTGTGGTTTTCTGTGACCCAGAATAACAGCTGCAGATTGTAATAAACAACTCGAAGCCAGATCACATACTAATTGTGCATCGTGACAGCTTAATTCTCAGCAGTGCAAGAATACTAGTAACTTGGGGTTTTTTCCTTATAAACTTAGAAAATATTTCTTTCTTTTCAGCATTGGCCCCTGGCTGGCAGGTACATTGCTGGTATATAATGACATCTACTGGCAACAAGAAGTTTGCAAAGTCTCCAGTACTTGTTTCTTTGTAGGATTTCTCTGCCAAGATCCACTGGCAGTGTGGAAAGGAAGCATGTGAGAAAGATTTGCCAACTTTGTGCTTCTTCTGATAGAAGAGCTGAGGGGGAAAAAACAGATTGCCTTGATTCTGTCATTGATGACTGTTGTTTGAATGCGGGATGCTCCTGAGAGCTATGTTGCAGTGGATAGGTATGGATTAGCTGCCTGTTAGGTAGAAAATAAAAAAGCTTTCCTAGCAGTCTGGAGCATACACTCTGAAGTGGATCTCGTAGCCTAATGAATCACAGAGAGCTGAAGCATTATGTGAAACAAGTTGCCATCACCGGTCTATCAAAGGCACCTTAAGTTTTCCCTGCCCCTCTCCCTGCTACACATTTTCACATCTATCTAGTTAAGCAGCCAAATTTTCCCCTTTCCACTGATCCAAGCTGTTGCCAGGCTGAGCTTCCTTGTTCATGGCTGAGAAGATGCAGGTGTCTTGTTCATGGGCTCGTTGAAGGTGCAGGTGAGGGCAGGTGAGACCATGGCAGTTCCATGTTTCATGCTGTTCTTTACTTGCCCAAGTACAATGCTGGACATCTTTAATTTCCTCTTTTGGGTCTCTCACCCTTTTTCTTAAGTACTACCTAGAGATTTTATGTCTCCCAAAGTCCACAAGGCCTGTTGTCTCTGGCTTTGACAGAAAGATTCTGATCTATGTCTCAGACCCTGCTGGGTAATGAACATAGACTAATAGCAAGTGCCAGATGAGGAAAATGTGGTTTCTTTGATGGCAAAGTTTTATTTTCCTGGTGAAATGGTGTGTGGACCATTAGTGGTTGTTATTTCAAGAGAATCTGATGCATTTGATGATGTGAGTGGGTTTGGGTCTCTGGAGACTGTTTCCATTTCTGGCTCTATATCACATTGGCTCCATAGGGGATCTTGGCCTTAGCTTTTCCCCTTCTTGTACCAAAGTGTTCCAGTAAAATGGGAAGAATGCTCATGACCTTTGTAATGCACTCTGAGATGAAAAATACCTAGGGAGAAGCATTGCTTTATAAACAAATATGTCTGGTTGGACCAACATGGTTAATAATTTTGGCAAAGACTTGACTGAGCAGCCTCAGGTATGTTTGACAGTCAACAGAGGCGTATCACTGCAAGTTATAACTAGGTGGTGATAAGACTTAAGGCAGGATGCTGTCTCCAGTTTGGTCATGACGTTTAAAGAGAGATGTGGAGAGATGTTGCTTATTGCAGAGAGCAATTAAAAGAATGGTCAGTGATTTTGCAAGTTTAACCAGCGGGGAGATTTTGAAAGGAATGGACTCTGCAAGGAGGGGAGAAATCATGGACTAGATGATGAGGTTAATCTTGAGGAAAAGCTTTCTACGTATTTCAGGGAGACGCTGAAATAAACTCTAAGGGGTGAATGTGGAATATCAGTAGCACATGTTTAAGAGCAGATCGGCACTGGAGTTTGGAGTGCTCTGTCACAGTACTCCTCTGCCCTAATGTGCGCTTCTCAGAGCTACTGAAATTTGTGAGGAGTGTGTGGGGATCTGAAGCATCAAGAACTTCCCAGAAGCAGAGCAAAAGGAATTAATAGATTTTTCTCGCAAAGCAAAACATCAACTAATACGTGGCAAAGCATCCACAAGACCAGAACTATTTTCTCTGTGCTATTTATAGATGTAAGGACATAAATTAATCAAT
The DNA here is from genome assembly GCA_020745775.1 of Theristicus caerulescens. Classification (NCBI taxonomy): domain Eukaryota; kingdom Metazoa; phylum Chordata; class Aves; order Pelecaniformes; family Threskiornithidae; genus Theristicus; species Theristicus caerulescens. The sequence continues at coordinate 162,398,903 of CM036558.1, read as the reverse complement.
GTCATGATACATGACTGGGTCATTTTTCTACTTCAGTGAACATTTCCCCCTAGCACTTGGCAAGCTGTTTGTCTGCTCCTGAGCAGTGGCAGATGCCAGCAAGGAGCACCAGTTTGTACTTCAAGACAAGGAAGTTTTCGGAGCAGAGCTGTTATGTTTTTCACATTTCAAAGTGTCTGACAAATGTACCTTTAATTGAGGACCCTCTTGCCCCAACCGTGCAAACAAGAAAAAACTGGAATTTGAGGAACTACTGTTCCTGTTTCTGGGAATCCAACCCATTGCAGTCCAGTTTATTTCTCAGGTTATTCCTCTGTGTAGTGGGATTGTGGTACCAACTGACTCCAGTTATCTTCTACCTCCTATTCAGTATGTTCAATCATGAATACATCTGGAAACCATTTGACTGTTTCTTAACTGGAACATTTCAGCACTTGATTGAGCAACTCTTCTAGCTGTTGAACAAAAGTATTTCAAACATAACAGCTTCCTGTTGTACTCCCCTGTGCTCTCTCTGTTGCAGAGGTAGATGCATTCTTCATGTAATTACTCCACTTGGGGCAGTCTTGATTATAGATGAACCAGCAGTTCAATAGTTGTCAAAGGTGTCTGACCACCCCAGTCTTTCAGGAATTACTTATGTAGTCAGTGAAGGAGTGTCATGGTGGGGATGCTGTTAATATGAAGCTAATGAACAGGATCTTGGGCGCCAATGACAGCTTTGAAGTCTTTAGGACATTTCCAGGCTATTTTGAACTCTACACTGACCTTGGTTAGGGTATAGCTGTTTACCACATCAGTAAGCTCTGATGCATCTTCTGTCCTGCAGTGCCAAGTTTATGGGTGACCATATGTCAAATTAACTGCTACACAGCTCTTGTTTTACCTATTTTGATGAGAAGTTGGAGTATCACATTTCTTCAGAGAAAGCTATCTGTTGGTATCCCTGAAAAATGATGCACCTGCTCTCCCCAGAAGAACAATGACTAGGATATTATGATGAAGGGTCAGAAGGACCCTTCTGGTCTCATGGTAGGGTCCATGATGTTCATGATAATGTTCAAGGGTTCAGAGACCCCTGAAAAACAAGATCTCCTGAATTTCTCCTGGGGATGTACCTTCTGGGGACAATTGACTGCTATGCAATGCATTAAATAAAATCTTTGATACACTTGCAGTACAAAAAATGCCCCTAACTATCATTTAACCAGCTGTCTGTATAATGGGCTGAGTTTCTTGATAGACTAACCAAACCTACAACTTTTACTGACCCTTGTGTATCATGTCCACATGACCTTTCTGTTTATTAAATCAGAATATAATACAGAGTCCCAGCAGAGAAGATTTTCTTCATTTCTTAGAATGAACTAAAGTGAACTCCAAGTTGAAATGAATGTCTTATTTCTTGTGGAAGCAGAAGAAAATGCCAGTTTTGGTGTCAAATTTGCCGAGATATTAATAGGTTTTTAGCATCATTAAGCTAATAGAATCCCACATTTGTACATTGGAGAATGGCAGTCATTTGTGCTGCCTGTCTGGTCAGCAGCTTTTGAAAATGGAGCTGGGTGACATATACCCACTGCAGCGCTGCCGTCCAGTTGATCTGCATATCATCCCTGTCTTTTAATGAAACCTTTGTCTTTGCCTCACCACTCTAAAAAAAAAGACAAACCCAAATTTCACAATATTTTTCAAGAAAATATTTATTTTGTATGGCTGCTGGAGGCAAAGTTGTGGAATCTTTCATTTCAGCCTCCTCAAGTTGGTAGCTCTTGAATGGAAAAACCTAGAAAAGAAAAATATTACATCCTTACAGACCATGCGGTCTCTTGGAAGTGTTCTCAGACATTTGAACCTGAAGACCACACTCAACTTGCAACATCTTTTCTGTCCTCCTTCTTCACTTTTCTCATCGAACAGTAAAAACAGTTTAGTGTGTAACCGTGGATCAGCAGTAGGCCATTTACCCATGGTCTTCTAGTTTATTCTTTGTGAACATCATGTTGCCAAGTTAAATGTAGGCCGAAGGGCCAGGAGAGAGAGAGAGAATAAACTTATGGTTAGGGCACTGACCTACGACACAGGAAATCTGGAGTGAGTTTCTGTCTTTGTCCCAGACTTCGTGACCTTCCATATGTCTTCTGCTCAGTTGTACCTCTGACTCGTCACCTTTGTGAGATGAAAGCAATATTACAGTTGCTATAACTTCCTTCTCATTTCACAGGGATGCTGTGAAGTTAATTAACAAAGGAGAGAGGGGTGTGTTAATGCTGAAGTGGTAACACTGCACAGTTCAATTTTGCTTCTGTTTCCATTTCATCTTGCCCATTTTGGCCTGTTTCTCTTCAGCTCTTGCTATTTTGTCTCCTACCTTGCATATAGATCCCCCAGTTTGCGCAGCTGTCAATATGCTGAGTGTGTGATTCATGGGGTTCTGCTTGGCAGATTTCTGAAGGTCTCCCAATGACACCTTTATTGACATTTGTGACAGGGTTAGCATTTTTTATTTCATTTTAGGATTAGAAAAGTGGTACTTTTGTGTTAGATGTAAACCGGTTTGGAAGAGAAAATAAAGAAAATGTATAGAATTGACCTTAGAATGATCTATCTTCTTTCATCTGCTCTGTAAGCTGAAGGAAAAGTCCAGTGATTTACTTGAATTTGACAGGCAAATGAGAATCTAACCATGTGTTTTGGACTGATTTTTTTCCCATTATTTTCTTGTTAATTTGCTCTCATTTCCATTAACGTAGGCCACAACCCAGAGTTTGAAATAAGATGTGTGATTATAGGCCACAGCTGTTGTTGAGTTGGAAGAAATATTTGTAAACTTGGCAGCTGCTTGAGGAGCTGCAAGTGGAGGAAAGAAAAGCAGTTAAACTTGAGTAGATTACTTAAAAACATCACTGAGCGATTATTCCTTTGTGTGCTTTTGATGGCTCTCTAGGATCAGGTAATACTGAATTGTTCTATCTCTGTATCTTTCTGTATACCTGCAGATCCCCTCTTCCTTCGTTTTAGGTTTCTCTTTTCAGAGAAATTCTGCTGTGAGGCTGGATATGGCAAAATCCCTATATTAGTTGTTCCCAATCTGAGGAAACATATCATCTAGCAATTAGGTTATCTGCTTTTTAATTTCATAGTTATCTCCATTCAGCCATCTGAGGATCTACATAGGATATAGATATAATTTTGTCACAGGCCATGTACAAAATGTTCAAGCTATTCTGTGGGGTAGTGAGGCTCAATGTAACCCGAGTGAGGTGAATCATTGGATGATATGCAACAAATTAAACTATATGTGCATATCGTGAGCATGTAATAGAAGATTTTAAAAAAAAAAACCCCAACCTTCATGACCATGGAGAGATCACTAACCTAGAGCTGGCGTGATGTGGTAAATCCATGTGACACTGGTGTACCAGGAAGACATCCTTGCTCAAATGTAGAAATCAGATAACTCTGCTTATGTACACAAGCTAATAGAGGAAACTATCTGGGTGTGTCTATACTACACCAGCTCACCTCTGTATTTTTAATGGATGATATGCTTAAAGCCAAGGGGTGTATCTTTATTCTTCGACACCCCAGTACTCTGTCTGCAGCAGCTGAGAGTTGCCTGTGCTCTGAATTTCCTCATGATGTGGCATTTCCTTTTGTCCATTGGGTCTGGACAAACCAAGTGCCCATGTAAGCCCTGCTTTGAGACCCCCCCAGGAAGGACAGAAGTAGTGCTTAGGCCTTGCTCTGTATCCGTTGTGGCTCTGAACACTTCCATTAAAAAGTAAATACAAGCAAATTCAAAATTCTATCCTTTTTACTGAATTCTGCCTAAACTTTTTGTTTTAGTATAGCTCAGAAAACCTTCCTAATTTGCTTTCAGAATTTATATCAATTCTTTGAGGAATGAAAGATGGAGTTTTCAGAGTGATTTATCTAGTGCTACATCCTCAGAGCTTGCAGTATTCAGTCTTTCAGGAACTTCGTAAGCCAAGCTGCCATAGTTGTTAATGCACTTCCTCACAGGTACAACTACCTACACATTCAAGTTTTTGCCCAGAAAACTATTGACCAAGGAAGCAACAGGTCACCCCACCTACAGCATAAAACTACTCCAGAAAGTGTAGGCTAAGCCTAAGGGAAGCTGCCTTAGAAACTATACTCTGTTGCCCTCCTTAACAATAGTCTTTTCTGCCTTTGCTGCTTCTTCCCAGTTCCATGGAGGGCCTGGTCCTTGTTACCTTCCTATTCTGGTCCAGATGTTTCTCCAGAAAGGGATAGCCTTCAAAGTCCAGATATCCATAAAGTAGATGGGTGGCAGTAGAAGTGCATGCCATAAACAGATATGTGTGGTTTACATGTCACCACCAGAATCATATTGTGTTGAAGCTGGGAACGCAGCCAGCCTGTGGGTATATAGTATTATTTTTATCCCTCTCAGTGGCATGACCAGGTTTGGCCTTGGTGCAAGGAATGCCATAAGCTTTTCTTCCCCAGGGCTTGATGCCAGCTGCCAAAGCCTACCCGTTTTCCCACTGTGGTGGCTGGATCCTTCAGCCCAGTGGACTTGAAGACCGTGTCTACTTGGCAGCTATTTCACTGGCCTGTGCTCTCTGCCTCTGCTATTTCTTTATTATATTTACACCTTGCTTGCAATTTAAACTGAGCTTTGGAGCATAGTGACTGTAATTTAATATTTATTCATACAGTGTCCAGCAGAGTAACCGAAGCAGGGAACAAATGAGGCGTTGCTGTAATTCAAGTAAATAATTGTAGAATAACTACTGAAAAGTGAAAAATGGCATTTGTAGAAATATGTAGCTACCTGTGCGCTACGTAACCTCTGTATACTCACAGTCTGTGTCAGTGTATGACTTTAGTGCTAGCAGCACCTGCCTGCCCTCTCTTGCTGAGCAGTATCTGTTTCCATGTGACTGATAGCACTTCACAGCCGTGTTGCAAGAAAAGTCCTCCGGTTGCTTTAGATCAGATGGCAGCTTGCCAAATCTAGGCTCTTTTGACAAATATTTTGTCAACAGCGAGCTAATGAACGTGTTTATTCTCTTGCTAACTTTGATGGAAACGTTCGATTAAAGGCCACTGGCTGTGCAGCTCAGAGGATGAAACTAAACATAGGTGGCTGGCTTTCCAGTGGATAAGAAAAGGACAGCACGCTCAGGAGCCTGAAAAAGGGAAAGTACTAAGGAAAATCTGCTGCCTTCTGTTTGAGTTTAATTGCTGGAGCTGTAGCCTCCCCAGCAAGAACTCCTCCTTTCAGGCCCCTGTGAGTTCTTCTTCAGCCAATTTTGTCATTCTCTAATTGCAACTTTCCCTGGTTTCAGAAAGTGGTTTCCAGGATAGCTGCACTGGCAGAGCCCCTCAACCCACAATTGTTGGAGAGAGAGGCAAGCTCTTTTGCTAACCCAACTGACCTAATTGGAGGGGTTGAGGGGAGGGAACAGACACCTTTTGGGTACACCAGCACTTCCCTAGGTCTTAGCAGCATGCTGAGCACAATGCTTGGGATTTTACCTGAGTAAAAAAAATCTGGTGAACGAGTGAAAAGAAAAGGTGATTGCTCTGCGATACAGTTCATGAAGTTGGGTAGTTCTTTTAAAAAAAAAAAAAAAAAAAAGAGTTGTTTAGTGAAGTAAATTGCTCTGGCAGCAGGACTCTGTTCCAGTTAGCTGCATCCTCAGTGGGGGTTTTGGCAGCTGGCTGTGCGTTAAGGGTGCAAGCTGTTGGTTGCTTTCCCATCCCTGTCACAGCTACTTTGGCACTATGCAAGCACAGCAACATCGATGCGTTTCTGCTTCCTGCTCTCTTCCACTGTGCACTCCCGTAGGTTATGCAGTTTACTTCGTGAACGTGAGAGTTTTGGCACAGGCAATACAATCTTTTCTTGTGCTTTTACTGAGGTTCAAACAGCTGCTGAACTTACCCTTAACCTGACAGGTTTTTCTGCTTAGTGAGGGATACAAAGCAGCTAGCCAGGGTTAATGGGGAGTCAGTGAAAGGGGCAGAAGTAGGATCCCTTTCCATTCTTTAGCCTGGAGGGGTTCAGTGGTGCTTCCCCAGGAGACGTTAAACCTGTCTCTAGAATCTAGGTTGCTTCTGTGCAGTTTTCTTCTTGGGGAGGAACTGGTAAAGCTGGTGGATACTCAAAGATTTCCACTGCAACCTGGTAAAACTCTCTAGATTTATTTCCAGTAAAGGGTCAGCTCTGTACCGGGCTGTCTGATGTACAGCAGTGCTGGGCTTTGCTGGATCACATATTCCTGAGCATGGTGCAACCCTGAAGCCCCTCTCCCCTGCCTGGTGATTCTGGAGCTGGTCAGTGGGTGGCAGTTTGGGTTGACCAGCTGCCTCTGGCATGTATGGTCACCATGGGAGAGTCTACAGTGCTTTTCTGCAAATGTCCATGCAGTCTCTTGGCTGTGAGGGCCAACAAACCTGCTCTGGGCTTCACATCTTTGTAGGCAGCTGCTTGAGATCTATTAAGAGTCAAAAGGACAAAATCACACGGCTTTAGTTAATAAAAAAAATGCAAAAGAAAAAGACTTTTTCTTTTCCTGCGATGCTATTGGCTTAGGAGACAAGTTACCATTTGCATCTGGGAAGAAGAGTAAGCTTATTTTTGGAGGTTTTCAACACCAAGTTGGATAAACCCTGAACAACTTGGTCTGAATTCACTGTTGATGGTGCTTTGAGTGGGAGGCTGGACTTGAAACCTTACAAGGTCCTGTCCAGCATGAATGGCTCTATAAGCACTGTGCATCAAACTTATTGACTGATGCTAGGATTAATTTGTTCAGCTGTGCCAAGGAGTTTCTACGTTGTGGAGAAAAAAAAGAAAAAAATAAGTCAAGAAAAGAAGCTAATTAACTGTATTCCTTTACTTTGCATAGAAAAGACACAAATAGTTCTCCTACCTATGCTGCACAATTTGCCATGGAAGAGCAGTTCCTTCAAGTTATATTGACCTCTTAGAGCAAATGATTTCCTTAAAAATCACATTTACTATTTGATGGGTTTTCTGTCTCATTAGGGAGCCATTCAAATACAGCAGATCTGATTTTTACCACTAGCTGCATTGCAAATTCTAGACAGAGTGCTTCATGAAGGTTCAGTTAGCAAGAAATGTGATTTTAAAAGTATCTAATGACTTTAATTTGCATATACAACACAGATACTTTCCAGATACTATCTTTTATTAATCTTTAAGTGCCAAATGTACCTATGAATAAATAAGGCCAGATTTTGTCACTCTGTCTGATGTTGACTGGAACCTTGCCCTAGGACTACATCCATCTAAGCCTGCTGGACTACTCATGCAGGGAAAAATGTCACATATAAGACTGAGTGTGGCAGAATTTGGCCTGAATTTATCTGCATGTGTAGGTAGTCCTCATGTATATACAGGCAACTTAGAAATATATGCATCAACTGCTTAGCCACTTTAATGCTCTTTCAACAGGATTCTATGTTATTGGGTTTTTACAAAAGCACATGGGGAAAAAGCTCTCAGCCACTTAGCTCTGTTTTGTGGCATGTCCTTTGCCAGCAGTGCTAGTGGCTTTACATCCCACATATCAATGTCCACTGTTTCAGGTAGAAGAGACACTGGTAACAGTCCATTAAAGGACTCATGCCAACATCTCTTGTAAAATCCAGCAATGCTGGAACCTGGGTGCCATCAGTCAGAGCATGAACATGCAGGACAGATGCAGCCAGGCTGCTGGATCATGACCAAGTACCCCACAATAGCAGGCATAATCCTGCTCCGTTCACAGAGCTCTGGCTGAAACCTACTCTGAATCTTTAGGGAAGTTAGCTGTTGACTATGAGAAATACCTATTGATAGGGTCTATATGGAGTGGCTTCCAAGGTTACATTTTGACCTAATGTGAGCAGATAAAGGGGAAAAAATTCCCACATTTGGGTTTTTCCAAAAATTTCCATGCCCTTGGAAATCTGGTGTGTCAGTAAGTTGGCCATGCCAAATTTCAGGTCCTCATGCTTTGAAAAGTGGCAGCAGGAGAGTTTCTCAGTGTTTTGTTTAACAATGATAGGTCTCTAATCTTGTTCTTGGAAAAAGACTGGTTCTGGATGGTATTTACAAAAAGGAGGGGAGGGAGGGATCAGCCAGAGGAAGACACTGGAATGGAAAATTGAAAGTGAACCTGTTCAAATATGGGCAAGTTACAGGTGACTGAGAACAGCATTGTTACAGTGAGGACGAGAAGTTGTGCTCAACTCTGAACAGATGATAACTGTGCTGTCTAAAATACACAGAATGGTATGGCATTTCATATGAGGTATTTTTTCCATTGGTGTTGTAGGGTGAAGAAGGGCCACCTGGCTTTCCTGGACTGAAAGGGGATAAAGGAGAAAAAGTAAGTCCAAATCTTTACTAATTATACTGTGAAAAGTTTAAGAGTTTATAAAGCTATTATAGAAGGCTAATGAAAACAGGCCCTCTTCTAAGTCTTTTGTTTTACCTTTGTGTTTTCTTGTTTTGTGTTAGCAAGGTGCTAAGAAAAGGAGACTACGCTGTTGTACTATTTTTCAACAAAGTGCACCTTAAAATCTTTAAACCTATTGATGATGCTCAGCCACATTTGACAAATGTGTGGAGATCATAGAATCATAGAATGCTTTGGGATGGAAAGGACCTTTAAAGTTCATCTAGTCCATCCCCCCTGCAATGGTCAGGGACATCTTCAACTAGATCAGGTTGCTCAGAGTCCCATCCAGCCTGGCCTTGAATGTTTCCAAGGATGGGGCATCTACCACCTCTCTGGGCAACCTGTGCCAGTGTTTCATCACCCTCATCATGAAAAATTTTTTCCTTGTGTTCAGTCTAAATCTCCCCTCTTTTAGTTTAAAACCATTACCCCTTGTCCTGTCGCAGCAGGCCTTGCTAAAAAGACTATCCCCATCTTCTTGTAGGCCCCCTTTAAGTATTGAAAGGCTGCTATAAGGTCTCCTAGGAGCCTTCTCTTCTCCAGGCTGAACAACCCCAGCTCTTTCAGCCTTTCCACATAGGAGAGGTGTTCCATCCCTCTGATAATTTTTGTGGCCCTAAATCTGATAATTTTTGTGGCCCTAGATCTCAAAGGCATGAACTTTGTCTAAACTTTGCAAAACTCTGAAACAGAAGAGTGAAACAGAATAGAAGCTCAGTGCTAATTCCTCCACATACAGAAACACCAGTGTTTCTTCAATATGAGACATGGAAGGCCAAAGATTATAATGTACTTTCTTGCACTGAACATAAATAACTTTTGGACTGAGATGGCCTTTAGCTGCTTACTGCGTCATCTTAAAAAAAAAAAAAATTATCCTGCACCGAGCCTGCTCTGTTGACTAGTATTTACTTTGGACGCATTTGTCAGAAATGCCTTAAACATCATTTGCAGGAGCGACTTTAGGAATTTAAACTTTTTACACCTTTTGTAAAATAGCAAATGTTCAGGATTGCAAGGCAAGATCCACCTTCGAGTAATACACAATAAACCAACTCAGCATAATCACAGCCCAGAGTGGCAGTTTGCAGTGCCCATGTCTGTTTCTCATTTGAGCCATTTTTACAATACACTTAAAAAGAAAGTGCTGCCATGCCTAGAAGTAAAAATACCAATCCAGTTCCTCACCATGTGCATTGCCTTGCCTGTTGTGTGTCTATTATCTTTTCATTTTCCATTTGTTTTTTAAATTGCCAGCTGCACAAGCAAAACTTGCCTTTTCCCTGCATTTGCTGCAGTTCCCGTTACCTGTGGTGCTGTCAGCCTCAACATATTTAGTTCAATGCATAGGAAGATTTAAAAGTGGTGCCTGGATTTCTGTTTCTTTGTTTTCTATGACTTTGCACGTTCACAGCTCTGAGACTCGCTTCCTGATGGCCAGGGCAGTTCCTGAGGACTGCTTGAGTTTTTCAGGCTTCTTTTCTGTTTGCTTTTAGGCTCATTACTTATGTGCATTATAGCTGTGCCTAGAGGCTTCTGAGCTTTGAGATGGATGCTGTATGAGCAAGGAGTTAAAAAAAAAAATTAAAAAAAGAGTATTTAGTGACAGAACAGCAGTTTTTTGAGACAATGGAATGGTGGACAAAGAGGCTGAGGGGAGATGGTATTAAGATGACTCAATGGTTACGTGTCTAATTAGCTGCAGAGCTTTTGTATTAATTTATTCTTAAATGAGTTAAGTAGCCAAGAGTGCCTAGTTCCTCATTACCAGCTCATCAATTGGCCATAGTGTGCAGCAGCTCCTCCAGAGACTGTAAATAATAAATGTTTGCGTTGAAATGATTCTTCTCATTCCTTATTCTTGTCTTGATGCATTACTCATGTCCTTGCACTTGCAACGGGTGTTAATATTGTGCTGATAATAATTCTGTTGTTGTTCCAGGGGTCCCTGGGCTCACCTGGCCCCCCTGGGAAGGATGGAGCAAAAGGAGAAGCCGTAAGCCTTTTTGTTCCTCCCATGTAATCCTTGCCTTTCAGTGCAAGGCAGGCAGTGGAAATCAATCTGTATTGAGTGGAACATGTCTTGGGGATTTGCATGGTCATTTTAGGAGTGGCAGAAACAAATGGCAGGAGGTTAATAGCCCCAGCACTCTCCCTCGCACGTTTGCAGCGATGGCAGGTGTCGTATGAATTAGCCATCCTGAGAGGCTCCTGGGGCTGCTCTGTTACCATCCATTAAGGTGGGAAAGGGGGCAGTCGTGGCAGCCTGCAGTTTGGGACCCACTGCTGCGGCTGTGTTGGTTAATAGCTGCAGCTGCAGAGCTTGGCCATTTGTTTTTAGTCTGGCAAAGAGTCATCAACTAGTGGAGATGGCAGGGGGGTGCAGGGAAACCATCCTCTGCTTGCACAACAGACAGGGGTGAGAGAAATAGATGTATCGGTCACAGGAGCAAGGACCTGAACTCCTCTTGTGCACTGCTAAAAACTAAGAGCAAAGGAGGAGGTGCAGGGTTAGCTCAAAGAAGGATGAAGCATACCAAATATTGCCTTTAAGAGGACTACAGTTGAGACATAAAACCACAAACACATTTTCCAGAATCTTATAGAAGTGTGTTTTAGAGCTTTCCCTCCTTTCCCCTGCTTGATCACCAGCCCTTTGAATTATCTTCATCCCAATGGTGGACCCTTATCATCTCATTCACTGTCTGTTTCTGGCAGTCATTTGGTGGTGACTGGAGGAACTTGGGGAAAGGATTCTTTGGAAGGTCAGGCACATGCAAAAGTAGTGGTATGCAGCAGAAAAGCTCTTTTTTTCCTATCACTTACATCCTGTTTCTGCTTTGTACCACACTGTCCCACTTTGGAAAAATTGTGATAATTTTCCTATGTAGCTTCCAGAACAGATGCAACTTCATCACATCACACATGTCATAGTCTGGGATCAGACAGTGACATACTTGGACTTGCAGAATTTCTTACAGGACATGTTTATTGCACTAAAAGGTCACTATTCAAGAACAAATGTATTATGTTATCTCCAAGGAATCATGTTTGTAGACTGTAGTTGGTGCAAACTGTTCACAACTTAGGGAACTAATTTCTTGCTACTTTGGTGGTTGTGTTTGTAGAGCAGATGAATAGCTGCTTCAGTTTTCAGTTTGTCTCTTTCTGCTTTTATTTTTGCGAAGAAAGCACGTGGCAAACTTTCAGATCTCTGGATAGTGGTACTCAGGACTGTAGATATTGGATAGAGCTTCCATTTCTAAAGCTGTATGTAGTGACCATTTTGAGCCATCTTAGCCTTTACATGTAAAAGACATGTACATTTACCATTGATATTGCTGTTACTTGCAGGGTGAACCAGGACAACCAGGAGCATTTGGGCTGCCTGGGCCAGCAGGTCCAAAGGTAAACTTTCCATTTCTTCTCTACATGGGCAGGCATATTTTTTACACTGACTTTTTATATGTGTGGATTGCTTGAATTACTTTTCATTTATGACTTTTGATATTCTCACTGGTGAATGAAGAAGCTCAAAATGGTCGTTTCATCAGGGGTCTGCTAAGGTATCAGCAATTAGGCAAGGTATGTAAAAAGAAGAAATAGCTTTTGTTCAATCAACAGCATAGCTGGAGAAAGTGAAGAGAACATGTTTTGGGGCACATAAGCCTTGCTTCATGTCTTCTGTAAGCCTTCCCAACTCTCACAAAGATGCAGGTGAGAATTTTTATCCCTACTCTGTGACTGGAAAAAAAAATAATCACAGAGAGATCCTAGCTTGGATGTTTCTGCCTGTTTTGGGAGCTTCAGTTTTGCACCAGTAGACAGTGGCAAAGTGATACAGAACTTGAGCCAATGCTTATATCACTGGGATTGCTCCAAACAAGGTGGTTCTGAATGGGGATCTGGTGAGACTTTGTTGAGTGTCAGAAAAATGCCTAAACTTTGAAGCCCTTCTCATGAGCAATCCTTTAACCTCCTTTCAAATTCTCAGCTCTCCTTGCCTTGTTCCCTGGTTACTGAGGGAATAACTACCCCTCAGGTGGTTTAAGTCTTGTTGCTATAACAGAAAAAGAAGATGGGGCATTAAATCGACAAGTGTGTTTTCACAGGCATCATGCACAGCAAGTTCAGCTCAGCCTATGAAATGTGCTGCAATGACAACAGATTGATTGCCAAAATTTACTTCGCTGTCGTGGTTTAACCCCAGCCAGCAACTGAGCACCACACAGCCTCTCGCTCACTGCCCGCCCCGCAGTGGGATGGGGGAGAGAATCGGAAGAGTAAAAGTGAGAAAACTCGTGGGTTGAGATAAAGACAGTTTAATAGGTAAAGCAAAAGCTGCGCACGCAAGCAAAGCAAAACAAGGAATTCATGCACTGCTTCTCATCGGCAGGCAGGTGTTCAGCCATCTCCAGGAAAGCAGGGCTCCATCATGCGTAACGGTTACTTGGGAAGACAAATACCATCACGCCGAACGTCCCCCCCTCCTTCTTCTTCCCCCAGCTTATATACTGAGCATGACGTCATACGGTATGGAATAGCCCTTGGGCCAGTCTGGGTCAGCTGTCCTGGCTGTGCCCCCTCCCAGCTTCTCGTGCACCTGGCAGAGCATGGGAAGCTGAAAAGTCCTTGACTGGTGTAAGAACTGCTTAGCAACAACTAAAACATCAGTGTGTTATCAACATTATTCTCATGCTAAATCCAAAACACAGCACTATACCAGCTATTAGGAAGAAAATTAACTCTATCCCAGCTGAAACCAGGACATTCACCCAGTTCTATTCCTGTACAAGCAAAGACCTTTGAGCATCACATCTTTCTGGGAGAGTCATATCTAGTCATCTAAACCCCTCACTGAGTTCACTGATGCCTTTGTCCTCCAATAGGAGTTAAGTACCTGAACACCTTTCCAGATGTAGTCCTCATTGTCACTTGACTCTGTCTGAGAGAAGTCTATTAAGCAGTTCATTTATATGTGTCCTTCTGGGTTCCTCAGCTATGGAGAGGCCCTTTCTCCAAAATGTCTTTTTTTTCATAGAGGGAAATGTTCATCATTTCCTAAAGTCTCATCAGGAGGGTATTGGAACTAATGGTGTGTTGGTGGATTAGTGGAAGTACTTGGCAGCCATCCCACGGTTCTCTGCGGGAGCCATATTGCCTTCAGCAACACGAAGGGGTTGATTGTGGAAGCTGCATGGCAGCATGTTCAGCAGGGGATAAATGACAGCTGTAAAGCAGGGCTGGGCTGAGCTGAGTGGAGGCACTCTGGATATCGTTTTGCCCTTCAGTGGGACTTGGGAGTGGATAAAATGAACTGGATTCATCGCCCACAAATGCCTGTCAGCTGCATCTCTCCTATCATATAAATAAATACATATTTTCTCTCTGCATGTTTCCCGTAGTGGGATTACAAACCAGTAGGCTATACGATGTTCCTTGTGGTATGAAGTTCCTCACTCTTGCTTTGCAAATCTTTTACAAACTAAGCTAAATTGAGTCATCTACATCTACCTCCAGAAGGACTTGATCCTGGAAAATGCTCCGTATTTCCAAACAGGATTGTGAAGCACATATAGTTGAGCCAAGTAATGAGGCAATGCTGAATAGAAGTTCAGCACTATGGACTGGGCAGGATAGGTGCTGGTGGGGCTGGAGCTACAGACATCTGTCTAGGCAGTGCCAAGTGCTCCCAGGGAAGAGGTGAGCTTGGCTAACCCCAGCCTCTCAGCTACAGTGGCTAAATACAAAACAATCGTGTGCTTCCACAGTGACTTTTATTTACTTCAACGGATGTGCTGGCTATATGCAGTGTCCTTAAGCTGGGTTCTGGCCTGAGCTATTTTAAGAAACAATCCTAACTTTCCTGACAGGGCTTTAAAAATCTAAAATATGAATGTATACTCCTTTACTCCTCAGTGTAAAGCCCAATCACCTCACCGCTGTGGAACGGAGTGTGTAGAGATGGGTGGAGGTGGAGCAATCAGAAAGGTCACATCTCCAATTACTGTTGTAATGATTGTTTTTTGCCAGATCACTTATTTTTATTTAAAATCATTGGCATCAATACAGTGGCTCTGGGCTCTACCCCAGGCTCCATGGAGAGCTACCTTGCAGTTTCCTTGGTCGGTTGGATTGTGGTTCTTCCCGTCTCAATCCATCTTAACTTGCATCGAGCCAGGCAAGCGCAGTGCACATTCAGCAGCTGTACGTGTACCCCAGGAAATTCAGCCCCCTGTTTATCTGCTTGGCCGAGGAATTTCCAATCTTTTGCCTCAGTGGGAATTGCCAGCACTTTCTTTTAAGGAGGTGCCTCGCAGCTTTTACAGACCTCATTAATTGTGTGAAGCTTCCAGTAGCGCAGACAAGGGTCCTGCAGACTTCTGGTAATAGGACTTCAGTCCACGGAGGTACCGTAATGGATGATGAGCCCATTAGGGCACATGTATGGGTTACAGGAATGAAATGTCCTCGGTATGTCAGCTCCGGTTTTACTGCTTTTGCTGCTCAGTGAAGTCTCCAGGGGAGGTTGTTCCTAGCTCAGTGTCTTCATCGTAAAAATGTGCGGGTTTTTTGATGTTTGCTTTCTTTTCTTTTTCATCAAACTCTTGGTGGATAAACTTCATTGCTCACCAAGAAGGATGTATGATCTTGCTAGCTATGAACTGGTGGAAGCACAGAAGAGCTCTCAAAATCAGCCTTGTGCTAATCAATCTTGGAACTTCTGGTTATAGAAGATGCCATGGTGGTCTGAGATGGCAAGAAATATCCACTGGTCAGTGGAGAAGGCTCCCACATAAATATGTGGGACCTGGCAGGTTAATTTAAATGGAGTAAGTGGGTCCAGAGAAAAAAGGCCATAGCTCGGGTCCCTCACTGTATGATGTTATAGCAGTGAAACGAAGCTTGAATTTTTGAGACCAGGCCCTTTAGCCTGTAAAATCCTGCAGCAAATATTCAATCTTTTCCTTCTTTATTTTCTGTATCTTTAATAAAAGGTTAAAGAGATTTTTTTGTGGCTGTCATTGCTATGGCACTGACATAGTTATAGCATTCCCATCTGAACTGACAGTTATCTGCACTTGATAGAAAAAACAGAGGGAGAGGGAAAAAATCAAGCCTTTGAAATATAAAGTATTAGGTAAGAGTTTCATTTTGACAAATTTCCATCTTCTTGTTTGCTTCAGCTGTCGAAGGTCTCACACTTCTCTGGTTTACCAGACATGATCTCAGCACAGGCCTTGAGTGGGATCAGCAAGTCTTCTCATCCAGACAAACCCAGTTTCTCTATCTGTAATTTCTGCTGAGTGTTATAACCACATTTTATGTGATGGTACTGAGTTGGACTTTGATAATTTGGACAACTCTGAGCAGACCTGTATTTCTGTAGGGGTTTTGCCTACGCTTTGATAGCAGTATTTTTCTGTGGGCTGAAGGCAGAGATTTAAGTGCATGCCTGCTGTTCTCCCTCTGCCATTAGAGGACTTGCACTGCTTCCTGACCTTGCAGAGGTCCTCAGGTGCCTGGTGTTGTAGACATCCCAGATCCAACTTTGCTTGTGCCTAAGCCCAGCTCTTGTTAACCTCCCCCCGAGTGAATCTCTGTGGTTCACTTCCATACTTAACACAGGTTCAACCACTTTACAGCTGGGCTGATGAACTGTTCACAAGCTTCAGGGCATGGCTTCATCTGCTTTAACAAGTCAGGTCCTCTCTGGCAGAGGGAGGGGACAGTTTTGGCAAGGCATTGCTTAAAGCAGCAGTGAAACACTAGCCAAGTACAGTCCAGCCAGCCTGCCAGGTCTGTGCTTAATGACTGCTCCAAATGAGATTGTCATTTGGGCTAAGGTAAGTGTAAACAGTGATGTGACATGACCAGCCTCCTGGGCACTTGCACTGGGACAAAAAAATCTTGGTTCTGCTAATAGTTCATTGCAAACACATCTCGCATTTTCAATATATTTTTTTTTGTAAGAAACATCTATTAATATGAAACATAGAAATTATTTAAAAATAAAATCTTGATCTGTTTTGAAGCCTTATCCACTACAGCCACCCAATACAGGAGTTAACAAGATGAGAAAGGAGAAAGAAAAGTGAGATAAGTAACAAAATAATCAGCCAAATAGGTGATATAATAGATCTAACCAGTTCTCATGGCCACCTTGTCAGGCCTAGGCTGTCTCCATAGGATGGCTCTGAGGGCTGATCCTGTCCAGCTGAGGATCCAGACCATTTGCAGGCATTGTAAGACACATAAAAGCACACAATGAGAGTGCTCTCCATTTCAGTTTACCTTCTCCAGGGAGAGAGTCAGTGCGTAAACAGCTGAAGAACTGCTGAAACGTACCTGATCCTCTTGCATTTCTCTCACTTACGCTGAAAATAAACATTGGAGAATATGGTTCTGGTCTGTTTCTGTTCATTTACTCTTCAAAATACATAACACTTTGAATTCTGTTGTTCATTTATGCTGGGATACAGCCTTTGCTGCAGCATCTGCAGCAATGTACGCCTGTGCTGTGTTCCATCGACATCGTGTTCAGGAAACAAGACAGAGCTCAATCACCTTGTGCACAACGGACAGGCAACGACTGCCGTTGCCAAAACTTCTGAAATAACCTGTAGAGGAACTTGCATGGGACAGTTTGCCTTTGTAGGACAAGACTGAAAGCTGAAGAATAAACTTGCTAAAGTCTGAGCACTGGGGACAGAGGAAAACATTGGGGTGTCACTTTGAGTAAGTAGCAGGAAAGTCAGACACTGCTCTGTGTATTAGGGATGAGACAATCGAGCAGCCTCAACAGCCCCCTGTGAGCCCAGGACTGCAAGCTACATTTCTGAATAACTGTTTTTATTCTTGGTCTTTTATGTGAAACAGTTTCTAGTGTTTTACTGTGTCTCAATTCCTTGCCAGGGATCCGAGGGAAAACAGGGTCCTCCAGGAATTAAAGGCTATGTAGGTGCACCGGTAAGTCATGGTTCTTATTAAATTTTTGACACTCTAGAAACTTTTTCCACTTTTTCAGTGTGTTCTGCCCACCTATCTTTTTTTTGTTGTTTTTATTAAGCAGTATAGGGTATGTCTGACCACTTACCTGGACTATGTCCAAATAGTGACATTTTCTTGACTTCACTGAGTTTCTTCTGACTTCTTTAAATGAGAACAGACCTGTAGCCAGTAGAGCGATGTCAGTAGAAATGACTTGATTACTGAGATAACAGCTGGTGATTTTGTGATGCTCCAACTGTAATGAAATTGCTTTGGTCTGTGTTGATGCACTATTTATATGGTGCTTGAAAACTTCATCATAACACCAAAAAAATACCACCTCCCAGCAAGTTTCCAATCAAATTTCCAAAACTGTCAGGGAATAGCCTTTGGGCTCAGGGGACAAACCTGCCTTGAATGAACAGACAGCAAGACCAAAATAAATCAGATTCTGTCAAGTTAGCATCTCTGTCTTGTGGGCTCACCTTGGTAATTACGGAGGCAGCCTTTAAGCTGGTGTTGTAAAGGCTGATTGGATTTTTTGAGGTTTAATGACCCAACTGTACGTCAGTGTGCTTTAGTGGCATACCAGAAGTGCTCATGCACTGAAAGATTTCCCTGTGCCGGCCGAGGACTTGCTTTACAACTCACTACAAAGAGGCCCAATGTGTTCAAAACAGCTTGAGCACTTTTGTCTTTGCCCAGGTGCGTGCTGTTTCCCTGTATGGTCTAAGGCTGAATTGTATTAGGCTTGAAGATGATGAAATGAATATGGGGGTGGCATTACCTGCCCATGCCATAGACCCTTGCAATATTAATGAGATAAATGGACAAAGCTATAAGGACACTTCCTTCCTGCTCTTTGAGTCATATTTTTGGGTGAAAAGGAAAGCACTCACCTGTGGTGCCCTGTTACTGAAGATCCTACCCATTTCTGTCATAAGATTGACATTTTGCTTAGGCTGCTGGGAAGGAGCAAGGCAGTAATCATCTACTCAGTCTACATGAGGGCCCCATAGTTATTAGTGCATTAAAGGAGTCATATTTTTAAACCTCCTGCCATCTGCTTTTTGGAAATAGTGGGGTTATTGCTTCGCAGCGTAGGAAGCTGTGCAGGCTCAGTTTGGGTTGTTAGAGATGGACAGGGCTGTACAGAGTTTGGTTAAAGTCAACCATGGCCTGAAATCTGAAGATCTTAGTAATTATCTAAATCATCCTACGGGCCAAATAAACACAAACACGTAGCTCTCATTAGCTTGGAGGTAAGCCTCCACTATAGTGTAAAGTAAATTGAAGTTTAAATGTATTATTAGAATAAGAAGCATTTTAAGCTTTGGCAGTTTTAGAGAGGTCATTACTGACTGAGCATATTTGTCTGCCTGTAGCCATTAGCTGGTTGCCCAGTTGCTACAATAAGGTAAAATATAAGGTGCTTCCTGTGCCAAGGGAAGGTGGAATCCGTTCCTGCCCATCGAGTCGATCACCTGTACTAGCGTTGTTGCCTTTCGTCAGACTAAGCCCCAGCAAATGGTTCTGGTATACCTAGGAGGAGATGAATTATGCAGTCCAGATGAACACTGGCATTGGATTCATAGTACAAAAATGTGCTTGGGCCTCCAGGACAGGGATTATCTAGCATTTGCCAGTTCTCAGAGGTACCTGCTGTCTGCCTAGCTACCGCATCCAAAACCACCAGGAATGGGCATTCTTGCTTGTTTATGCAATAGGTTTTTCCATCAGTATTGTGCTCTACCTAAGTCCTCACTGTTTATGAACAACATGAAAAATGCAGAGCACTGGTTGTTTTCCAGACCATCTGTAGCTGTGGTGTGTTCCCTGTCCCTCCACACTGCTGTTGGCAGGAGGGTCGTGTGTCTGCAAGCAATATAATATTACAGACGTTCTTGGGCCCACAAGTCATCCCTGCTCTGTGAGTCTGCTTAGACCATGCTTGTGGCCAACTTTGAGGACTGGAAACATGGAAAATGTCCTTGAGGTTCACTTGAATAGGTTGTGCAGACATGCACAGTGATTTGGTGACTAATTAGAGGAGATAACTATGCCTCTACTTGGATTGAGTTTTATAATCTCTTTTTTCTCTTTATTTTTAGGGTCTACAAGGAGAAAGAGGAGAAAAGGGAACTCGAGGAGACAAGGTATTCCTGCTGCATGCTAGGAAAAGCCAGGTTGCTCTTTGCCTTTGTGCCTTAGGTGGGGTGGGCTTCCAGACCAGCAGCTCTGGGGGGTGATTGATGGAGTTTCCTCACTGCGCTACACCTCCCACTGCTGTTCAGGAATGACCTCCCATGGGAGTGCAGGAGGGCTTTATGGATCTCTTCTGTCTACTAAGCGCACATTTAGGGACTTCTTGTCTATGTGTAGCCGGCGATGGAGGAGAGGGAGGAGGAGTGGAATGAAGGTATGCCACCGAGGAAATCTAGCAGGGCATCCACACTGTGTGCACTCCTGAGAGTTGTGAATGACCACTGACTGCTGCTGACCACATCTACATCCAGCATTTCCCCATCTCACTGCAGTTCCATAGGTTATCCAGCTTCCTATGTTTCTGTCTTCTCCCATCACCATAAGCTCAGTTTTTAATAAGGATCAGGTAGTTTCTCCATTAAAGGCTTCATCCAGCTGGTGCTGCTTCCCAGTTTTCTTCTCTCTCCTGTCCGGGAATAGCTGTTTTACATAGCACAACCACATTTATGGTTCAAGAAAGAGACCAAGTGCCTATTGTACCTGGAATAAGCATTTGAAAGGAGAGCTGGGCAGATACAAAGTCTTTATTATTTCAGTTTGCTCGATGTGTTCGGAGAGACCTCAGATTTGCACACACTTCTGCTGCAGACCTGCCAGGTGGTGCTCGAGGCTCCCCAGAAATGCCTCCAAACATGCGTTTTGCTTCCCCTGCCAGGAGAACTGGGTGCTGGTCTGCTCCTGTTCTGATGAGCAGTGGGAGATGGGGCATCACCAGACTCTCCAAGTCACCCCTTTTCTCATGCAGCCAAAAGAGGCAGCACGGCCTTTCTTGCAGCCCTGAGCAATGGCCTGTCTCGCTTATGTCTCAAGCTGGTCCTGAGACAGGAATGTCTCAGTGCTGGTCTGGCAGCTTTGCCTGTGTTCAAGCTGTCTTTAGTGATGTTTGGCTGTATGTGCTTGTGCAAAGGAGGGAGTTATTAGCTTGCTAGCACGGCCTTGTTCCCATTTCTCACTCTCCATCTTCTTCTGGAGAAGAAACCCAGAGATTTACACCAAGCTTTTGCCTACTGGGAAAAATGATCAATAGACCCTTAGTGTGAGATATTGTGTTTTGCTTTACCATGTGTTAAGGTGTCCGTTCCCATTGTCCATTCTGTTTTTTATGATGAAATAGCCATGGCCATATTTCGTATTATCTATCCTTGCTGCTGCAGCTAGAGCAAAAGGCTGGATTGTACTTTGTCTTCCTTGTGCTTTTGCCTCAGCCCTTTGCAGGACTGGCTGACTGGCTCAGTGTGTTGTGTCTAGCCAGTACCTCTGCTGCTTTTCTGGAGGCGAGGTTGTCTAATCTGCTGGAATATTTGGCTCCAGGAAGAAAATCCATCTTTCTGACATCACCGTGATGGGAGAGGAAGCTGGAGCTGTGTGTGGGCAGGCAGCTGACTAAGCTAGAGGAAGATGAAAGTGGTGAAGAAATGAATTAGGTTTTGTTTCATTAAAAGGATATGCACAATTAGAGCTCCCTTTTTTTTTTTTATTGGAGCAGCCAGATCTCTGCTACAACAATTGTACTTTGATTTTTTCCAGGCTTTAATGATGGTCTCAGAGCACCCACTGCCATTGCTTTAACTTCTACCAGTCAGTACTACTGTGAAAAGAGTGGGCGTAAATTCGGTGGGCCAAATATTTTCTTGTCTGCTCTTCAGTCTGTAACTTGAATACTGACACCTACACAACCTGTGTTTCTTTGTGCCTGAGGAGAAAAGTGTTTATTATACCAGATGAGAGCACTAGCCCATGCACTGAGTATTGATCTATCGAATCTGCACCCTAGTATCAAAAAAAGGCTAAGTATCCCATAATACATCTTGCTGCTATATTCTTATATCCTGGGACATCAGATGTAAATATTGAGGTTTTATAGTGAGGTTCCCAAATCCAGTATTATCAGTTACACCTGCACTTTAGGATGGCCACTGCGCAATATGAGTGATATCTCATGTCCTTTTGCATCCAGTGGTCTCGCTGTAGAGCGCAGGACAGACTCTGCAGAGATAAGCATGACACACCTCTCTGCCATTGTAAGCCATATATGTATTTCATACTTGGCATGTTAATTTAGGCAAGTACAGCAGTTCAACACGACACGGGGCATTGCTTTTGCTGCATAAGCATGTGTCCATCCAGTAAATCCTTGTCTGTTGTATCGGAGAAGAGCTCATGTAAGGAGACAGCAGGGCTGGTCCGCTGCTGCCAGGTCCTTCTGTGCAGTGAGTTTGCTCTCCTCCAGTCTTTCCCAGGGCCCTGCAGACTCTTGGGAAATCATTTTTCCAATTAATCTTTACACTTTCTAACTGGTAGATGTCAGAAAACAGCACTAAAGTTTGTGTGGAATTGCGATTTCCCCCAGTTGCTTACAACTCCTCACCATTTTGTTCCACTGGTTAAAAGCAGAAAAACCACTAGAGCGCAGGGGAAGGAAATGGAGTCTTGAAGTGAAAATTTGAGAATAAAACTTTTATTGTGTTTTTTCTTTCTTTTGGGAAAAAAAAACCCAACTTTCTCTAGCCTTTTTTAAAGAATGGAAAAAAATATTTATAATGACAGATTTTTCTGAAGAAACAACTGAAAACACAATCATTTGGAGTGTTTTCAAACCGCTTTATTGTATACATTTGTATAAATAATACATTTGCCTTTCCCAGCCCCCACTACTAGCAGTAAGAACATTGACACTTTTCAGTTTTGGCAGCTAAAACAGCATGTGTGAAGTACTCGTTGCTGCAGTGTATTGATGTTAAAAATTCTCCTGAGAATACACTGCACATTTTGTCAGCAATCCACCAGACTGTTGCTTACTGAAAGTCTCAAATTCAGGATACTTGTAGCTCAGTCAGTGCAAAGGAAACCATTAACGTGGAAACTGTTGCCCCAAAAGCAAGTAGATCTGGATGTCTGACGCTGGTTTTCAGCTGCTTTCTGTAGGGTACAGGTGTCTCTAATTTCATTCCTTGGATACATAATTTTGCAATAACATTTAGGTTACAAGACTGATTGACTTTCTAAAAGGAAAAAAGAAATAAATTGATTTGCAAATCCATTTCTGACTTGCTGAATCAATGTAGTTTTCAAAAGGAGCTAATTAAATCCAATGCTGTAAATGTGGGTTTGCAGATAATAACAGAGGTAAAACAGGGATCCTGTGGGATAGCAATCAGAATTAAAATGTCTGAAACATTAAAAAAAAAGAGTAAACTAATATTTTGCTGTCACTCCTTGTACTTGTAGAATTTGTTTTTACATGCACATTTATGTTAACAGTGGCACTGTGTATGTGTATTTGATAATTTATATTCAGCTGTGTGTGCAGGATCCAAGCAAAATCAGTGTTTTGTTTTATAGAGGTTTAAGCATTTTACCGAGTAAGAGAAAGTCCCTATTTCAAAGAGTTTTAAACTAAAGAGGCTGGAATGGGCAAGGGCCACAATCTGTAAGAGAGAAGTGAAGTTCAGCAGGAGTATGTCATTGACCTCGTCATCATCTCTATCAAGGACGTGGATTATAATATATGGAATATGTTAAGTTTGAATGTGGAAATATGGTGGAGGTCAAGGTCAGAATTCAAAATGATCTTGAAAACATAATCCCCCAAAGCAGAAGATGACATTGAGAAGGAGTCGCTGCAGGATGCTTCATATGTGTAGGACACCAAATTGCCCACTGCTACAGATTGGTAACAACTGATTTAAGGGGCTATCCTGCAGAAGAGGGTTTGGGGTAAAGTAAATATTAGCCTGGGATTTAAACAGAAGAATACTCTATAAAACATGAAATAGTCTTTCTACTCAAAGTTAGCCTCAGCTGTGTCCAGTTTCGGGCATCTAGCTACAGTGAAGATGTGGAAAAAATGGACAGTGCATAAATGAGAGCAACAAAAATGGTCAGCGGTCTGAAAAACTTTCCCAGGAAGAAAATTTGAAAGTATTGATGTTGTTTAGTCTAGAGAAGTTTGAAGGGGGAGTTTTTTAAGTCTTCAAATACATAAAAGGCCATTGTAAAGATGAAGGGAACAGTCTGTTCTCAGTGGGGGGTTAGGGAAAGACATACTAGTTTGAAACTGTAGCAAGAAAAAGTCAGGTCTAGGTACAGGAGAGATAAACATATCTTCAGGTAGTAAAAATAAAGTAGTGGAATAGATTGCCTGTGGACTTTGTGGGCTGTCCAACTCTGAAGACATATAGGAATGGATTAATTGTTCCCCCAGGTTACGGAAAGCAAAGGTGAAAAAGGAAAGTTTTTTTTTAACTGGGTAAAAATGAGCTATTGCTGGATTGTGGATTCATTATTTTTGTAAGAGCTATTCTGGGCTGATGCTCCCCTGCTGCACTTTGTCCAGTTTACACGAGCCTACCTCAGCAGGCAGAGGAAGGATGCCCACATGGAAAGCTGGCACACAACTGCTTCTCATCTCTAAATGCGCATCCCAGGTATTTGGTGCTAAGTTTTCTAGATAGACAAGTGCCAACAGTTAGTAAAGTTAGAGAGAATAAAAGTTTCCTACTGACTACACTTGGTTCACCTCCTTGCTACTGGATGGAGGCTCCGAGCAACTTTTCGTAGTACAGATGTGGGGACTTTAGCTATTTTCTCTATTGGGCTGGCTTGAATTTCTCTTACTCTTGAATATTCCTTACTCTTGGAGTGGATAATACAGACATCTCTTCCAGAATGGTGACTTAAACACCACAGATTTGAGTTATAGTGATTCCTTCTCATCTTTCTCCAGGGAGAACAAGGCCTGGATGGGTTCCCTGGAAAGCCAGGTGTGGAGGGGAAACAGGTACGTGACAAATACTCAACAACTGGAGGCTTTTCTTTGGAAGGAGTGGAAGTTTGACTCTAAAACTGAGACTTATCCTGGGTGGTTGCTGAGTCACAACAGGACGCTGCTGCATTGGCAGCTTTTGTACTCATTCTAAGGATCTGTGTTGGCAGTTTCCTTTTTTTGTTTGTTTGGCTTTAGAATTAAATTGTAATGCAATATACACTTAAAGGAAATGCCAGTCCTTTAAACATGATAGGTTAGATGTTTGTCTTAATTTTCATTAAAGACATAAGGAAGCACATATAAAAATTCAGTTGTTCAAGCCTGATTTTTATAAACTTTTTTTCCCTCCCACAACATGAAAGAGGGAGAACTGGATTTAATATATTTGGTTTGTTTTCAATAAGGAAGGCTTGGAACTATTTACATTTTTAAGACAAGATGAAACCAGAAAATGGTCTAAAAGACCAGTACATTTCTGCTGATTAGACAGATAATGCTTTGTCTAAAACTGCTATCTGTAGATCCCACAAGACACTTTCCATTACTCAGAGCATGATACCTAATGAGAGGCATCCTTTACTCCCAAGGATCTTCTGGTCTAAATAGCAAAGGACAGAGTAAGAAGCAGAGGCTAAAAAGTGATTTGCCAAAAGCCATGCAGCTAATCATTGCCACCCTTGAGCCTGAAGCCTCCAGGCTGCTGTGTCTGCATCCTATTCACTAGCCCTTTCTGTTTTCGTCTCTGGAAAGGATCATTTGGAAGTACATTTTTGCATTTGCAGAGGTGGAGGAGCTGCATGTCAAATCCTCAGGATAGCTCGTCTTCAGGTGACTGATCCTGCTGCTCACACAGACAAAGCGGCTGCTAGGGTCTGACCTGAACGTGCTTTGCAAGCACGGCAGCCATGTGCTGCCCAAGTACCTTGCCCTAGCTCTTTTAGCAGCTGGAGTTTCAACTTGATTTTGTTGGGAAGTATTTTTGTTTCCATATCAGGCACATTTTTTGTATTTAGATGGCGAGGTATAGTGTCATTAGCAATCTTAATCATTGTTAAATCTACACCTTCCTCTTTGTGAGGTGATAAAGATTATTGCACTAAATTTGTCTCTGCCTGTCTGTGGGGGATTTGACAGTTAATCATCACTTTCTCTATGCTCTGTTCCTCAGCCACCATTTACCCTATACTGAGAAGTATTTGTCTAGTTACTGTTTATCGCTATCCTTATAAGATGGAAATGTTTTCTGGTGCTCCATGCAGCACTGGAATCACAATGAACTATGTTCACTATGCCCCTTTTACATTGTTTATGGGACTGGTTTATACTTGCAGCAAATGTGGATGAAGTGAGAAATTGCAGAGGGATATGAAGGTGGATGCTGATTGTTTACTACTTCTAAGGAACAATTTCTCCAAGTGACACCCTATTACAGAAGTTGGGTTTTTCTGAAGTTTTTTTGCCCTTTTCATGTCTAGACACCTAGCAGCGGGCAAATCTTCTTGCCTGAATTTTACCCTAAATTTTGTGTTTGACACTGATGTACTCCCTGAACTGCAATCCTTCTGAACCAGCTGAAATTGGATTGCTGTTATCGTGGCTGCCATGACATTTCCATCCTTATTCCCTTTTATTCCCATTCCTTTTTCCATCTTTATTCCCTTTCCTTTCTATGCAGCAGAGCCACAGCAGCCTTGTGTGCTGTATTAGCTCCTACCCCAGTTCAATGGGACATAACTGTTTGTGCTTTCAATACCCAAATCTGCAGCCTTATGTTTCTCCTGTATTTTAAGGGAATTGAAACTGATGATCTGCATTATGTAAAACAAAGATTTTTCTCTCAATTTTACCTGTTTATAGGGCCCTGCTGGCAGCCCGGGCCCTCCAGGTGCCAGTGGGACCAAAGGAGAAAAGGTGAGTTTCCTCCTTGGACCCCCAGTGCTGGAAATATCAGGGCTGTTGGCCTAATATTTATCTCATTTGTGTATAAGTGAAGCTTATATGCATATAAATGTTTCACTTTGCTGATGTTTCTTCAGTCTGAAATGGGTATAAATGAGTGTTAAATTGTGTCTGGTTATAGCTCCTCTATTCTTGGTTTAACTCTCATAGTGGGAGTAGAAGGAAGTAGAGGGTAGTTTGCCTCATGAAATCTTCCTCACCTAAGAAAGGGGAGTAGAAATGTTAATATGTTTGTGTAGATGCTGGTTTTCTGACCCAGGAGATGTAGAATTGACTCAGAAACTGCTAATCAAACAAGCCCAACCCTCCTACCTGCAAAATAATTATTCACTGCTCTCAGCAGCAATTTTGACATCATTATTTTACAGAGTTGTTAGAGTTGCCAGGGCAGCCTTATGTTTCTCTCTCTGCTAGAGGTGACATTGTGGTTTTGGTATTTCCTACCTAGTTCTTTGGAAAGGCATGCCCAATTCTGGATTTTTTTCTCTTTTTCTCCTCCAGATAAGGCAGTGAGCCTTATCCAAGAATGCAGAGATCAGAAACAAATCTCTATTTCTCATTCCTTTCCCAATCAGATTCAACAGCTATAGCTGAGGTTTCAGAAGCACCTACAAGCAGGGCACATCCACTGTGGTGATAAGCAACAAGATCTTTGTGTTCCAGCATGTGCACAGTAGAAAGCAGTCTTGAGTTCATAACACTTCATCTATATCTCTGAAGTGGCTGCATTTGGTGCTTCCAGAAGATGTTCATCTCCTTGCTCCATTACTTTCAGTGCATCTGATGTGTGTCTCTTCAGTCCTTCTGCCATAGTCTGAACTCTGTTTAGAATGAATAACAAAGAGTAATTAAACTTCCCTTAAGAGGAAATAGCATGAAAGATATGTTGGGTCATTCAGAGACCTACATGAGAAATGAATAAATAGAGTCTGAAAGGAAGCTATATGATAATTTTTGCATTAGCCTGTACCTAAAGTAAAAGAGAGACCTTCTGGAGGCTTAGTCTTAAACCATGATAAATAGTGGACACTGCTGGAAAAAAATGTGCTGGAACAAGTTGGTAACCTAGATGGCAATAAATCATGTAAAGGTGGTGTAGCATCTCAGTGTCCTGCAAACACTTATAGCATGATTCTGCTCTATAAAATGACTTGGGGAAAATTGTAGCATTTCTCACTTTTTTTTTCTTTTTGCAAAGATTTTTTGCTCATTAACAAACAAAAGCATTTTGGCCCCTAAATATCCATCCTGCAGACTCTGTTAGGGATCTAAGCATCAATCAGGTTTATTTGTGTGGTATGTGTACACCAATTATATGATTTTTGAAGCTCAAATTTAATGTTATGGTGCATCCAGTGCATCATTCATTTTAAGTCACTAAATGTCATTAAAATCAATGTGTAACCTCACATTAACACAGAACACAACCGTATCCTGCATGTATTCATCTGCAGGGTAGGGAAAACAGTTAATTGGGATTGCATGTTCATATCTATTAATTGCAAGCTGGTATTGAAACTAAGAATGTACAACAGCAGTTCGAAAACATGCTCGGAGGTCTGCTTTTGTTTTGTGTTATGTTATGTATTGTGCTATGTTGTGTTCTGTGTTATGTTATGTTTTTTCATTTCTTTGTGTATCCCTTCAGGGTGAACCAGGACTTCCAGGATTGCCTGGCTCTTCAGTAAGATTTTTTTTAAGCTTTCTTAAACATTATAGGCATTATTGCATGAGAAGAGAAGGTGGAAGCTGGGAGTGGGAGGACTTCACTAAATGAGAGAAGCTCTTAAATGTTTTTTCAAAAAAAAGTGAAGTTTAAGGCAGTGAAGATTTTTGAAGAAGGCAAGTGATGGGTTCCAACAAGGAGATGCACTGCCACAATTTTGGGAGATTTTGAAATGTGAAGATTAGGACTTGAAGAGGCAATGAAAGCGTTGCCTCAGGTGCATCAGAGAGTGCAATACTGTGACAGGACTGTGTGGTTTCCAGGACAGTTGTTGAGTTGATGCCTAGTGACCTTTGGAAAGTAGAGCCTGTGAAAGTTAAAAAAGCAAATGAAAGTTCAGAATTGAGTTGAATTACTGAGTGCCTTTGTCATGGGCTGGATGTGAAAGTTGGGAGGGGAGAAGAAAAAGGAAATTTCTGATAAGGGGGAATGATCTTTCCTTGCATTATGTCTGAAAAAGTCCTGGTGGAATATGAGACAACTAGGAGCTGATGTGCTGAAATCAGGAAAGCAGTGATAAAAAAGCAAACCGAGAAAATAGGAGGGGGGGGTTGATCTTTCCTGTGGCTCTAAATTTACATGCCTTTGTGCATCCCTCTGCCTTCAGCAATGCCTTCAGTGACCCCAGAGGTGTCACTAGCAGGGACATAAGGTTGTCCAGAAGTTAGTCTGGTCCAGATGTCGTCTCCAAGTGAACGGAGAAAGAAGATTTATCGCAAAGTATGCAGAGGAGAGGTCTGGAATTGAGTTTTGCAGGGGCTAGTAATAAAGCAGTTTGGCAGTATCCCTTTTACTTTCTGTGGTGGATTGACCTTGGTTGGATGCCAGGTTCCCACAAAGCTGCTCTATCACTCCCCCTCCTCAACTGGACAGGGGGAGAATAATATGATGAAAGGCTTGTGGGCTGAGATAAGCACAGGGAGATCACTTATCAGTTACCATCACGGGCAAAACCAGACTTGACTTAGGAAAATTAATTTAATTTATTACCAGTCAAATTCAGAGTAGGGTAGTAAGAAATAAAACCAAATCTTAAAACACCTTCCCCCTGCCCCTCCCTTCTTCCTAGGCTCAACTTCACTCCCAATTTCTCTACCTACTTCCCCCAAGTGGCACAGGGAGGCGGGAAATGGAGGTTGCTGTCAGTTCATCACACATTGTCTCTGCCACTCCTTCCTCCTTAGGGGAAGGACCCCTCACTCTCTTCTGCTCCAGTGTGGGGTCCCCCCCACGGGAGACAGTCCTCCATGAACTTCTCCAACGCGAGTCCTTCCTGCGGGCTGCAGTTCTTCACTAACTGGTCCAGTGTGGGTCCTTTCTATGTGTCCTTTCCACGGGGTGCAGTCCTTCAGGAACAGACTGCTCCAGCATGGGTCCCCTGCGGGGTCACAGGTCCTGCCAGAAAACCTGCTCCAGCGTGGGCTCCTCTGTCCACGGGTCCACAAGTCCTGCCAGGAGCCTGTTCCAGTGCAGGCTTCCCATGGGTCACAGCTTCCTTCGGGTGCACCCACCTGCTCTGGTGTGGGGTCCTCCATGGGCTGCAGGTGGATCTCTGCTCCACCATGGACCTCCATGGGCTGCAGGGGGACAGCCTGCCTCACCATGGTCTTCACCAGGGGCTGCAGGGGAATCTCTGCTCCGGTGCCTGGAGCACCTCCTCCCCTCCTTCTGCACTGACCTTGGTGTCTGCAGAGTTGTTCATCTCACATATTCCCAATCCCCTCTCTGGCTGCAATTGCTGTTGTGCAGAAACTTTTTTCCCCTTCTTAAATATGTTATCACAGAGGCGCTACCAGTATCGCTAATTGGATCAGCCTTGGTCAGCGGCTGGTCCATCTTGGAGCTGACTGGCATTGGCTCTATGGGACATAGGTGAAGCTTCTGGCATTTTCTCACAGAAGCCACCCCTGTAGCCCCCACTACCAAAACCTTGCCACACAAACCCAATATATTTAAAAAAAAAAAGGATTAAAATTAGGAAGCAGCACTCTTGGACTCTTGATGAAAAGCATTAAAGAGCCACTGAGACCAGCAACATTAACTGTAGCACTGTGCCAAAGAAGGACTGAGTGCTAAAGACAAGAATGAGAAGCTCCCTGGTCATCCTGAGAAAGGCAGAAGGCAATCTCCTTACCCAGAATGTGGTAGAAAGCAAAGGAGGGAGAAAGAGAGAGCTCTGAAAAAAACCTGTTTGACTAAAAGCCTTTTTTGTCCTGCTTAAATGTGAAATTAGTGATGTGACAGTAGTTGCCAAGAGATTTTGAAAGATATGCATAAAACCTGAAAATGAGCCTAAAGTTCCAGGAGGTGGGTAGAAAACAGGGTGAGAAGACTGACAGCTGTCAGTCACAGCCACGGTGGCTTGCATCGAGGAGCCGAAAGAAGGTCTGAATCATGCACCATATCCAAAGTCAGCCTGCTGTTTTTATGATGCTTTCTTCATTCAATATGACTTTGTAATTTAAAATAAGGCAAAAGCCAGGGAATTTATTAACTTACTTATACCAATGAGATAATGAATTCAGTTCTTACTGTTCGTACAGCCACACAAATCACTTCATAGGTAACTGAGTGAGCAAGCCTTGTGTCAGTCTGAGCTGTTTAAATAGAAAGCATCCCCCAGCCTGCAGCAGGAATTGAGGAGCTGTAGCAGTTAGCGTGCATCTTGAGGGAAGAAAATTACACTGGGAGGACCACCATACCCCTGGCACCTTCTGCGTTGTCTTTCCTCTTTTTCTCCTTCATGACTCTGCATTTTTATTGCAGGTGCATATTGAAGGCCTAAAAGGAGAGCAAGTAAGAGAGATTCAATATCTATTCTTCCTTTGCAAGGATGCTTTTATGTAGTTCAACTGCCTGATAGATTTTGCTTTAAAATAATGTTTCAAAATTAAGGTGGGTAGAAGCATTGTCAGGACATCAAGAAACAAGTTTTCCTATTTACAGTGGAGAAAATAAACAAGAAAGGAAAAAGAACAATGTCCTTTTCAGGTGTGGTGAATCTATCATAAATGAAAAGTATAAATTGGAGATCTATCATAAATGAAAAGTATAAATTGGAGAGAGTCAGCTACGCAATTCTGTAAGTCCAGGGATGTATTAATATGAAAGTTAAACTGTATTTGAGTTTTATGCTGAGTTTGTTGCTGAACATGGGCACTCAAATAGGGAAAAGACACCAGTTGCTTCAGTCTGTTAGTCCTGCATATAAATAAAATATATTTATTTTTTTATTTTGTGTTGGTAGGTGTGGAATTTGTATTTTACTGTTATTTAATATAATGATATGCATCATATAAACGATACTTTAAAGCTCTTCACAGCTGTGCTGGCTTGAGGGAAATGCCTTTGGAAGCTGTTTTTGCAAGGATTGCTTTCCTCCACCACCAAACCCCAACCCACAATGTTTTACTAGGATATCCAGGATAGCCCAGTGTCTTTGGTAGAGTTACTACCTTTGAAAAATCAAAGAGCCAGTTATGGATAAATGCCTGCTGAGCGTGGGTGGATCAGTCTGTGTGCAGTCTAATGAGTGCTGATAATTCAAGTAGCTGAAGGATTAAGGAGAAAACCAGCTGGTCTCTGCACTGGTTCTTTGGGACCTATGAGGAAAGGGGTGGTATAGGTCCTGTAAAGATGGCCAACGTGAGTAATGTGCCCATATAATTTTTCATACAGATATTTTAATGCTTTTTTTTAAAAAATGTTTCTGTAGGGAGAGCCTGGGCCACGAGGACCACAAGGTCAACCTGGACTTCCTGGACCTCCGGTAAGTTGTTTCTATCACTGCTTGCAATTCCCAGAAACTGAAACTCAGACTGGTGTGAGGCATACATGCAAAATCTTATACACTATTCAGGCACTAAGAACTTAAACAGTGTCCCCAGCCTCCCGTTTTCTTAATTGCTGAGAGGAGGTCTCCTGCTGTGGTTGGCCACTCTGAACATATGGAGGTGGCACCCAGGACATGGGCAGTCATTGCACAGATGCCGACTTTGCCTCAAGGCTGCTGTCATGCAGAACCTGATTGCTTTTCTATTTCTAATGTCCTGAAGAGCTGTATGGGCATGCAGCACATCTCAGAGAGGCACTCACTGGTAACTTGTAAGCTATGGTGTAATGAAGGTCAGAGAACTGTTGCTGTAAAAGGGGTTGGCTTTATGCCACAAGGTCCTGGCTAAAATATTTTGTTGATGAAAAATAAGGGTTGGGTATGTGTGTTCGTGTTTGAACACGATTTTTGCAACAATTTAGACATGCCAGCATTCTTACTTTTGACTTAATTGTAGCTTATTCTAGTTATATTTTATAATCCAACTCTGCAGGATATCTCAGTTCAGATTGTCACTGCTGTCTCATTTGCAAATACTCTGTATCTTCTCACTTCTGAAATGTTTGTTGTGTTTCACTGTTGATTGGGTTTTGTAAAATTGATGGCATTGTGAAGATGCGTTACTTAGGTAAATCTGGTTTTAATTATGTAATATAGTTGTGTGCTCTGTATTTAATCAGGGCATTGTCACTTTTCTCTATCCTGTTTTCGTATTCTCTTCTGCTCACAGGACAACATAATTACCAGGTAAGAGTTGTCTAGGTAGCCATGAAGTAACAGTAGCACAAAACTGCTAGGAAGTGGTTATATAGTTCATTAGTTTTTCCTACTCAGTTAACTAACTTTCTAAAACTTTTCACTTTTAAAGGGAGAGGCTGGTCTGGAAGGCAAGCCTGGAGTCCCTGGTTTACCAGGTCAAAGGGTGAGTTGCTGTTTTTATTTAAAGTAAGTCTCAAGAGGCTAGGAACAGCTTTGCTCAATAAGATGTGGCCCACTTTACATATACTTCTCTACTAATTTAAGGATCCTGGAGGCCCAGATCCTTTCCTCTATTCCTTCCATATGGTCCAGCAACTTTCAGTACCTCTTGGAGTCCACAGATTGTATGCAGTGCCCTGTGGGACCCTAGGAAAGCTTCTTTCTTGTAATTTGCTCTTCTGTCTTTGTGTCTGCTCCTTGCTGCTAAAAAGATTCTTGATATGACTCTGAGTGTGTAGAGCCACTAGTATATGGACAGGTTGAAAGTTCAGAGAAATGCTGTTTTTCTGGAAGTCAATTAAATGCAAAGACACTCGCAATACTTATTACCTTCTGTTCTGTTTGGCCTGTACTCAAACAGAAGCTCCCACAAAATGGGAGCTCACGTACCATTCTCCACCAGGAGCTTAGATAGTTTCCTCTTGTTAAAAAAAATATTGGATTTTCTCTGACTCAGAGTTATGTCTTGAAATATTCAAGTACTGACAAAAAGTAAATTTCATAGTGGGCACGATCCCATTACATGAATGCTCTGAACCTGTCTTGCCTTGCTTCAGCCCATTCACATGAAGAACATCTCACCAGACAGCAGGTAAGGGTGGAAGTGAGATACTGTTTAACCTTTGTGGAGGCAGTCACTTCAGTCTCAGTACTGCGGTTTGATGGGTTACTTTTTAAAGTAAGTAGTCACATTGTCTTGATCATAGCTTAATCCATAGAGGAGATCATGGGGGTTGCCTGTAATGCTTTGCACTTGGATCAGCACCAGTGCTGTTTAAGAGTGGGTGTGAAAGAGCTGCTTGTGAGCATGGGAGGCTTATGGGCAAAGGACAGTACAGGGAAGAAATATATTCCTCGGTAGGTGGTTTTCTACAGACTTTCCATTGAATTGCATGATACTAAATTGAGCTGTAATCTTGGCTTTTAGGAATCTTCTTGGGAAAATGGGGCATGCAGTCTTGTGTTCATGCCACAGTGGAAAAGGGCATGTTTTCTTGTACTTTCCCAGTCTTCAGAAAATATCACCTTATCACTTCAGCAAATAGCTGTGCTGTGCTTTACTTATGAGTTGACAAGCTCTGAATTGTCCTGGTTTTAAAGCCTGTTGTGAAACATTGCTTCTTGAATAAGATTAATAGAACACATTAGCTGGGTAAAGGACAGTGATCTGTCAGGATCTGCAACAGGACACAAAATGCTCCTGCTAATGATCATTTGATTAGAGATGTCATTTGATCCATACTGTCTTTGAATGTTTCCCTAGACTCTGTTGTGTCTAGCTAGTTAGACTTCTCCTAAGGGTCTTTATTAGTCACCAGACATCTTAGGTGGATAGATATATTTTTTTAATTAAAGGCCATTATTCAATGACTGAATACGTGAGATGAATCAAAGCCCTCGGCTTGGTGGATCCACATGGATGACCTACATGTGGGAGAGAGAACAGATTAGCAGATACTACTGATTCACCATTAGTACAGTTCTTGACAAAGCACAAATATAAATCCAGGCATTGATTACCATCTTACATAAATTTGCCTGCAGAAAACATTTCTCTAGACAGGCTTAGAAGTTAAAATGCCAAGAGCAGAAATGTCCTCAAATATTTGTTTTAGTCTAGTTTTAAATGACTGGATGTGAGGTGAGGGTAGGTTCTGAAGCCACAGCTCAGAGCTGTAGTAAACCCTCTTGCACACACCCAAACAGGAAGGCCCTCTAGCAGCATAGCCCAGTGATGAGGACATGGCCGGGGTCACGATGCCTCAGTTTCATTTGAGGCTCCAGCCCTGGCTTGTTGTAAGACTTGGTTTGTTGATTGGATATTCGGGAGAATTTCTTCACTGAAAAGGTTGTCAAGCACTGGCACAGGCTGCCCATGGAAGTGATTGAGTCTCCATCCCTGGAGGTATTTAAAAAGACGTGTAAACGTGGTGTTTAGGGACATGGTTTAGGGGTGGACTTGGCAGTATTAGGTTTGCAGTTGGACTCGATCTTAAGGGTTTTTTCCAACCTAAATGATTCTGTGATTCTGTTCTAAGACATTCACATCTCTTTACCTCTGCACCCCCTGTAAATAGGGGTAGGAGTGTAAGGCTATACAAGTATGTGAGAAAACCAGACAGCCAGACCAGCGGTGTGAGCATGGGTTTGGTTGTCACTGAGCATGTTTCCCAGCACACCCCTGTGTCATGCCAAGTAATTGTCTCCCACAAATGTCCCTGCATTGCAGGTGCCTGTATCTGGCAGGCTGGATGACAAAGGCCATCTTCTTTTGCGAGAATGAGAGTTTAGCTGCATGAACACAAGCTCCTGTGCTCTTTGCACGTAGACCCCTAGCCCATTGTATTTAGCATAGACGTAGTCTTCTTCACTATGGTAAGGACAGAAAAATCAGACATAGCTAGAGGCAGATTTGGGACTGCTTTTCAGTATTGTTAGAAGACCTATGCAGAACAAATGAAAATCACTAACCATCTGCTTGGCTGGTCCCTCTGCTGTTTTATGCAGGAAGGGTAGTTCCAGACATGATGCTACACCAACCTACAGCTCCCAAAAGTTTGGTTCCTGAGATACTTTATAACTTTTCTGCACTAATGTCTTGTAACATAAGGGACAGATTACAATGCAAGATTGACTTCAGGACCCTCTCAAGTGTCATGCTGCAAAAGGGCTGATATAAAACAGTTACTGTTTTGCAGTATTATTTAATGTGAGTTTTGCTTTATAGTCCTCAACCAAGATGTAAATGAAGTTGGCACATGCACAGAGCCCCTGTCCTGACACAGGGATGCAGATACAACAATTTGTTGGAGTTCTTAGAAGCCTGCAGTACTTTAGTTAGCTGTAATGCAACTGGCACAAACTACTAATGGACTTAAGATGTGTTTGGAACCATTTCATAGAGGAATTCATGTCTCATAACACAGTCCACTGGAAGTGAAGGATCCTGAGCAGCACAAGGACAGAGGCAATGTTGGCTGGTGTTAGAAATACGATGCAGGAGCCACCTACACAGTGTGTAGATTTTACAGAAGATGACATATTGTGCCAAATACCCTAGTGACAGTTTGGCTGACAGGAATACGGTCATACATTTTGGGAAGATTTCTAGGAAAAGAGGAAGTATGATATTCTTTTAGCCTGAAGTTGCTGTTCCTGTTATTGCCGAAGAAATAAAAGAATACATGGGATAGTACAGTTGCCAATAAACAAGGCGTATTCTTTATAGAGTCACCATTTGTGTTATAGTAAAGAAAGTGTCAGTTTAATTTCTTAAGATGGCTACTGCAAGCTTAATCTTCCATTTAAATGCATTCGTTGTACTTGCATAAAATTTTTTTCATCACCTCTGCTTAGACTACACATTTCCTGGAGCAGTTGCAGAGTCTTCTGCTAATGTGTGCTACAAGTATGGCTGAATAACAAAGTGGGCTGAAGAAGCCCTGTCATCAGGGCTTCTGATGACCCAAGGCTTCTTCTGGCCTTGGTATTACAGATTGCTTGAGACCATGCTTAAGACCAAAAACCAGGGCTCAGTACTGGAGCCAATTTTGTTTAATATTGTTATCAATGATCTGGATGAGGGGATTGAATGCACCCTCAGTAAGTTTGCAGATGACACCAAGTTGGCTGGGAGTGTTGATCTGCTAGAGGGTAGAAAGGCCCTACAGAGGGATCTGGACAGGCTGGATCGATGGGCTGAGGCCAATTGTATGAGATTCAACAAGGCCAAGTGCCGGGTCCTGCACTTGGGTCATAACAACCCCAGGCAATGCTACAGGCTTGGGGAAAAGTGGCTGGAGAGTTGCCTGGCAGAAAAGGACCTGGGGGTGTTGGTTGACAGCCAGCTGAACATGAGCCAGCAGTGAGCTCAGGTGGCCAAGAGGGCCAATGGCATCCTGGCTTGTATCAGAAATAGTGTGGCCAGCAGGACTAGGCAAGTGATCGTCCCCCTGTATTTGGCACTGGTGAAGCCGCACCTCGAGTACTGTGTTCACTTTTGGGCCCTTCACTGCAAGAAAGACATTGAGGTGCTGAAGCATGTCTAGAGAAGGGCAATGAAGCTGGTGAAGGGTCTAGAGAAAAGTCCTAAGAAGAACAGCTGAGGGAACTGGGGTTGTTTAATCCAGAGAAAAGGAGGCTCAGGGGAGACGTTTTCACTCTCTACAACTCCCTGAAAGGAGGGTGTAGCAAGGTGGGGGTTGGTCTCTTCTCCCAAGTAACAAGTGATAGGATGAGGAAAAATGGCCTCAAGTTGCGCCAGGGAAGGTTTAGATTGGATATTATGAAAAATGTCTTCACCAAAAGGGTTATCAAGCATTGGAACAGGGTGCTCAGGGAAGTGGTTGAGTGACCATCCCTGGAAGTATTTAAAAGACGTGTAGGTGTGGTGCTTAGGGATGTGGTTTAGTGGTGGACTTGGTAGTGTTAGGTTAATGGTTGAACTCCATGATCTTAAGGGTCTTTTCTGACCTAAATGATTCTGTGATTCTTTTCTATGTCTCTGTTACCTTTTGAGGGCTTGCCACCAAACCAGCCTTGCTATCCGCAAGAATTGAGAACTTTAGATATAGCCTAGCCATACTCAGCAGGTCACCTCCAAGCAGTTTAGAGCACCACTGTGTTACTCTCAGACAAACTTTCCAGAAGTTGTGAACAAGAGAGCAGCATACTCACAGCTGTTCTCAAAAGCATAAAGGTTGCTGGTGAGTCACAGAAAGCGTGCCCCAAGGCTGGGATTTGCTGTTGTGGAGGAGGATGGGGTCTGAGGGAGCAGGCGACAGACTGAAGAAGACATTAGAGGACCCTAGTTAGCATTAGAAAAAGAAAGGCTCCTGAGATGACTGAAGAATGTGATAGAGCATCTTCCTAATGTTTTATTCAGAAAAAAATAAAACCAGACGTGTTTGGGGGCAGAGAGTGAAGGGGGTGTTGTGCTCTAAAAAGAGCTGATGGTGTTATAGAGACCTGATTGTCAAATTTATCATAAGCTAAGCTTGCTGCCTATGAACCTCTCCCTCCTGCAGCCCATTCCCAGGAGCTCCAATATGGAGTGTGTTTTTAATGTAATTGTTATAATACACACTCACAGACATAGTTCTTTAACATGGAAAGCTAATCAGACGGCTGCTTACATTTTGGGGAGTGGCCCAGTAGTAGAAACACACTAAAAGGAGCATAAGCTGGGAAAACAGATCGTCTTTCAGGCATTTAAAAGCAATTCTCTGTTAGCCTGCTTTAGTTTCAGGTCTTGAAGTGTTCTATGGACACAGAAAAAATGCACAGTCTCCTCAGTACATCTGTTGAACTGCTAATCTGACAATTCACGTCCATCCTTTGATCCTGTCTGGGGGCAAGAGATAACAATTCCAACCTGAATCAGGCAACTGGGTTATGTTCATTTTATTAGCCAGCTGCTTCCAAGTGCCTAGCACCTGATGTCTGTATTTTGACAACAATACCCTCATATCAAGAGCACACAGTGGGAAGAAAGAAGCTCTGCTGTTCTCATCTGTCCCGTAAGACCTTTGAGTGATAGACAATACTGTCTCTCCGATTTTACTAAAAGTGCCTGAAAAGAGGTAGAACTCTGAGCGTCTGGTTTCATTTTAGGGGGGGGGGTTGTGGGTTTTTTCCCCCTCTTCCTGTCTTCCTCTTTCTTCTGTGTAATTAAAGAGAATTGAAGTGTTTTGATTCTGCTCTTAAGGTTTTTGACACTTGATCTGCTGAAATATTTGTTGGAAAAGAAAGCAACTTTTCTTGCTTGGTAGACACAAAAGGTGCAGACGTATGACATGCTCCTGGAAAGCATGCAGATCTTTGGGTAATCCAGCCTAAACACAGGGTTCTTCCGAAGTGTGCTCCAAATAACTTGGATTTCAAGAATTTGCCTCCTATTGAAATGATGCAAGTTCACTCAAGTGATTGAAATTTCAGCAGGAAACCAAAAGAAAACATTTATTTATCCTATAGCAGTACTTTCCACACAGGCATGAGGTAGCAGCTACCTAGACCCATTGTGAGTTTGATGTGCTGTACCGCAGCCCAATTTACTAAATTTGCATTGTCAAAATTTTCCCATACTGAATGAACAATCAGTGTAAAACCAAAAAAAATACAGGAATCTCACAGGATATTAAGAATAGTCTTATAGGGAAAAAAAAAATAATGGAAAATTTCTTTTTAAAATAATAACCTTTAATGAATGTCCTTCTCCATGATTAGATTCCAATATACATGAGTCAGGCAGATAAGTAATAATAGTTCGCCTTTTTCAAGTTACTTCATGCACAAAATAATTTATGCGAAGCACAAAATGAGAGTGAGTGGACTGTAGAAACAGAGATTAGAAAAATTTTATGGCAAGACCCTTTTTTTTTGTGAGCTAATTGCGAAGTTTGATGTCGCAATCTGTCAGGTTGGAGGCAAGAGGAATGGATGCAGCTCCAGGAGTGAGTTACAAAGGGGTGTCTTCTGCATCTTTAATTCAGCTGTCATATTTCAGCAGGTTTTCATGTTCATGTGTCCACAGCTCCTGAATGTTTATGTCCGAAGCCAGAGCAGCACAAAAAGCTTAACAGACCTTTCTTGACTCTTTACAACTAGATTATGAGGCTCAGTAAGTGCTACATATTTGTTTTACAATAGAACCTAAAGGGTCCTGTTAAAACAAGGGACTGCTGGGTTCAGGCACACCCTCCACCCAGAAGAGATGTGTTAAGAGCATTTGCCAATACATGAAAAGGTTTATCCCTGTTAGCTGTCACAGGGGGAGATAAATTTATCAGATCCCTGGAGGGCTGCTGAGCTCTTTGTGCATTTGATGGCAGGACAGAAATACATGTATTTGACTTTCCCCTTCTTGACCCATCTCTCTCCTGTCTAACTGAGTTGTTGCATATGATGTTGCTGTTCTAGCCAGTCACAACTTGAAATGGGAAGTCAACACTGCTTCAACTCTTATTTCTCTGTGTATGAACTCCCCTTGATTTGAACCACCTTAGACTCGCAGGATCCAAGGGAAGGAGAAAGTTGATTGGTATCTCCAGGGGGAGATGTGTAAATAATCCAGGAGAGAGAGGAGAATAAGTTTTCCCAGCAAACTAGGTAGACTTTTTGGATGGAGCCAGTCCCAAGGTGCAATCTCTCTCAATGTCCAAAAGCCCTTATAGCCCTTTTTTTTCTTTGTCACAACAGCCCCCATGATCAGCCATTTTCTGGCCAACCCTGATGGTATTTGCATCCTCAAGCTAGGGAGATGCTCTCACTTCATAATTTACTGTCATTATCTAATACATATGGAGACTGTAAAAGGCTGGTGCCTTCAAGGAGCTCAAACATTGATTAACACTGCTGGATTTCTTCTGGCTTCTCTAGTCATGTAGAGGTAAAAGGACAGGGCTGAAAGGGGTAATCCTAGTATCCCATCTAGCTTACAGAGGAAATATTTGGCATTTATGCTAGCAGTCATATTCATTCACAATTAAAGGATGCTTCCTAGGCACTTGGTACCAAATCCGCCTGTGTTCCTGGGGCCAAACCTCAGTGAAAAACATGCTATGAAAATGTGTGGCCATTCTGGCTATTGGGCAGCAAGATGAGAAACAGTCTTGGGCTATGATACCTTTCAAAATTTCCCCTCTAGCAGAGTGGAGTCAACATTTTCCCTTGGTTTCCAGTCTTCTGTATGGTAGAGATCTTTCTGACGGATGGCTGTGTTCGTATACATTTGTGGGTGCTTGAAATGTTCAGATGACATTGCCTGTCCTGGCAAAGTTCAGCCGTGCAGAAATTGAAATGTAAGCAAATGAACAAAAAGAAGGAAGAAAGGATTGATGGTGTACATTAAATCCAGAGTGAAACTGTAATTGTCAGTGAGGTAAATATATCAATTTCCAATAAAACACATGTTTTTAACTATGCTATTGTTCAAATTGCTGATGAAGGCAAATAACATATATATTTCATATAGTCAAAGGGTACACATTCTTACACACTTAACTGATTCTTATTATCAGTAACAGAGCATAATTGCTGATTTTCTCTGTCATATTATTAGGCGATGTGACATTTCGCTGAGCTTTGCTCTTATAGGTATAATTTCTC
Source organism: Theristicus caerulescens (assembly GCA_020745775.1). Taxonomy (NCBI): domain Eukaryota; kingdom Metazoa; phylum Chordata; class Aves; order Pelecaniformes; family Threskiornithidae; genus Theristicus; species Theristicus caerulescens. The sequence continues at coordinate 162,357,810 of CM036558.1, read as the reverse complement.
CCAGCAAGTATTTCTGTACTTTACAGACAGGCTGTCATGTTATGGAGCAAATCTGTGGTAGCTTGATTTTGGCTAAACTCTGAGTGGCCAAAATGTCCCCTTCACAATGGGAAATTACACTCTCAGCTCTCTGTCAGTATAATTATATGCTGCTTTAAGGGATTTCTCAGTGTTTTGAGAAGCACTAAAGTTTCTCAGCATTATACCCAAGGAAAGGATAGGTTCCTTTCACATCTCTCATTGCTGCTGCAGATTAGCGTGCCCGGCTGTCAGTATGGAAACAGAACGATCGGTGTATGCTTGTCACAGGAGGCAAAATATGTCCTTCTTCCACCTTCTCGGCTTTTGAGATGGGTTTGGGGAGAAGGTGGTGCTGCTACAACCTTCCTCAGGTTCCCCAAGTAGTATTTTACAGGTGGGACCAAGTTTCCAAAAAGCAGCAGTTCAGCAAACTGTAACCAGATAATGCCCTTAAGCTATAAAGCTGCTAAAGCCACACCCTTATGGACCTCCAAAATAAGGTCTACATGTACTACTCGCATCTCTTCACTTGCAAGGTTACAAGGCTCATTGGTATTTTGTTGCTCTGAACACTAATGTATGTATCACCCATTGTGGTTTTGTATAGACTACACAACAGGGTGTGTTCATGCTCTCTGACTTGTGATATCTGGGTGATGCACTTAGGGAGCTAATTCCATTATGCTCCTTCAAAGGGTTATCAAAAGTGTTTATATCGGATTCCTGTCTCTAATGCAGTCTCTGAATTAGAGTCTAAGAAGATGCAAAAACATTGCAAGGGGATGTATAAGGTGGGTGGTAATTATGCCCAGTGACCAGTGAGGTTGGTGGGACATGAAGGAATCAGTTGCACTGTGTGCTATACTGGCCTCAGTGTTGTAGCTGTGGGACCAGCCACCTTAATGCGTAGATCCCACGTTGATAGGAAGCTGGAGGTGGCATGCAGTTATACTCATCTCCCATGTCTCGCCCCACACACCGCACCCTGTGTGCTCTATTCACAAGCTTATTTATTTATTTAAATGAATATTTTAACAGTGTCCCTCACATGGTCGCCTTGGCAGTTGGCAAAATGAGCATCTTTAACTAGAAAACGTATGTTGAATCATGTGGTGACATGAGTCCTTCAGGTTAAAAATGGGCTCTTTTTGGCTTTGACAAGCAAAGGAGTGATGGATTTTGAAAAAGTAGAAGGAACACTGGAGTAGTGCAGGTACTTGAGTATATAATGCAGATTTTTATTGGTATTAGGGAAATGGAAAAAAAATAATTTCCTGGAAATGACTACAAACTTCTCCTGATACCCAAGGACATTATAATCACTCCTTTAATTTTCTTCTTAAATTCTTCTTAAATTCTTCTGTATATGACAGCTGCTTTTTTGTTACAAGAAAAATAAGGAAAAGATCAGATTCTGACATACCAGCTAATGAACCTCAGCCAAAACCAGGAAAAATATGATCAAAACTTGGCTTGTTTGTGATGTTTTTAGTTTTTTCACTCATTTAACTCAGCAGGAATTATATAAATTGTTTCTGGACATGTTTCAATAAAAAAAAATAAAGAGAAAATTATATATCTGACTCATATTTCTGTATGACCAATCACATCATCGGTGACATGAAACTTGCTTAGTTTATTTTAATATCCTTCTAAAAAGAAAACCAGTTTGGGTGAGCAGTAGAAATGAAGGGGGGGAAAAAAATCACTTTTCTTTGTCTCTCAGATATTTACATGACTCTTCTTGTACCCTGTTAGTATATTACTAACAACCTCAGATGTATTAAGGATGCAGTGTCTATTACATGCCAGGAAAGAATAGATTATTTTAACAAGAAAGCTGAGTCACAAAATATGTGACTTGCCCAAAGTAACACAGCAAGTCATCTGTGGGGTTCAGAAACAAATCCAACCTCTGCCTTAACTCTAGTGCTCCATCCTTACTACATCCTTTCTTCCTCTTTTTTTCTTATGTAGGACTTTTTCCTCGTGAACTATTTGAGGTCAAACCCGTGGGGAACACAGGTGCCATAGCATCCATATAGGTGAACTTGTCTCAAGGGTATACTCCAGGTCCTGGCTTATCCTTCCCTTGCACCGGTGAAGCTCTCTGGTTCCTCTGGAGGAATCTTTTTTTGCTTGCAGAGGAGTCAGTGAGCTCTGTCCCTTGGTGGTAATTCCAACCCTAGTTAGAAATGCCTCATGGATTCCTGTTTTCTGGCTTAGAGATTGTGAATCTTTCATATTCATGCATGCACAACAGCTTTTAATTATTTTCTGTCTTAATGCATGAGACAGTGCAAGGAACACAAGGGACAGTGCTTGGCTTTGCTGGGGAGGGATGAAGGGCCAGACTGTAGCAAGGAAAGTGCCTCTCAGCATGTGTCTACACATGGTACCTCCCTTGGCTGCATCTCAGCACTGTGACTTCTCTGACCCTCTATGGGCAGCACCCAGGTGGGACTGCAGAGTGTGAGAGATGCCAAGACGTGCGTGAGACCAACCCTCATCTGTGGGGGCTATTATCACAATCTGGAGAGATACAGACCTGTCAAAGACAACTGGATTTTCACATCCAAATGGTGTCTGCCTTCGTTTCTAGCTTTCGTGTTTCATGTACCCACATTATGGTGATTTACCAGTTTTGGGGTGAAAGACTTTGGAAAGGCAGTAGCAGTCTTTGTCTTGGTGTCTAATATTTTCTCTTCTATTGAACACACAGGGTAAAAAGGGAGAACCTGGATTCCCAGGAATCAATGGTCTGATTGGCCCTCAGGTAAGTGATGATTTCTTCATTTTCATATAATATGTGGAAAAACATATTTTGTGGCAACAGATGACTTGGAACCACAATGCAGCATGCTGTGGCCTTGTTCTCATCTGCACCATCTTTGAAGTTGGTGTTTCTCCTTTAAGAGCCAAACTAATTTATCCTGTTGTGATTGAGAGAAGTCTGCCTGTCTGGCAGCAATTATTACTTTTACCTTCCATAGTTTTTCAGCATCTTTGAACAGGGACATAAGGAGGTGTTTTGTATGTGATTACCCCATTGCTTGTGCACAGAGCAGTATCATTCCAGAGGGAAAGCAATGATTTGTGTTTTGTAATATTTAGGACAGTGTCGCAGATAATTGCTGGCTCTGTGAATTGGCAATTGCAGATATACCTCTGGTGCTGCAGTCTTGAGGGAAGAAGCAGTTTAAAAGGTATTTGCTATTCAGAAAGCACACTTCTTTGAGCACAGACTGGTTTTGGGGCTTTGATACTCACACTTCTACTTGTTATAGAGGTATAGGTGTTGGCTTATTGAGGAAGGTAGAGAGGCTTAAAACTAAACATTCATTCTCCCTTATGAAGAAGGGTGTCTTAAGTTAATGACTCCTTAGCTCCTTTTTTTTAAAGCTTTTGGCAAGTTAGTGCTCCAAATTGCACCATCTGTAATATCATAAGGGCAAAATACTGCTGTGTATGTTAAGAATCGTCAGAGAGGATTTGGCTCCACCTTGGATCAACCTGTTCTGCCCTGTATTATAATAACAGTGACACTTGCCTCCGGCTTGGGTTCTTGCTAACTTTGTAGCCAAATTCAGCTGACCCGAGTCACTTTGTAGGGTCACCTCTGCAATAAGCAAAATATCTGTGGGAATATCCTCAAGCAGGAAAGATGCAACCTCACTTTAAGCTGACTGCTCAGAATAAAACTGAGCATTTAATTCATTCTCTTTTCAATAAAAAATTAATGAACTGGGTCTTTGGCTTTGGGAATTTGTTTCAATAATCGGTTAAGTTTTGGGCAGGAATGACAAGCCTCCATTACTACCGCTGTTGGTGATGTATTGCAACAAACAGCACACTGCTAGACAGCAGATGCTGATTTTCCATTTATTTCCTCTGGCAAGCTATGCCCTTTTAACCAGGAAACACTATTTAGAAATGGTTTCTGTGGCAGACGTTTTGTAATGAGCTGTTCACATGTCTGTGGAGGATGTCAGAGAGACAATCCAAGGGCTTGGTGACCCTGTGCAGGTGAGGGCCCTTGTGTCCAGCTGGGAACCTTGCCCTGCAAAACGCCACTTGATACTGGTTTACATATTTTTAAGACTTTTCCCTTTGGTACAGTATCTGGTTTGCAAGTATTTCATCAGCAGCCTTCAAGAGGAATAAAGATAGTATTTCTAATGGATTTAAAAGATTTTGTTGTTTGTGGTTTTTTTTTTTTCCCCATTGGATAACATTAAAAGGTCCCCCCCAAGCCTTCTGAACCATTGGGAGAGGATTTTCCTTGCTTTTGGGGGAAGATTTTTCTCCATGCATTATTTCTAAGATATCTGACACTATCCATCCAAACAATGTCACACTTGCTCAGCTCAAGTTCCCTGCAACTTTTTAAAAAAATATATATGAGTGTGTTAGCAATTTTATAAATGTATCTGAGAAAATTGCTGACATAGCATTAAGTAATTTTCCTTTCCGCACAGGCTAAATAAAGTTAGCAAATTTTATGTTAATTAAAACCACATATAATGCTAGCCCCATTGAGGGATACTTAAATTGACTGTTCCTCTAAGCTAACTGTAAGAATGGAAAAATATTGTTCCTATTCCTGCAGTATCACTCTGTTCTGGACATATTACTGCAGATTTCCGTATTTCTGGTTGGAGAAAGTGCTTACATTCACTTTGTGACAAAACTACTTTTCAGCTTAACAGCACTTTCTGTGACATTAGATTTTTTAAGCACTTTATCAGCATTTTTTTTTTCTTAATCAGACTATGTGCCAAAAATACCCAAGAAGAAAAGTGGTTTCCTTATGCTGTAGTTGCATGCATATTCTTCCAAGTCATGTATGGAAGTCTGTGTCACCTGTTCCTTTGCTATCTTCATGGCATTGAGGGCCAACTGATTTGAGTTGGCCATACATAAACTAGATTAGGACACTAAAATAACCTCCCTTTCCTCTACTATTTTAAATTTAAATATACTTTTGTTTTCTGATCTGATTCCCCCCATTGGTAGTTGTATGGGCAAAAGGAAGGAGTGGATATAGGAGCTGTAGAAGGCACATTGTTGCTGAAAGACATAGAGAAGACCATCTGAAGTTATTGTTGGGCTTTGTTAAGAAAAACAGTCGCTGTCATGCTCAGTCCAACTGAGAAGCCACAGAAGGATCAGGCAGCTGTGCAAGGGAACCAACCTGAGGGCTACTCTGAAGCAGGGTCAGCAGATCCAGTGATGAACTGCAGTTGAGATTATGTCAGTGTGACCCTCAAGGACCATTGACTGGGTGTGGTCACATTTGAGAGTTAATTTAAGTGTCAAATCCTGAAGCAGCAGCTAGGACGCAACTTCTCAGCTAGCCTGGGGATATTTTGTGACAACAGGGTAGCCCTAGTTTTTCCTCTCTCCTTGCACACACCAACTCAAACTAAATTTTAATCCAAGAAGATTTGTAAATGGTTTTTTTCTTCTAAATCAGCTGTGGTGGTGAACAGTCCATGTGCTTATTTGCTCTATGTTGTCCAGTCAGCACCCCCAAAAAGGAGCATTTATTTTCCAGTGACCTTTAGAAATGGCGCATCTTGCAATATCATTAAGCCATGGACTAGACACTCTGGGTCTTATTTCCCCTCTGGATATGAATGATTTTCCTGCAGCGAGGACACAGACATCTGAACTCATAATGTGTTTATGTTGTTATTATTTATTTGTATTATTTTAGTTTCCAGGAACCTTAATCATGGGCCAAACTTCTATTGCAGTAGGCTGTTCAAATGCAGACTGAAAAATGAGCATTTCTATAAAGCACTTTCAGATGCTTTCAGAAACAGATGGATGGGTACCAAGCATGGGAAACAATGAGGTTCTGCATTTCTGCATGGTCGCCTGAATCTCAGTATACCTTGTCTATCCCATCATCTGTTGATAGGAAGAGTTCAGAGAAAGAGCTAAACTCAGTTGGTGAGGTACCTTTGCAAATGCTTTTCTAGTCCTGAGGGGTATACTGAGGAGGAAGAAAATCTGCAGTTAGGCAGTGTATGCTAAGTGAGCCATGAAGGCTGTGTTCTCAGGCTAGCAGAGAGGGGGGCTGATGCCCCAGTGCTAACCAAGGGCTCAGACACTGAGCTGTATCACTGACTTACCAGAGCTGGGATTCAGCTCCAAATTCAAGCACTTGTTGGGTTAAGGATGGGGATGCAGGTGTCTGAGCTCCTGTTGATGAAGGTCCAGTTAATATAATCAGTGAAGCCTGAAGCTCTCCTAAAGCAGGTACCTACAAATGGTCCACTGAGCCACTCTCTAGATTCCCCGAGCTGAGCAGGTACATGCTGTCCACCTGTGAGATAGCAAAACAAGTCAAAACTCTTTGAGTTTTAAACAAAAATGCAATACCTCACTCTGGCAATATCTCTGGGCTGTTATTGAGGTTAGCCTTGTGCTAGATAACCTGGTGGTATAACTAAGACCTGCGATGAAGACCAGCACAAGCTGTACCTTTTATGGTCATGGCTGGCAGTGATTTAATTAGTATAGACTTGTCCGTAGGGTGTGAGCTGAAGCCCAGCTTTTCTTAAGTAATTCAGGAAATAAATTATATTCTCTGAAATGCATGGTGTCCTTAATGTCCTTTTTATAATGCAAGTTAATATTGCAAAATGTAAGAAAAGGATACAGACCCCAGCTGCAAAGCTCAGATTGAATTCCAACTATGCCAGTTCTGCTCGAAATTGGAAGATATTGCTCAGAGCTGTCTTTTATAAGATCTATACCTTTAACAAAAATAAAGAAAAAAAAGGCTTCACCTGTGCAGATCATTAATAGTACTGAAATGAAAGACCATAAGGGAGGTTTTTTTTGTTGTTTTTCTCATTTGCTGCACTGACTCAGTAAAACAACTCAAAGTGAACACACAGGGAAATAAATCTTCCTCTGTAGACAAAAGAGATCATGTTCATATCTTACACTAAGTGATGAAATTAAACAAATACTGCCTTTCATTGGAAACAAGAAATTCTCCTGGAGAGACTGCTATGTACAAAGTCAATTTTATGCAGTACTTTTACAGAGCTGGAAAGACAGTTCAGAGAATTTTTGTTGAGAAAACTTTATTTTTAAAAATAATGTTGGTACTCCAATTACAATGCCACCTGGTGAAATAACTGGAGAACTCATCTGCTTATGAATTATGGCACTATCACTGAAGCTGACTACAGAGCGTATAGGTCAATGCTCAGATCTGTTGGCTCTTTAGGCTTTTGGTTTTCAATGTCATCAGCAACAGCCTTTTTCTATATCCTCTTATCTTTGTCTTGGTTTGTAAGACAGGATTTAAGCAAATAGAGCAATATGGTGCTCTGATGAAGCATTACTGAAAATAATTCACAGTAGTTGTGCTGGTGGATACTGTAGTGCCTGGGGTGAGAAATGAAGAGCAGATTTGAGGAGCTGATCCCAGAACCCACTCAGATGCAGCAGAGGAGAAATGGAGAGTTGGAGTAGCAAGGGACATAGCGAGACACGTGGACTGCTCCACAAAACTAGCTGCAACAGCCTCATTTCTGATGGGAGAGAAGTGGAAATAAAGGGGAGACAGCACAAAGCCAACAGGAAGGGTCTGTGGGGACTTTCTGAGAGGTGAAATTGCAGGGAGTAATTGGTTTTGAAGTGGAGACAAGCACAGATACTGGAGGGGAAAAGGCTGTCAGCACCGTAGTTATGCATTTTGCTATCATTGTGGCAGCAGACAGGATGCTCCTGCATGTCCCGGAGGTTCTTCTTGTTCATAAAGCTGGCACACTGCCTAAAAAGTCCAAACCACAGTCTGCTTAGACATGGGTTAAAAGCTTATCTAAGCCTTTCTCATAGTGTAAGAGGATCCATTTGTCGGTATGGAATAATATACAGAAAATATGTCTGTGCAAGCTTTGCCTCCAGAGACAGATATCTGGAAAAGCCATCAGACTTCAGTTTCCATCTTGGAATGGCATTTGTTCACCTCCCTCTAAAACATAGCCATCCCTTCCTTCATGGAAAAGAGATTTAGGCCAAGCAGCTTACTGATGTAGTCACAGATAAAGGTTTTTGCTCCTTTTCAGAGCTTCCTTAGGGAGTGCAGAACATAAATCCTAATAGGCCTTTCCCAGCCTGTCTTTCAGCAAGGTACACACTGGAAAAGGACAGCATCCTTTAGTGGATCCTGGAGGACAGGCACAGCTGTTCCTCCAATATGGAGAGTGTCAGATTTCTTTCCTGAGAACTGCCCCTGCATTACATTGTCTGAGGAATGGAGCTGGACAAAACACAAGCCTGGAAAAATCCACCCCCCCGCAAAGTTTTGAAAGATGTCCCACCCCACGACACATACGCAGTTGTACACACTATTTGGATTTTAATGAACATCTGAAATCTTTTTGTTTCAAAACAACAGTTTGGAAATACTTTGGTTTAAACATTTTGATAAAAGATCCATGTTTTGCATTTGTTTTCCAAACTGATTTTGTGTAGTCCTGTTTTAGAATAAAGTTTTCATATATCAGTTTTTGCTTCAGCATCCAAGAAGCACACATCAGAGTCTTTACCAGAAAGAAAAAAAACACTCCATGATTATTTGCTTCTAGGGGACAACAATGAGGACTGGATTTGGGACAGGGATTCTCATGTGTATAATTAATCAATGATCTCTGAAAAAGGTGATCATTTAAATCAGGTACTTTAATCTGGATTCAGTTAAAAAAGGGAAGCAAAAAAAACCAGATGGCATCAGATTTTGGAGTTAAGCATTACAAGCTGCCCTGCTGCTGCTGTTTTATGGTTTGGGTTTTTTTTTAATCACAAATAAACACTGTGAGTTTGGTCCTTTCTAAATACTTGGAAAGAACAGTTCTTGCTGTGAAGTATACTCAGAAGTCAGGAGAAGGGCTACAATAGCAGAAATTTATATACAAGTGAAACTGATTTGCTCTGGACAGTAGCAAAAGGGAGAGTTCTATGAAGGACATGTATGATGTATTTCTGAAACTTTCACGTGATCTTGCCATTGTATTTCTCTGTATCCCAGTCACCTACTGTAGCCCAGGCTGCAGAAAGCAAGAAATCAAGTAGGACAGTAGATGTACTGGTGTACGCAGTCAGCTGGAGCTGGCTGTCAGCATCCTGTGTATCTCCCAGGGATACTGGTGGTCATTACATAAAACCATTCTTTCTACATCCATCTCAGAGAAGCTTTTATCAGAAGAGCTTTCCATTAGTGGGTGTAACATTTGTCAGTGCAACATATGGTGAAGCTACCTGAGTAAACCAGTCTTGGGCGTGACGACCTGGATGATTGCTCTCATGGAGAGCAATGAAACAGAACTATTAGTGGCAATTTAGGGTAAGGATCAGTGTGCTTCCATCTCAAGACTTACGTTTGCATAAGGTTATTGTGGTCCAGAATATAGAAAGTTTAAGAGGATAATTAGAAATTGTTTTGGATAGTGAGAATATCAAGAGTTACTAGGAGGAATTGTTGGGATGAGGAGCATGTAGCACCTCATGTTTCAGAGATTACGCTGACAGATTCTTGAGTGAGACTTTGCTTTTAGGTCCTGTCCATAATGTGTGGGGTAACTTGGCATCATACTTGGGAATGCTTGGGCTGAGGCTGGGTCCTGGCTGGGGTTTTTCACCTCTTCGTAGAAACTCCCTGTTGTAGAGCCATGAAGAATAAGTGTTTGATGGCGGGACATGGTTCAGTTACTGGCAGAGAGAGAGAGACAAAATTAGGCTATTAGGGAGGAACCAATGGAATTGGCAAGGAAAGCTTGCAAAGGTAAATTTTGCACTTTTTTCCTACACTTACACATAGTCTACTCTGCTGCTGAATCAGTTTGTTGTTGTTTTTCTAAAGGTACCTTTGCCTTCTTTCCCAGTACTGCACCCGCTCTTCATGGAAGCCCCTTCTTGGAGCCCATATCTTCTGCAGGGCCTCTCAGCAATACCATCCTTGTAGTGGTGGAGTAGGGCCAAGCAGAACTTCCAGGGCTCTGGCGTCTGAGGTCACTCCATCCAGTTGTGTCTGCAGTGTGGTATTTTCTCTTGTGCTGGGCTAATTTGGATTGTTGGTTCTTTTCTTCGAACGGCAAAGACTTCTTTTAGTGATGGATGGTGTCGACCAGGTGTCTTCTGATGGGATTAGAGCTCCTTAACTGCAGGACCCTTCTGCAATAGCAGCTGAACCAACATCCGCAGAAGCCGATGCAGGGCTCTCTAGGAATTATGTCAGCAGCATCAGTGCATCCCAAGGCACATTTTTCTGGGGATTTTTTAGTTGTGCTCACATTTGAGACACTCTACAAATGCTAATGTTGTTGGTAAGATGACTCCATGTCTGTTCTGAGTTGCAATGAAAGCAGATCATGGGAGCCAAGCACATCTGCAGGTCCCTTTTTCGGTTGCTTTGCCCCATCTATTGGTGAGAGGCTGTCTTCTCTTCTGGCTGAATTTTATAAGTGTATTCTAAAAAGACTGCGTATCTGCTGCCTTCTCTGTCAAACTATGCCACAAATAACTCCTTGTCCTCACTTTTTTACACCATTTTCTTCTCTTCAGGTACATTTTTCCTTTAAAGTGAAATACTAATATTGACTTGTAATACCTTAATCACAACAGCTGTGCTTTGTGATATTGAATGGTGACACAGGTCTAGCAGGGAAAAGACTGACTGGCCATGTTCTATCATATCAGTTGCTCGGTTTCAATTCTTTACGTAGGGTTTGGGCGGGGGCAGGGGGGGTTGTTTGTTGGGTTTTTTTTGTGTACAAACACACCAGAACTCCCCCTATGCTGAAAACTGAAAAATCATCGTGTTAGAAAGTCAGAAAGAGACAGCCAGGGTAAAATTTCAACTCAATCGTATATTCATTTCTCATGTTTGCTTAGGTCCTGATCCAAAAAATACACAAACACTTGCTTCATTCTGAGCACAGGAGAAATCCTATCTTGTCTGCAGTGGAAACTGGAAGTAACAAACACCTCTGCATCTCCAGCAACCTGTTAAGATCTGTCGAGTATGGAAACAAATTTCTCAGCTAGGAAGCCAAATTTAACTATTTGCTCAACACACAAAAATAAATCCCTCTGAAAATCGGATTGCTATTGGGAGAATATTTTCCCTAAGAAGAGAAACAGCTGTTGCAGGGAGATGAGTAAGACAGACTGTTAGGACATTTCCAACTGAATGTGTGCATTGAAGTATGAGTTTGCGAGGACCTTTTACTATTGACAAGGTTAATGTAGAGCACTAAAACGATGGTGCATTTGTTTTAAAACACCTGATCCACTACGTTGTTTCCCCATACCCTTGGATTGATATTTTCACTCCCACCCCTGCGCCCCCCCCCCCCCAAAAAAAAGCCCAAACCACAGGCCTGCTCCATTAATTAGTTACTTCAGAGATCTTTTTGCAGAGGTAAATTGTTCACTTTGAAACAACATTAATCAAGATTATATTAGGCTGGATGCTACAAGGGATCCCACAGGACAAGCTTTGTGTTGTACATTACCATTGATGGCCTTCAACTCCTTCGTCTCTTGTACGGGAGTGGAGGATGGAGCTCACCTTGTAGCAATAGTAATTAGTGGCTTAAGCAGGAGATCCTGTTCTGCTCGTGAGCATGGTTCCCTTGGAGCTCAGTCTGACATCTTGCATTTTTTTGGCAGAAGTTAATGAAATAAAACTCAGTGCTTCTGCCCGTTTTGAATAGGGCCCCGACTGCACAGGGAAGGACCTGAGGCTTTCAGCCACTGGCAGAGAGTTTGATAACTGGTTTTGCTTCCTCTCTTACAGGGACCTCCAGGGCCCCCAGGCATTGCTGGACCCCCTGGACCACCTGGAGCACGAGTAAGAAAACACGTTTTGGGTTTTTTTGGTTTATATCAAGGAGAAGAAAGAACAGCTGGGGAGAATTTTAGGTCATGGGTTTCAGTGGGAACTGAGTCTGGGCCTCTGGCAATGTGTGTTTTCTCTTATATTTTGTCACTGAAAAGCCACAGCTGGTCCTAGAGGACAGCTTCTCTGCGCTGAGTGTTGGAACCAAGTTGGTGCTACTTGGGGATAAGTCAATGTCTACGGGACTCCCCACAGCAGAGACCTGACTGCCATGGAAGAGAAAATTGCATTTAAATTGAAAGCAGCAACCTCCAGTGAGCTTGCTGCAAAGAACAGAAATACTGATTTATTTTTTCTTCTGATTTCATTTTTCAGGGACTGCCAGGAGAGATTGGAGTTTCTGGTAAAACTGGACCACCAGGACCAGCAGTAAGTGTTGAGGAACTGCTTCCCTTGCCTCCATGCTCTCCATGACTTCAGATACTTTAATTCTCAAGTCTCTGCCTCCTTTCCTGCAGCTTGTCTGCACGCAAGGCTTTAATGTGGGCTCCAACACTGTTGCCTTTAATGCAGTTGTTAGCCTCTGATACCTTTTGTGAACAAGAATTTTACCAGTTGCAGCTCCACTGTTCCTACGCACTGGGACCGTGATGTTTTCCTTCTATAATATCTTTCAAAAGTCATTTTGCATTTGGCAAGATATTGTTCTTCCAAACCTGGAGTTTCCTGAATTAGGCCAAAGAACTGAAATGAAAATCTCAGATTTAGCAGAGCATAGTAATTTCTGTTGACTGTTAAGTCAAAAAAGGTGAATTATGAAGTATTAAGAAGTGTCACCTACAGCCTGCAGTGTTTGGGGATTGAATGACACTTGGAAAGGGGACAAAACTTTTTCTCACCATTTTAAATGCATTACAGGAGGTAATTTTAATCCTTATCTTGCTGAACAATTCAGTCACTATGTGTTATATAATTTAATTTTAGGAGTCTATGTATTGTATAAAAAATTACCAATATTTAAAAGGAGAAATAGTCTTTAATACAGCTACAGATAATGGAGACTTAAAGAGAACGATAAGTAAAAATGTAATTTTTAAAGTTCTTTAAGAATCCGCAGTGCCTATAATCGCTATACTGTTGTTTCTCTGTAACAACACTGACATCCAGTGGTCATTCACCAAAACTGGGATACTGGAAAAAGGGCCGAGCAGATACGTGCATTGTGAGAACTTTTGCGTATTTTGAGTCACAGTAGGGAAAAAGTCAGAACAAAATGCATGATGTGTTTCTTCTTTTCTTAAATTTAGGTCAGTAGCAAGAGGGACAAACTGAGTGTGCTTATGCTGAACTTTATGTTACCAATTTAAAGAACAGGCGCTTACAGCTTATGATTTTCTCTTGTTTAGGGGTTGCCTGGCAAAGATGGATTCAATGGGCTTCCTGGGCTTCCAGGTCAAAAGGCAAGTGACACTGATATTAAGCTACTTACCTGGGCAGCTTACCTGCGTGAGCTAGCCAAACACCACCTCACCAGTCCCACATCACTGAGCCACTGGTGAAGCTCCAAGGCTGAGTCAGCTGGTGTGATTGCACTGTACTGAGTCATTATGAAGATGGAGCTGGTTGTAAATACAGCAGGGATGAGAGATCCTCTTTCAGTCTTCAACTACTGCATCCTATTTGGCAAACACAGCTGAGCATTGCAAACACAGAAGCTTCTACTGTCACAGGAAAGCTAGTGACACTGGAAAATCAAGGCATGTGTCCAAGGCACAAAGAAGAACAAAGAAGTGTGACAGGCTCCAAAGGTGTTCCTTTCTTTCCTCCCTGAAGGGCTGGAAAGAAGAGATGCCATCCCCCTAAGGCTTCTGTAGCTCTGTGTGGCAGAAAGACGGTTCTTCATTATTTCCTACTTCTTATGCACCATCTGAAAGCTTCTACAAATGACAGATTGGGAAGAGTTGTTTCCTCTGCTATCTCTGCAGTAGTAGAAGGGAGACAGGAGATTCAGAGGTAGGAGACACTCTGATTGACTTGCCATCACTATGTAAATAAGTGTCAATGTGCCATATTTTGACTATGAAGGCCAAGCTAGGCTTTGGGGATGATGACACTATATTGGAATAAGAACAACAGCTCTTAACCATCTACTGCCTTGGATTGCATTGGCAGCAGTATTCTTGCCTCTGATACTTGAGCACTATGACCCCTACTTGTTCCAATAACACACTATGTTCATACTTGCCTCTCTTAACTGAGTGCACTGAGTGCTTGAGCCCAGGTCTAACAGAGTCTCCAGCTCCCATTTATTGATGAATAAAGGTGAGGATTTTGGAGCCTATAACAAATTTCTGAGGCTAAATAAACTTTGGATTTCATCCACAGCCCTGTGTAGTACCTACTGCTCTTCCCAGCTATGTTTACGTTTCAGCTCTTAATCTACTGCAGTCTCTGCTCTCCATGCTGACACGACCTGCACTGAAAGATCAGTTTTAAAGTATTTACCTAAGAGGCCCAGTGGCCAAGGTCCCAATCCCACAATTATTTATTTTTCTTAACAGAAATAATGTAGACTTTCTAACCACGTATCATTTGAAGAAACTGAATGGAGGTTTTGTTTTTGAGGTAATTCACTATGGACATCTTTAATGTAATAGTGGTTGACTTTGTGTTATTCCAGAAATATTCCAGTAGGGTGATTGGTGCTGGAGATGTGATTGCAAACAGCACTAGAATGGAAAAACATTCCAGGAAACATATTCTCATATGGCTCCATTTACATCCTCAGGCTAATACTGAGGATCTGAGTCAAAATGTTTGTCACCGCTGCCTGCAAACTTGCTGCACTACCAGAGGAGTTTGTGTATTAACTTCTTATGTTCCCTGCAGGGAGAACAAGGGCAAAAGGGTGAGGAAGGCTTTCCTGGAAAAGCTGGCCCTAAGGTAAGGAATTTTATTTCATAGCTTGCTGTAGCCACTGAGTCAATCAAGGTGTGATTTTGGAAGGTCTTATACTGAAGTCAGGAGAGTAAGATTCCTCTAAAGTTGGAGGCATAAGAGGATGAGCAGATGTGGCTCATTGCCTTTCAGAGTTCATGGTGTTCCAAAATACCAAACCCTGTTTGATGCTCCTCTCTCAAGTTTACATGTGTAGGGAGATCTGACCTGGCACTTGAGTTGACTCCCTCTGGTCTGAGTTCCCAAGCCATCAAGAAGGCAATTTCAGTGCGTTATGGGAAGTAGGTAGAACAACATGGGCCAGGACAACAGGGGACACACTTCACTAATGAGAAAGTGTTCTTAGAAAAGGGTCAGGTTCTTGCAATGTTAAAGTTTCACTTTTGTTTTTCCAGGGTGAACCAGGGAGCCGTGGCCAACCTGGTGAGCAGGTGAGCATGAAAAACAGTCTTAGCAGCAAGGCACACCTGTCAGAGCGATATAAAGTGACCACATGCAATAACAAAGCCATTTGCCAATAACAAGATCTATGCATGTCATTTGCATCTGTGATTGAAGATGCAACAGATGAGTGGATGAGACTCATGGTTGGACAGAGTAATGCAAAAATTCCAGAACAAAAATATGCTAAATCCAACTTTTCATTGTACCCTGGAAAATTCAGTTATCTTGTTCCTGGTGGATAGGGAACAAAAGGAAGGCAGAGTGACTTAAAAGTGCTTGTTTTCCTTCACACCTGACGTTAATCCAAGGTGCTGGTTCTAGAAGATGAGGAACTTATTTGTATCTATGTGATGCAAGGGGTGATGTTGTCATTTCTAAGTTGTAAATGCTTGCTAGGAAATAACCCCAGATGACTGTTAGAAGTTACACAGTTATCTTAGTCTTTTTGTGTTGGGATTTGGGTTTCAGCAGACAACTGCGGAACTCAGTGAAGAACCAGGGAAATGTCCTGCGATTTCTTAAAGCACACAGCTGTCTAGAGCCCAGTCAGGACCACTAACCATAGATGTTAACATTGTCATCCGCATGCCAAATTTTCAACTGTAGTATGAAAATCTGTAGAAAGAGAAATCTGTATAAGACAGTCTTGTATCTTTGGCATACATCTTAGGATTTTGGGGTACAGAGTATACGCCAGCAATGGAAAAGTCTCAGAGCCTCAATCTTCTCTTACTCCTACCAGTCTCAGTCCAATCTTCTGCTTTAAAGATGAAATAGGAGAATGCCCATGACCTCTGCTCCCATGTTGTCTTGTGCAATAAAGCAGAACATGCACCACAAACTGGACTTAGAAGGAATAAGGAAAGAAGCTGTCCACGAGGAGTCTCATATAGTAGCTTTCCATAAGCTGTGGCAGTCTCTCCATGACCATTAAATTTTAGGAATTGCTGACCATTTTTCCTATTTGTCAGGGTGTCGTGGTCAGACTCCCTGCTGCTATCTACCCCTTGAAGGAATAAGGTTCCAAGTACAAGCTATAAAGTGAGGTTTATTTGGATAAGGCACTTATTGAGTGGATAACAATTACACCATCATTCTGCTTCTATTCCAAAATTCCTTATAATCTACCTGATAGGTATCACGCAATTCCCAGGAAAGTATCCTTACCTGGTGTCCCAAGTAAAGGGAGATCACTACAACGCGGGCCAGCCGTTCCTCAGGATTGCTCGCATTGGGCTCTCAGGGAGCGCTTTCTATACCCTTTCTCGGTTACTATACCCTTCCTCAGTGGTTCATGTGGTCACTGCCCAATGGTGTCAGTTCACTGCCAGGTTTGCAGTTGCTGGACAAGCTCGGGCCCAATGCAATGAAGGGTCAGACCCCTGACCAAAGCACTGCCACTCAGTCTGGATTGTATCCCCACACAGGGCTGTTGTGCATTCTAATACCATCTTCCAAAACACTTGCCTCTCTCTCCATAGTGTGGTGTTCTCCACATATTTCATAAATGTTCTCTTTTCTGCCACCTCAGTCATAAATTAAAATATTGAATAGTTCAGACCATTAGAGGACTTCACTTCATATATCCTCTGAATTTGACAGGAAACAGCTAATAACAGGTGTGTGAATGTAGTTTCTTCAATCAATTGTACACCATCCTCCAGAGACCTTTCTTCTACACTGCATCTCTGTAGTTTGCTAATGAGAACGTCACGTTGGCCTGTGTCAGATGTCTTCCTAATGTCAAGATATATCACAGAAATGCTTCCTTCTTGTCTGCTTAGTTATCGTGTCAAGGGAGTGAACTGGATGGGTTTGATATGGTTAGTTTTTAACAAATCCACATTGGCTGTTTTGTATTATCTTTCTGTCCTTGAGCTCATACAAACTCATTGACATTTTGCTTCAATACCTTTCCAGATGCCAAAGTTACACCACATGTTTTTATTTTTTCCTCCAAATTCTCCTTTTTTCTTCTTTAATGTTAGGCCCTCTGTTTGTCCTCATGATCTCTGGGATCTCATCATCACCCAGGATCCTGCAGTAGCTCTCATAAAGGACCACTCCCTCTGTCACCAAATGTCACTGTCTTCAGAATTCTCCAGACACCACCCTGATGTTCCTAGTCATACTCAGTCACCACAGCATCTCATTCCTCACCTGATTTCTTCTGCAGACTCCTTGCACCTATATCATGATCATGTTTTGACTCTTCCCATACTTCAGAGATAATATCTTCAAAGCGGGGATCACCTTTTCTTCATTCAGTATTTGTACAGCACTTAGTGCATTTGGGTCCTGTCCATGACTGAGATCCTTTGTGCTATCACACTGCAAATGCAGACAGCAAAATAATTATAAATAGGAAACCACATGGTTATTTTCAGATGACAAACTGGGTCAACCTGGAGCTAAATTTGAGAATACTTGATATATTTAGAACAAATCACATGATGCAGAGATCATAATTTCTCCAATAGCAAGTAGTATAAAGCAGAAACTCAAAGATAAGGTTCAAACAGAAAGAAATCCAAATGTGCAATAGTGCATCCAGAAAATTCTAGATCTGTTAGTCAGGCAACATTCGTACCATTCAGATTAATACAGTTCAGTTTTTGCTTTTCCAGACTACACCAGATCAAAGATTTAATTTTTTTAAGCTGCTTTTATTTGTTTGCTTGGTCCTGCTACAGAGCAGCATGAAGAAAACGTCCTAAATTCCATAGTGTCAGTTAACAGTGTAACAGCTGGAAAAGAGAGGTGTTAGCTGCTGGTTTAAGTAATGATTTTCCAAGAATAAGGGATTATTTGATAATCAGACTAATCCCATTCTCTCTCAGCAAGCTACATCTATAATCAATCCCATGAAAAAACTGGGGCAGGTTCTGGCCTACAGCATAGATCATGGTGTCACTAGGTATCAAGAAGAAAACATCTGCAGTCATTATGAGTTCTGAAAAATTCACAGTCTAGTATCAGACATGAAAAGAGATAGATAGCTAAATCAAGGTTTCATCCTCCCCAGCCTAAGGGCACTGTGGCTAGATTAGCCTACCCTGAGGAGCAGACTTGATGCATTTTTAACTGACGTGAGTGAGAGAAGAAGTTGGCCCAGCATTCTGCCTTTTCATTCTTAATTATATTTGAGAGTAATGGGGTTTATTAATAGAAGCCATGCTTGATGCCTCTACCTAGACTTCACACACTTCTTTCTCTTACTTTCAGGGTGAAGCAGGTCTTCCTGGTCCTCAGGGTTTACCTGGCCTGAGAGGAGAAAAAGGAGGCCAGGTGAGTGACTTTGAGCCACAGCTTGATTTTTTTGGGCCGCTTGGTGCCAGAAGGACTTATCTTGAGTGTCCCTAGATGATGTTCTCTCTTGGTGTGATTGCTGTGGTGAACAGCTGATTGGCATCCAGCAAGGTCACCAAGTACCCCTTCCAAAAAGGTACTTCACTGCCTAGTGACTGTTCCTAATTGCAGCAGAGGTGCTAATGAACAGTTTCTATCCTAGATGCAGAAGGTTATGACTCGTGAGGCAGTAGAAGAGGTACAGTGGTCTTTAGGCCTTTCTTTCAGAAATACCTGCCTGATTTAAGAACATTAAAAAAAATTAGTAACAACAGAAAAATCAGAATTCTGCCTTGATACTGAGCCCTGGGGAAGGCTCCAGATGGTTGGATCATTTTCTGATGGCCTAACTTCCATCCAAGTCCTGGTGTCTACTGCTTCTCCTGGCTAGCTCCAGACCTCCAGAGGCATTTACATGCTGCGAAATAGTTGGATCAGGGGCCTGACAGTAAATTTAGCCATACAAATGAGGCCTGTACTCTTGATAACTGACTACATGCTTGAATGTGAGCAAGAAGGATCTAAAGTCAACTGAGGTCTTACTGTTCAGTTTGCTATACTGTATGTATTAAAGAGCATAGGACGTAGAATATATTCTCTCTATATATAAAATCATAGAAATGTAGGTCAGGTAGCTCCTGTTTGAATGCAGGATAAATATATTTTGTGTATGCACATTCAGGAGTATTCACATCATCCTTGTTAAGCATCTCCCATTCAGATGACCAGGTTACCTGGGCAAAATAGAGAAGTAAGCATAAGTGAATGGATGATTCAGAAATCTTTAACATAAACAAAACTGGTAGTATGAATGTCTGCTTTGGGTCTTAACTCCTGTTCTGATGCCTCTCTTGACCAACTAGAAAAAATCTTTTTTTTATAACTGCATCAGGCAGTAGGATCTTCTACATGAAAGCTGATTTAGGATCGGTGCTTTCCTTTCCATGAACTTAGTTGCTATTTGTTGGCTTTTGAAAATGGTGTGGATTTTATGAAGCCATATCTCCAAAATGTTATGTTTTAATTGCTTGCACTACATCTTGGAGGACAGGTAAGATCAACTGAAAGCATAAAATAGTCTAGTGGGACTAATGCAATCAAATCAAAACATGCATATTTCCTGCTTTCTTTTCCCTGCTTTCAGGGAGAAAAAGGAAAAGATGGTCTCCCAGGACTGAAAGGTGAAAGAGGAGAAAAGGTGAGTCATGAAATGAGCATGCTCCTCCTTAGACAAGAGAGGAAAAGAGGCAAGGGCACAGATACAAGTGGTAGAGGAGAACTTCTGAGGAAGATTAGAAATGGTGGAAGTCTGTTAGCTGAGCCTTACTGAGAAGCAGCAGAGAGAGCTGTGTGTGGGACAGTGACAACCATTTATTGAGTAATGCAAGAAATAGTAAGCAGTTGATGAAATCTTAAGGACAATTTCTTTAATTCAAGGAAACATTTCTTTGTTATAAAATTGTCTGATAGAAATGAGCCTGGAATTAAATTCTAAAGAATTTTTCTGTGCCTGCCTGTGATGTGCTAGAACAATAATTTAAGGAATGGTCTGGGCTTCTGCAATCATGATACTATTAATTTTAGTGAAAATGAGAGAACTAGACAAAGGTGTTGTCCACCAAAATTTACATTCAACCACTTCGAAGGTGAAGATGAAGCACTGACCTTGCAGATGCGTATGGTTGTATAGTGAAAAATTTGCCCTCATTATAGTGACAATAGCCATCAGGAAGCAGGTACTACTTTGTTCTTCTTCCTAGGATATGTCAACCCTCAGTTTACCAGTGACTTTCACCATCTATGGAGGGCGCAAACTGGATTTAGAAACTTATATTTTTGATGAAAAACAGAGGAATTTTTTTTTTTTATCCACAAAAGAAGTTCAGCTAAAACATGTTTTTCAATCAAGAATTTTGATCAACTTTAACTTAAAATGCAAATTAAACTCCATATCACTCCCTCACTGGATGGGGTAACATTAGAAATTCACTGACCTGTGAAGTCAGATCAATGATAAAGTCATAAAGTGATAAAGACAGCAAAGTGAGAATCCTGTATGCAACAAAGCCAGGACAGCAGAAATTCTGTCCAGAGCAATGGGGTAAATTCCACCCATCAGAGAAGTGATATGGGATTTTCAGTGTCGCTGAGCTGACAGATTGTCATTGGGTTACATCTCATCTGGTAACGTTGCATCTTCTAGCTGATAATGTTGAGTTTTATTTTCTTTATAAAAAAATAAAACATCTTTTTATATCCTTTTATATCTTTTTATATCCTTAGTTTTTTTTTCTTCTCTCTCTAGGGTGACACGGGTTCCCCTGGACCACCAGGCTTACCTGGAACAGTAAGTAAGATTGTGTTCTGTGCTGTAACAATATTTAAGTCATCATCATACTTCCTCCACACAAATTCCTCAGAAACAAAGCTTTTCAAGATCCCTACTTCTCTACAGAAACTTTAGGACCCATTTACTCTGAGATTATCTCCCTTTACTTCAGAGAAGCAATATCAAGGTTTATTTGGTCTTTTTATTTTGGGGGGAGGCTGTGCCCTCCTCTGCCTCTTTGCAAACAGCATTTTTTTTATGTCCTTGCCTTGTGGTAGGACTTAAATTGAACTTGTGATTTGTTTAGCAGCTGTGGGAGCTGTCTGGAGAAGGTCATGGCTGAAAACGGGGAGTGTGTTCATACATTTTTCCAGGGTGAGCTAGATTTTTCCAACTGAGTCCTCAGGATAAGACTGGCTCTGAACAGATACCAGTGAACAACAGCTTGTCTTCTTGGGGAACAATTCACGTTTTTCCAGGAAGAGTAGAAGGTTCCACTTCTCATTGACATGAACTTATGGGTGGATCATTCAGCTTCAGCAATGCTGCAGCCTCCCAGAGCCTTCATCACATACAGTGCCATGCTGTGCTATAAGCCCAGAAAGACCCTCTCATTCCACAGTTCATTCTGGGTTCAACACTGGATCCAACACACAAACCTGACTGCACGTACCCTTTCTGCTAATTAAAAAAAAAAAAAAAATCAAGAAAACATCAATTTATTGTTTTAAAAATGAGTCTGCAAAATTACTTTTGGGAGCATGAACGTAATTACAATGAAGTTCATTACAGGCAGTTAAACCAGCGTCCACTGAATATAAAAACATAAACTTCACAGTTCCCTCCAGCAAAATCTGAGTAAGCAGCTTGGAGTAAGCACTAGGAACAGACCTATCATTGCAACAGGAGGGCTGATCCCAGTCACAGATCCTCCAAAAGCTTGCAGATATCCACTTTTCAGCTTTGCTTACCACCACTGGTTACAGCTACCACAGTCCCATTATAGCGAAAATTTGAATCAAAGTCTGTTGGTGAAAATCAAGTGCCTACAGACCTTCATGCAGCAATGGAGGAGGTATTATAATTTATTACCTGCCATTAGTTGGGCCTCTTTAGTCTGTGCCAAAGGGTGTTTCATGGCTTCATCTAGGAAGACTCCATGTGTATCACACAAGAATGATCCAGTCACAACATCAAGGATAAATCTGTCTCAGTCAAGGTGGAGAAAGAAGCTTACAAACAGAGTACAGTATGGCTAGATATAGAGGAGTTATGCCTGACTGCTCAAGCTTCCTGTGTTTGTAGGGAGAAATGATTTCTATTTCAGCTGTAAAAGTAGGTGATGATTTCGACGTATCCTCATTTCATCAAGGACTAAATTTTTCTTCCTAATTTTTTCAGTTTTGATAAAAGATACTGCCTGTCTCTACAAAACTTGATCCTTTTTTTGTGGCTAGTCCTAGGAAGACTATGTAATCCCTAAGACAACCATGTTGAGATGTGTGTGTCTTGTGCATGATACAAAGCAGAGAGAGAACACACCAAGCTCAGTTATGGAGTTAGGAAATGTAATAATACTGTAGATGACTCCAAGTGAAAAAGTGAACTGGAGATTGCTAACAGTAAACTTGCTAACAAGGTTAAAGATTGTTTGTTTTTTCATAGCAGTGGGACATACAGGATGTTTTTGAGTTTGTGTTCATATTTCAAATACTCTAGGAAATGTCTGATATTTGTGGGCTTTTTTCCAAACAGCCAGATGTTACAATGAGTTGCTCATTTATAAACTTACTGGTGGATATATGGAATGTGTAATCTGTAATGACAAGGAGAATACATGAGTTACTGCATTTCACGGAAAACAGGCAATGCTTCTTTTAACACTCCGGTTTCTCTTCCAGACAGCCTTCTTCACCCCACACCCTAGGATTCCTGTAAGTAACATCTCTAATAAACATGGCCTCTGGCTTATTACCTCTTGTATCTGATAGACGCACAGCACCTTAGTATTTTCCATGTTATTTAAATGGTTTCAGAAAAGAGCTCAGCTTGATTCTGATTCTGGGTGACTTCATCATTATAACCAGCCACAGCTATCCTGGTAACAGCAGCATCCAAGCCAGCTGTGGCTGGCACACAGCTGTATGCTGTCCCAGCCTCTTAAATGAAGACTGCTTGCAGCACGTAGTGGGAAATATCTGCCATTATATAGGATCACACCGTTGGTGTGTGAATAAGCTTGTTAAGGATCAGGAGGCTTTACGGCATGTATTAATGGCAGAGGTAGGCTGTAAGAGTGCCGTTACAAAAGAAAGTGCATATGCCAGGTTCTTCAGAGGCTGAGGAAGGAAATAGGAATGTGAGGTAGTACTGGAAATAGAGACAAGATTTCTTTGGTTCACTTTCCCCTTGGTTCATAGTTTGCTAATATATATAGTAAGAAATTTGCAGAAAGATGACATCGTATGTGGTCTTTGTAGTGCTACAATCACAGAAGGAGTTCTCTCTTTTGCTTTAAGCGAATTACTCTTGTAAATGAGCTGCAAGACAGTAAAGAATAAAAGGCTTAAAGTGTGTCAGCAGGTCAGGTCGCTGGGATTTCTCCATGTGCAAGATGAATGTGATGATACTTACTGTAGCACAGGTCTGCACATAGAGTTGCAGCCTTTTGGAGGAGAAGGAGAGGTAAGGATAGTTACCTTTGATTTACAGCCCTACAAATTAAGGTGTCAGAAGGTGGTGATAAGCCCTAGGAGAGTATCATGGGTTATGTTTTAGAGGCTGCAGGACCAGCAGGGTGCTGAAAGTTGTCACACACTCTCCAAAATACAATACCTGCCATTGCTTTCCATTGAGTACGTGGTGTATAGTACCAGGGAGCAACTTACACAGGTGGGGACAGGAAACACAGCTTGGATAGAAGACAGCAGCACCATTACTCTATTTACTTATTATTAGTTAACATCAATTTCATTTAAAACGCACCTTAGTAATCATCAGAAATAGAAAATCTCTGACCAAGTGAGTCTGAGCTCCCATTTACCCACCACCACAGCTCCGTTGTGTGTTTTGGGTGCAGCCTGTGCTGTGAGCTCTGCAGAAAGTTGCGGATGCAGCAGGGCAGTAGAGGGGGGATCAGTTTCTTGAGGTGCAGGGAACTTTTTCATATTTATTTAGGCCAGTTAGTTAAAGTCATTAGATATTTCTTAGAGATGTGGTGTGTGAAAACCACAGCGGCGGTCAGGTATGATGGCTGAAAAGAGGCAAAAGCAGTAAAACAGGAGATGGCTCCTCACTTTGCCTTCTATCTCCCACTGCAGCTGGGCACAGCTGAGCTCCCACTGCGTTTGCTCTCCTTTAAGTGGCACAGAAATGACTAACGCATTAATTGAGACTACAGGAGGACACTGCCGAGAGCAGGTTGAGGAAGCTGTAAGCACTGATCTGGCTCAGGTTGGTAGCAGCTGTTAGCTGTCACCACATCATTTCTGTTCATTGAGCTGTGGGAAAGAAGTGGATGGCAGTGGATTAAGTCCTGCTGCCGGGGGCAGAGGTCTCCACAACGTGCAGACAGTTTTAACAGTCTCAGCAGATAGCCATGGGTTTGGCAAATTTGGAAGGACTCGCAAACAGCTTTGCTGGCAGGTTGGGTTAAGAAATGCTGCCTCTACCCATGTTTGTGGCTGTGCAAGGACATTAGACTGGAATTTTGCTGATTTTGCATTAACATGCAAGTCAAGTATCATGGAAAAAGTCGGAGGAAAGAGAATATTAAGAAAGCTTTCTCCTTTTACCTGTTGAGTTACTTCTTCCCTTTGCAGTCTTGTTTTCCCTGGTAAAAATGTGTCCTTATTCCCAGTTTGTAACACCATCCCTGCCTACGAATTTATTGCCGTATATCTGTGCTTTGTTGCTCTGCTCTCTCAAAAGGGTTTCAGAGCTTGAAATGTCATTACACAAAACAACTTCCAGGCACAACCATACAGGTTTGTCGCATAGGACCTTTTGCTTGAACTACTCTAGGTGGTCCCGTTATCTTTCTGAAGGCCACTAGATGGCATAAGGGACTGCCTGATTAAAAGTTGATCTAACAGGCTGCTACTTGTAGAGTAAAATTCCTCCTATTATTTATCACAGATGATCATATTTATTCATAATGCATAATAAATACAGACACAAGTAATATTTATGCAGTTACATTTATTTTGTCTGTTAAAGAATCATTTGCAAATGGACTTTGAATTCCCAGGTGTTGCAGAAATGATTGGCAAATAGCTGATGCGAATAAAATTCAAGATGATTTGTCTTGGGCTCTGCATTTTGACTGATCACTATTCCTCGTGTGTGTGTAGCTTAAATCACTGATGTTATTACTCTTCCTTGATTGCATAATTGAAACACCTTGTATGATAAATAATGAATAAGTAATGATTGCTGTTGCTTGAATACATATGTTCATATAAATATATAAATCTGAGTATTCATGTAGTGCCTGGTTTATTCCAGCCAGTTCCATAATCATATGCTGTTCCTTTTCAATTTATAAAAAGCAGCAATATGGACTTATTGATTATTGTTCTAGAGCTCAGAACAAAGCTGATGAACTTTCGTCTGAAAGCATCTTCAATTTACTGTAAGGAGGAAGAACAGGAATAAATTAATCCTATTAGTCAATGATGGTGGTGAATAAAATAATGTACTGACATTGCAGGAGGGAGGGGAAGTTGCATGGATGTATGGAGATGTTAACAGAACTAGAGATCAAGAAAAGCTGCGTAATGCACATCTCTGGAAGTGCTCAAGATGAGACCCTGAACACCCCTCTCTTATAGGTGGAATAGGGAACTGTCTGTATGTGGGATAATTTCCCCAACTGTAGGATGACATTAGGTCTGTGGTCCTACAGAGAGGCAGTGCAGTGGCACTGGCGCTTTTGCTCTTGGTCATATCATCTGGCCTTTTAATACATTGGAGCTGAAGTGATCAAATTTTGGAATGGTAAATTTTTAACCGCTATTCTCTATGAGGGAAAACTGTTCTCTTTTTAAATTGAACATTTTTGAAATTATTATCATAACAGTCCAAGAAGTCTAGACAAAGATCTCCAAATCTTAGTGTATGATATCATAGTTATCATTCATTGACCTTAAAATCCTTTGAGGAAGCTACTTTATCTTAGAAATTGATATCTGATTGAAAGAGCCCTCTTACAAAACAGGACTAGTGTGATATATAGCCATGGAAATATTTTTTATTTCTCTCTTTGTCTTATTGTTTTATATCAGGGTGAACCTGGACCAAAAGGAGAAAAAGGAGATCAAGGAATGAGCGGAGAACCTGTAAGCACAGCCAAGTGTTTCTTCAGTTGGTTTTGAACTTTAGCAGGCAGAGGACATAATTGCTGCCTGTTTTGGAGGGAGAGGTGGGGACATGATCCTTCCATAGATGGGATGCTTCTCTCATCAGGAATGGCCACAGTGGTGCTTGGCTTTGTACTGACTGTAGAGGAAGCTACATGAATACATGAATTTAAGCACCTAATTTAGAGCTCTCGGCCTTAGTGTCTGGAAAGAGAACTATGGGGTTTGCTAGACATAGCTTGGCTGACAGCAGGGTTGTACAGGATTTATGAAGGGCTTTTGAAGTGATGTGGCCCAGCTAAATTGTGCATTCGGGTACTCCATTTGTATTCTGGACTGCTCCTGTTCTGGATGGAGCCCCCAGGAGAGACAGAGTCCTGTGCAGTCACAGCCTCTGTAAAAACCACCCTTTCTTCGCGCAGTGGGAGAAAGGAGAAACATCTCCTTCTGCTCAGGAGAAGAAAGGACCAGTTTTCTTCAGCTCCTTCACCTCTTCCTCTGTTTTTGCAGGGATTACCTGGTGTCCCAGGTGAACAAGGTGTTCCAGGACCTGCAGGAGTACAGGTAAGAGGGCCCAGCCTTGAAGAAAATCTTTGACATGACTAGAGAGGGGTGCCTTCAAGGTCTATATCACTGTAAATAATTCTTCTCCTATACACCAACAGCCCATTTCTCCTTCCTCATCATTGTAAGTTCAGGGACTTCTGTAGAGGCATTTACTCATGCTGGACATCAGGACAACATGAGGAAAATCATAGCAGAAACTTGGCATCTCTATAGCATGATCAGTATTGTCTGAGAGACTCCTTCCAACTTCAGGATCCTTGAAGAGGGCATCTTGTATTGATGCCACTGAACCACAGGTCTCACAGATAAGTTACTGCAGTACATTGGCAAAACATTGCAGAGCATTCAGATTCAGCCCCAGCCCCTTTGACCCTGAATGCACTATGGCTCATGTTAAATGGTTTTATAGTCGCGATTATCTACTGAAAATTTCTTGGCTCACACATATTATTTCCAGTCATCATCTAGGTATGTTTTCATGTCAACATGAGAGGGTGTTCACTCTGCCATCATCTGTGCTGTGCCCAAGCCATATAGTCAGATATTACTTGGGCATCAACAGCTGAAACAGGTTAACAGCAGTCTTAGCATTATGAAAAAAACAGTAATACCATGCAACTTTTAACTAACATCTTCTAAATGGGGGACTGTTCAGTGAGTAGACTCTCAAATCCTTAAGAAAGGGCTACATGGTATGTAGGACTGGAACAAACCCTCTGGACTGTGATCTATTTTGACCATTTCTAAATGGTTGTTGTTTGTATTTGAAAACTGCAGGCAAAACTTCCTCTGTGCAGGGAGACCATCAGAGTTGAGCTGGAAATGAAGTAGCTGGTAGGCCTGAGGATAGGAAGAATTTTCACCCAGGTGAATGCCTGCAAGTTTCAGCATCCCATGCTGAGAAACCGCCTCTGAGCTGATCAGTCATTAGTAATTCTTCTTATGTCTCAGAGTTTTATTTTTATATTTCATTTTCTCACCGCACAGAGAGCTGGGAGCCATTTCCTCAGCCATTAAACTCCTCTGTGAATTGATTAACGAAAACCATTGCCTAGTGCACGTTCAGGCATCTTGAAGTCTTTTTGTCTGGCAGGCAGTCCTGTCCCATCTCTAATCAGCTGGTATCTCTCTTCTTTCTGCACAGGGCATAAAGGGGCAGAAAGGAGCCCGAGGTGAAGCCGGAGCCCCTGGAGAGACTGTGAGTAACTGCTTCCCTTGCAGCATTTTTCCCTGACAGTAACCCACCTGAAGTCAATGTCTTGCAGATTTGCAGTCCCAGCCTGCTTGGGCACAGGGCACGTCCTAAGCTGCAGCTGGAAGAGTCGCTGCTTGTGGACAAACAGGCACAGCTGCACCAGACAGATCAATGCCCCAATCAGCCCAGCTCTAAATTGTGCATCTTTTGTTGGCCAAATCTCTCCCTCTCTAACAAAATGCCCTCTTTTCTGGGTGAGGTGCCGGCAGAGCTTGTTACTGCACTGCGATATCGGCCAAGCCCAGGCAGCCAGCTGGGGCAGGGAGCTCACTTCTCATCAGCAGCCTGAATTAGTTTTTGATCACGGTTGGTTTTAGGCTTCTTAGTCAATTCTGCTTTCTTTAATACAGGCTCATCACCAGAGGAATCATCACATGCCACTTTTTGAGGCATGTGTTGTAGGGAGTGCTGCTATTGTCTGACTGTGTACTAAAGAACAGCAAAGGATTCAAGTCCCGTTTTGTTATTGTGAGAGTGTATAAGCCGTTTGCGGCTGAATAAAAGGCCACATACTTTCTTTGCAAGCAGAGAAGGAAGACTGAAGAACTATTTGAAATAATGACTGAGAGAGAGGATGTTTGTGTCTGGCAGAAGGAGGGAATAGGAAATCCAAATTAAGCATCCTAGAGCACTGGAATTTCTTCTTCCACCTTTGTGTTCATGGTTTTCCTTCTTGGCCTTGTGCTTAGATGTTGTCTCTAGCAGTGCTTTGACCCTAAACTCTGAACTTCCTGTCCCCAGCTCTGTTTCACTCTTGGTTGAAGGACTCCTTAATCTTTTTGGGGAGAAAAAAAAACAAAAAAAAGGCAAAAAATGTCCCCCTTCCACCAAACCTATCCATTGCATTTATTTCTTTGTATAACCTGGTGGCTCAGAGGATGTTAATGATATGGAAATGCAGGCATATGCAGGCGTCCTTTTTTTTGCCATCCTTTCACAGACTGCCACTGCTCCAAATGTTTCTACTGGCTCGTAGACCAGTGACTGTAAATAACACAGAAATGAGGAAACCTTTAATTCTCTTTTAGTAAGCCAAAGGCAACAGATAGATAGACATTCACATTGTGAGGAGCTGTGCTGTGGAAGATTTTAATTATCTTCCAACTATTTGCATTGTCCTTCTGCAAGATATCACTGCCCAGCCCTTCCAGTAGAATCAGTTCTCTGTACCCTACTCCAAGTCAGACAGATTATTTCAGTCTGCTGATGCAGATGTTTTTAGATACCCTGTCTGGTTTAGCCCTAAATGGATTAGGTATGCTAACAGAAATCCTTTTCCTTCCAAAGCTGTGATGACAGGTGAACCTTGACCAATTCAGGGTGACAAGCAACTACAGAGGTAGCAACTTCAACCTGATATGGTGAGGTATAAAGGAAAATGTTTAAATATAGCCTGGTAACCCCAAACATATATCTCTATGGGGACATAAATCCCCAAATATGTGTCCTCTCATGTCTCCCATGCATTTTTGGGGACACACATGGGCTTTCCCACCCTAAAAAGCTTTCACTAGCAGACAGAAAAGACAGACCTGCAATTCAGAACTATAACACTCCGAATGGTTTGAGCTGTTCATCTATTTAGTGCAAATAAATGTTTTAAGGTTTTGTTCCCTGGAGTACAGAAAGGTAGAATTGTCAACAAAGCATATTTTGTTGACCTAGATTTTTATTTTAATGATAAATCAACATACTTTCCTCTGTTCTTTTGATGTTTCAGGCCTAGACTTTTCTTCCTGTATCTCAGCTAGATTTAGGATTTATTTTGGTGGAGGGTAATTTTAAGCTCCCAAAGAGAGTCTTCATCTATTTTGTATTGTTTCATGCTTCTTTACACTACAAAGGGTTTCACAAAAATG
The DNA here is from genome assembly GCA_020745775.1 of Theristicus caerulescens. Classification (NCBI taxonomy): domain Eukaryota; kingdom Metazoa; phylum Chordata; class Aves; order Pelecaniformes; family Threskiornithidae; genus Theristicus; species Theristicus caerulescens. Next base: position 162,327,803 of record CM036558.1, on the reverse strand, counting down.
CTGTTTTTTGCTTTGTGCTTGTACAACACCTTGTCTGACATGAACTCCAATCTCACTTGGAACATTTTGTTCCTGTGGTGGTACAAGTTGTGAATTATATAGGCACACACATTTCATTTTCTTAAAACAGGGTGTGACTGGACCAGCAGGGCCCCCAGGTCCAAGAGGCTTGCCAGGAAATGTGGTATGTATGCACCAGTGTATTTGTTTTCCCATCTGTGCCCTGATTTCTTTATTTAATATGTTTAGGTTTTCCTTCCATAGGGTTTACTATCATGTTCAAAAGGTTGTGTTTCATTCCACGTTTTTTATGGTTGAATTGAAGATCTGGAGGCACTTGGGAATGGTGTATCCATGAAACATATCCTTATATTCATTTGTAGCAAGAGGGAGGCATGGAGCTGCTTCAGTTCTGACCAAATTGTCAAAAGCAGGTTTTGCTGCCAGGTCTTCAAGAGGAAAATTGCAAAGTTTATTGTCTCTCTGGTTTTGTTTCCTTTGCCTCATTTTCATTTGTCCTTTCCTTTTGAAAACATGACTACTTGATATAAAAATTGCATGGTAAACTCCCATTTTTATTATGAAAGCATGTAAGTATTTGATCCTATAATGAGAACCTTGAAATCAATATGGTGTCCTCCTTACTTCATTAGATGTTCATCACCATTATTAAGGTGTGCATGATACAGCTTTTCATGTTTGCAAAAAAAACTTTGGAGTAACTCTGCTCCCTGCTCCATCAGTAATTTTCTTTCTAGTGCCTGGGATTTCTCTGGGTTTACACGAGAGTAAGTGAAAAACAGCAGTTAGACCCCATGTTAGAATGTATTCAGGCAAAGTGGTTTAGCACAGAGGGCTCTTTAAGGCAGAGTTTATTACCTGGGCAATCCAAGAAATCTTAAATTGCCTTTCTACTAATTGTTAAGATACATTCGATTTAATTGTATTAATGTAGTGATTTAATTTCAAACTGAAAGGTGATATAAAAAATGAAGACCTTTTCCAATTTCATATTCCTTTAAGCAAACTTCTATACCAGTAATACCAAAATATTACCTATAAATGCTAATATAGTCAGAAATAATTTTTACTGGTGCAAAAAGGAAAATAATTATCACATCCATCCTGTGAGGAGGTCAATTCAATCTTACTGGTGCCAAGACATCATATCACATCCTAAAATGGAGTACCACTCCATAATGCTAACTCATGTTTTGGTGAGTTAGGAAGTTACAGTATTTAATCTGGAGCTCTAAATCATCTGTATTTTGACAATGAATCCTTTGAGATCTGCCAAGACATGAAAAGGATTGAAAACTGAAATAGAGGGTAAACCAAACATAATTATGTTTTCCAATGCATAGCTTTGGAGAGCAGTAGCCATAAAAAATTAATATTGTGAAACTTGGCTTCTCTGATACAGAGGTGATGATTGGATGTTTGTTGGTAATCGATTGGGAACTGCTGAGGATTTTGCAGAATGAAAAAAATAGTTATTGGTAGAAAGAGAACACACAAATCTGGGATTAGCTCAATTTCTGCTTTTGCTGTTCAGCTCTTTTTTATATTGAAAAAAAATCCCAACTCCTTTAAGCACTTGGTACACAGCTTTTCTGTGGTGTTCTCTGGATTACAGGTTGTCTGTAGTGGGAAATATAGAACTGATACTAATCCTTGAGATAGATTGTACTGAACCCACAGGTCTATCCGTTTGCTTTAGGATCAAATAATGCCTAAAAAGAAAGTTTTAAGCTCTAAAGTTCTTTTCTCTCCAGGGTGTGCCTGGACATCCTGGACTACCAGGAAAGGAAGGAGCAAAGGGAGAAAAGGTGAGTTTGTTCTTTCATGGATTTGTTTCCTTTACTTCTTGGGCATTTTAAGTAAGCTGTTGTAACTGGACCATTAGTTCAGCTTTCCAGTGCACCCTCACTTACCTTTTGCCTGCCTTGCCTAACTGTTATGTCCCATCTCATAGCTGGGCAATGAGCTCTGAGGTCAGGGGTTTGTAATTTTCTCATACGTTGCACAGTGCCCAGGATGCTGGAGTCCTGATCTTTGTTTGCTCGAGTAGGAATGATTAATCAGAAACATGGCCCCATGTATGCATATATATGGGGTTTAAAAGGGCATGAATCCCAGCCCCTTCAGTCAAATAATCTTCTAGATTACTGAGATCTACCTCAGGGTCATGTGTGTGGACCAAGGGCGCTCTCACATAGCTGGTTCCCAAAACATTTTGAAGTCTCTTTTTACTTTCCTTAAGGAAAGTTACAATTGCCTTGAGATTACTGAAGGGAAAGGTTTCCCGTAAAAGAGGATTTCCTATGATACCAAGAGAAATTCAGATGAGAAGGCTAGAAAAAAACGCATATCTTTCAGTCCCAATGAAAGATCTGAGACAGGCATGGTCTTTAGTATGCTACTAAGAGTTTTGCTGGATTGTCTTCTACAGGGTGATCCTGGAAAAGAAGGAAAAGTGGGTTTACCTGGGCCAGCTGGTGAGCCAGGGCCTGCTGGAGAGCCGGGTTTGCCTGGTAAGGGTAAAGATGGAGAACAGGTAAGTACTGCTGGCAAGCTCTGCACTTGAGTATTTCAGCGTGAGATAGACGAGCATGACTTCTGCAGGAGAACAGTAGATTTTTGGTAGGGTTAGGTTGCATTGTCACAAGTGCTCACAGGCTGTCTACTGAAGACAAGAAAGGCGTGGTTGTGCAAAATACTGCAGATCACAGTGCTGCATCCAAAAAGGCAGAGAGAACTGAAGCTGTATTTCTGAACATTAAATGCCCTTCAGTGTGCCATGGTAGCCATTGAAAACGGAGACCTCCACAAGGAGTAACCGTTGTCCTTGTGACCAGCACAAAAATGCTTAGCTTGATGGAAGCTCTCTAAAAGCATTTAATTCTAGCCAATTAGCAAATTAATTAATTTTCTTACATATTATCAGTAAAATATTGCCAGGACGGCGTGAAGCAAGGAGGGTGGTGGTGGGGATGCTTGCCTTCTCGACTGTCTCAAAATCCAGGCTCCTGTTTGGCTGCGTGGTGACTGTTTTCTGGTTTTGGCTCTGTCACTTTAGGGGCAAAGAGGCCCACCAGGCTTGCCAGGACCCTTTGGACAGAAGGTGAGCATGGGCTTTATTGTTCATTGTAGGCTTCTTCTCTCCATCACTGGAACTGGAGAAAAAGTCATGGTGAAAATATGATCTGTTTTTCACTGGAATATAGTTTGCGAAACCTTCACTCAAAAATGGACTTCTAGCCTTTTAGGAGGTTCTTTATTATTCCAGTATGTCTGTAGATGTAAATATTAAGATATGAATTAGCTGTGCTTGCTTTCCATGTTTAAAATTTCTTCCAGCATTATGTGAATTCAACAAGGACTAAGTGCTGCACCCTTTTTCAGGGAAACTGTGACTAGGGATCTTTAATCCATACAGCAAAGAGACATTTCATAGCTAAAGGATGACCTATGCTTGAGACCGCCTGTCAGCTTTCAAAGAGCACTCCTCCATGGCACTCATTTCCTTCACCTCTCAAGGAGGATGTGAATTATTTTCTAAAGGGACCAGATAGTCTTGGTTTGCCCTCCTATATTGTAGTTAAGGCAAAGAGTAGCTAGTTGATAAAGTTAATGACACTAATTTCAGCTGAAAATAATTTTTATTCCCTTATATGTACACAGCAAATAGAGAAAGGAATAAAACAGCAAAAACCTTTGCTTCTGGGAGCATCTGGATTGTGCTTGAATCTTCAATCAGATATGTCAGAAATTCTCCTCTTTGAAATGACCATGTCCTGATCTGGATTGCAAGAAAAACAGGATGTTGAAACAGATTCTGTAAATGATATAAGTAGGAATGAGTATGAGACTAAATCCATCTAGGTCCCATATTTTTTAAATAACCAAACTGCTATGAAATGTTTTCTTTTCTTTTTGCTGCGTTCTGTATAAATGCATTGTAGTCTGTTGTATATATCTTTGACAGTTCAGAACACACGCACAATAATAGACTGAGAATTAATATAAAATTCAGAAAAAAAACACTAAAAGAAATCTTATGAAGTATTCTATTCAATATCAACACAAGATGGTAAGAATCTTAATTGTGCATGGGAAAATACTATTGAACTTTTTGCATTGAAATTATGTTATTGAATAAAATAACAGATAAGGGATCTGCCAGAGTGTTTGAACTAATCAGAATACATTTTCTCTCACTGTCCTTGCAGTATTTTTTCTTTGTAGTATAAGATTAGTTTAAGAGGAAAGAAAGAAAGAAAGAACGAAAGATAGAAAGAAAGAAAGAAAAAAATTAGGAGATATTGCAGACTGAATTTTGGGTGGGCAGAATCCATGGGTAACAATTTTTCTATTGTGTTTCTACATAGCTGGAAATAGTGTAATAGTAAATAACACAAATAAGATTCATTGTTATAAGTCTACTGCCAATGTAAGACCGAATCTCACAACTGCAATGCAATCCATAAAAATCTTATTTGATTTCTCCTGATAACAAGAGAGCTGATGTTAAATTTAAGGATTGCAGCTGAATTCTTTCTTAACCCTCTGTTTACAATGCCCACTAAACAGTGTCAAGTAGTTGTTGTCTGTGCTCTGCAGGTTTTAGTATTGAAAACCCTGTTTTCTAGAAGGGAGGTCTCTCCTTGTGTAGTACAGTCCTCTAGAGAGACCGGTAGAACTGCTGAATTATTTTTTTACAAGAAATTATTCATACATTTCTGTGAGTAGGCCTATATTGGTAAAGGAAAGGAGAATATTAAGATGTAAGCAAACATCTCTAATTCTGTCTTCCCCAGCTAAATAATCTGTATTTAGCAATGTTTGCAAGTTAGCCATCTACCATAGAAACACAGAGAGAGAAAAGCACATTATGGTGCTTAGTGTTTCCCCAAGCCAAGGAAAGTGCCTAATACCGTGCAGGCAATTGCAAATGCTGGAAATTGGATGCTGTGCACTAAAATAAATTAAAATACTTGTAGAGGCTGTGTTCCTGCTCAGTTATGTGATGTGGCACACATTGATGTTGTGCGAGTGCTCACAGAGGTGGGCTGGGGCTCGTGTGAAGGAAGGGGACAGTTTTCTTGGCATGATGTGACAGTAACTGTGCCATATCCCCATGCTGCCACAACCTGATACTGTTCTTCCATGGGCAGGATCAAGTCAGGATGTATCAGTGTTATGTCATGTTGTAAAACCTGACTGCATTTCAGCACATTTTCTCAACAGTGCACTAAGCATTTAACTTCTTCCTTTGTTTCAGGGTGAGAGGGGAGCTCCTGGCCTCCCTGGACAGCCAGGAGACAGAGGCGTGCCAGGAATCGGTCTGGCTGGACCCCCTGTAAGTAGCAGATGCTGCTGCATCCTGTGACAAGGCAAAAACACTTTTAAGACTCAGCTGGACGTGGTGCTGGGCCATCTCATCTAGACTGTGCTCTTGCCTGGAAAGGTTGGACCAGATGATCCTTGAGGTCCCTTCCAACCTGGTATTCTATGATTCTATGAAAAACTTACCCATCACCATCCTGGGAATGAGTTCCCTGAGCTCAGCTGTGCCAAAATCCTGTGGGACATTTTTACTCTCTGAAGATGCAAACTACAAAGTAGACCAGAGGCTGCCATTTGTGGCTCAGATGTCTACACATCTGTTGTGAGGGCTCTTGATGCATTTGGTTTTAGTTGAAAGAGAAAGGCAGAAAAGTGCTATAGGAGTGATTGATACCACTGGCTGTTACTCCTGACTTTTCTGCATCATCTTGACACATTGGCTGTGGATGTGAGTCGAAATCTGTGCTGAGCCAGCAAGTCTGGTTTACTGGGCAGGTGTAACCTTGCTGTCATCCTATTAGAAAGGATGAGTGTGACACACATACCCACATCAGTGACATAATCAGCACTCTGATAGGGACATACAAAATCGGATTGCTTAAATTGCTGTATTCCAAGAGAGTCATCATCCCCATAATTTCCCACAAACAATTAGCTGGACCTCATGCAGCTCTGCCCTCACCTCCTGCTTATCAGTAGGTCACAAGGAGTATCTGGGAGTCTGCTCTTCAAAGTTTGATTTTTCATATCGTTGGAGTTCTATCATTCCAGTACTCATCATGTACAACTCCTCTTGAGATGAGGAGGATTTGGGAGTGCTCTGACTGTAGCCCTGCTCAGAGTCCTCCAGACATGCACTGAATTTGCAAGTGAAATACATTTAGGGGGAAGCAGACTTTATTCCTAGCTGTGACTGCTAGAGGACATCTGAGACCTTGCATTCTTTTGCAACCCCTTGTACGTGCCACGGTACTGTACCAATCACAGTCAGCCTTTCCATGCTCTGGTTATCTAGATGTAAGTTTCCCAATTAGTATGGGAAATTACCTTGAAATGATAAGTCATATCGCTGTGTAATACTGGTTGACAAATCTAGCTTTCTGAGGTGTATCTCCACTTAATATTTGCTTTTACCATGCTGAATACTGTATAAGGTAAAGCAGACTGGGTCAGTCATGTTTCACATTGTGCCTGTGTCATGGCCTTCAGATTTATCTGAGGAACACTAATGTTCTTGCATTTCTTAATGTTCAGTCATTAATATTAAAATTAAAATGAAATTAGCAAATTAATATCTGGCTTGTTTGAAAGTCACTAGGCTGTGGCTGGTTTTTAATTACTGATTTTTAGATTGAGTACGGGGGTAGATGAGTTCACTTCTGCATCCTGATGTACACCAGATGACAAAGTTATTCTTCATTGGGGCTTTAGCATCTGCATATCCATGAACACAAATGACTAAGACCTTGACTCCAAATGTAGACATCACTTGTCTCACACCAGAATATTACTTTTTTCTGTGTCATCATTGTTTGACCGCTGTCAGGATGAGTAACCACCTACATACTACACTATTGCCAATTGATTTGGTTTTATTTATTTAATCTGCTTCACTAAGTACTTTTTTTAACAATTATTATGATGTTTTTCTCCACTGTAGATTCATCATAACCTCAGCTCCAGTGCAAAGACTCTGGAATTTGAAAAATACTGTATAACCTTGAATCCATCAGGTTTTTACAAAGACTGAGTCCCACAGGAAAAAATAGAATAAAGTGCAGTGGAGCTGCTTCAGTGCATATTACACACTGAATTAAAGGTGTCAGCCTATACCCTTTTTAGCGATGTGACAAAATTGTGTGTATAATACGTTCAGCTTCAGAGCTGAAAGCCAGCAACTCTTTTTAATTGGAGTCCTCACCCTGTTTTCTCCTGTGCCCTTAACCTCTCACAGGCTTTGCTCCCTGCATAAAAGGTATATATAGATGAGGATTTTTTTACTTTGTCTGCTAAAGTATTGAGTTACTACTTACATAACACTGAGCCATAAACTGAGTATTAGCAGAGTGTGTTCTTCCCAACTGAACCATAAGCAGAAGAGGGGACTGGTTGGAGAAATTGGGTGAATTCACATGCTTATACTGAAACAGGCTAATGGATGCATGTGCTGCATAAGTAGAAGGGGTTTGTTCTTGCTCTGCCTTGCCCTGTTCATATTACTATGGGTTCAGAATTAAGTATTTAGCCTTTGCTTGAGCAGAGCATTAAGACGTCTTGCATGGAGGACTGTATGAGGATTAGTGAATTAGTGTGCCTGAAATAGAAACCAAAGGGAGAGAAGTCATAGTGTGAGCCAATTTATTCAAACACAGCCCCAAAGATGTGAGGTCAAGCCTTGTTTTGGGAGTGTTTGGAATGCCAGATTGACTCATCCATGCTGGATATGGGTACTGCATAACTTCTGTAGTGTTCCTATAGAAGTGGATACCTTCTAGTGGCTCATTCTACTTGGTTGCGCCTTTTTAAGTTGCATCCCCAAACGAATAGCATATGCAAGCCCACGGGACTCCCTGCTTTGTCCTCATTTAAAGAGCACACATGTCCTGTGCGATGCTTTTCCTTGTGTTAGAGGTAGCTGAATACAGTGGTCTTCAGGACGTGGGGGAATTGTCCTGTCACAGCCCAACAGATGTGAGGGCGCTATGGTTCTGTGTCCTCAAGTCCAGCCAGTAGTGAGGCTGAGTACATATTGCCAATGGGCATATGCATATGCATATGCAATGCACACACATATACACACATGCGTGTGGCTACGCAGACCAATGCAGAGAATAATGCCTTTGTATCACTCATATAAACCTAAACAACACTCTCAGAAACATGAGCAAGAATGTCTCGATCCAGCTCCTCCTCTCTGGCTGATGAGGTTTGAAGGCCACTGTTGGAATATATACATGAAATGTGGGTCTTTGCAGCAGCTGGTCTTGGACACCTACCCTGCCCAGTACCCATGCCTCTGCACCCCAGTGTTCTCCAGTTGTGGGCACCCAGACCTGTGAGCCCCTTGGGTTCACAGCCTCGCAACCCAGTTGCTGGCACCCAGACCTCTCCTACTCACCAGCTCATCTGGCTTGAAACTCACTAAGATTCACGCACATGAACAGATTCATGAGCTCACCCATGCTGAAGAGTGTTACAAAGAGGATTTAATAAGAATATAGTAAATGGAGTTACATCAGGCTGGTGGCCAGTCACCAGTGGGGTTCCCCAGGACTCAATTTTAGGGCCAGTACTCTTCAATGTTTTTATAAATGATTCGGACACAGGAATGAATGTACATTAAGTAAGTTTGTCAACAATACTAAACTAGGAGGAGCTGTGGACTCCCTCGAGGGTAGAGAGGCCTTACAGAGAGATCTGGATAGACTGTAGAGCTGGGCAATCACCAACCATATGAAATTTAACAAGAACAAGTGCAGGATTCTGCACCTGGGATGGGGTAATCCTGGTTATACACACAAATTTGGGAACGAGAGGCTGGAGAGCAGCCCTGCAGAAAGAGATCTGGGGGTTTGGGTTGATGGCAAGTTGAGTATGAGTCAAGAGTGTGCCCTGGCAGCCAAAAGGGTGTGTCCTGGGGTGCATCAAGCACAGCATAGCTAGCTGGTCGAGGCAGATGATTGTCCCACTCTGCACTGCGCTGGTGCAGCCCCACCTCGAGCACTATGTGCAGTTTTGGGCGCCTCAATATAAGAAGGACATCAAACTATTAAAAGTGTGTCCAGAGGAGGGCAACCAAGACGGTGAAAGGTCTCGAGAGCAAGACTTAGGAGGAGTGGCTGAGGTCACTTGGTTTGTTCAGCTTGGAGAAAAGAAGGCTGAGGGGTGACCTCATCACAGTCTACAACTTCCTCAAGTAGCGCAGCAGAGAGGGAGGTGCTGATCTCCTCTCTCTGGTGACCAGTGATAGGACATGAGGAAATGGAATGAGCTGCATCGGGGAAGTTCAGATTGGACATTAGGGAAAGGTTCTTCACTGGGAGGGTGGTCAGTCACTGGAACAGGCTCCCCAGGGAAGCGGTCATTGCACCAAGCCTGTCAGAGTTCAAGGAGCATCTGGATGATGCTTTTAGTCATATGGTTTCGTTTTAGGTAGTCCTGCAAGGAGCAGGGAGTTGGACTCAGTGATCCTTATGGGTCCCTTCGAACTTGAGATATTCTGTGATTCTATTATTCTATGACTGTGGTGATGAAGTGCAGGGCTCAGTCAGACAAGCATTGTGTTAGCATACAGCTGACCTCTCTGGTCCCTTTTTCTCTCTTTTTTTTCTCACACTTTTTCCTCCATGATCCATTTCATTTTCTTCCTTACTCTGCCTTTGATCCTTCCCCTAAACATCCTGCTGTGAGTATTGCACAGTCCAACAATGTCTGTGTGAGCAACCTGTCAGACTTGCTCCTTTTCCTCACCCTTCCTTCTCCAGTTTTTGTTATCTTGGTACTTCAGGACCCACCCTGATCAGCCAAGGGGGGGTGTTAATTTTAAGTGTTCTGATTGCTGTGTCTTTTTTGTTTGCAGGGCCCTGTGGGACCCCCAGGAGACAAAGGGTCATTGGTATAGTATGTCTTTCTAACTACACCCAGATTTTATGGGGAAGGGACAACCACATTAATTGTGTTTCTAACAGTGATTTCATGAAGGCACGTTTTCTTTTTGCCCAAGGATGGTAGGGTCACAGCGTGGCTGACCCTCTGAAGGGGACTTCTCTTGTGTATTACCAGCTGCTTGTCTGCTGTATTGAGTTGTGAGAAAGAGTTGTTCAAGACTCTTGGCATGATGACAACTTTTCCTTACCTGTCAATAGTCCTACAAAAGAAAGAATGAGTCACTTGTTTAACCTTTCATTCAAAAAAAGTATTTCAAGGCATGTAATTCAAGGCACACTGCTATGCCTTATAGCCAAGGCCTCAAAGATTTAAAATAAACCATTTCTAAAAGCATTTTTCTTACTTAAGTCTTACAGAAAACCCTGCACTTCAGTATTCACTGAACACACTTACTTCCTCAACATGCAGTTTTACAAGGATGCTGTCCATGGTGTGAAACAAATAACTGTGTACCATGGTCTCAGTATACACTGGCATGAATTTCCAGCACAACAGCCAGTCCTAGCCAGTGTACTAGCTTGGCACTGAGGAGCTGGACCTTCTTTTCTCCTCTACAGTCCTGTGCTTAGTCATATTTTCTCCCTGTTCATAAACTTGCCTCCTATAAATAGTCATTATTACCTTTCCAGTCAAGGTATGTGATGCTTGACTTTAGTGATGCACGTAAAGTCCATTGAGGCACAGAAATGACTGATACAGTGATAGTGCAATATAAGTTTTAATTTTTTTTTTCTTAAACTCACTCATAGTTGTTTAACTGCTAGTTAATTCTTTTCCAAATAACTATTGGGTTGAGGATTTCTTCTCTTCAGCTAAGAAGCACCTCATAAGTACTGTTCATGTTATTGGGTTTGTCTGTTCTCTCCCTACCAGGGTCCCCGCGGTGCACCTGGTATCCCTGGACCACAGGGGCCTCCTGGCCAGGATGTAAGTAAAATAAAAGTGTAAGTGCTCAAGAAGTTTGACAATGCTCGAATCTAATTTCCCTAAAAATTGTGCTCATACTCAACTGCAGTCATTGAGTGTTACTAGGATGGTCCAAGAGAGATGATTCGCAGAACTGGAGCTCTTACAAGTTAGAATGTCAGGGGGGAAAACAGTTAGGCTAAGGAGGGTTGTCTCAAGGAAAGCAGTGGACTTTACCACTGAAACATTTTAAAATGACACTGGAGAAGGGACTTGGCAGCATACACTGGGGAGTGATCTCACACTGGAAAAGGATGATTGTTAAGCTGTCTAGGAACTTCTTAGAAGCCACTAAGTGACCTGCAATATTTCTATGAAAACAGGGCCACAGCTGTTAAAAAGCTCTTTGTGAGTTCATTTTGCTGCTGCTACTGTGCATGAGAGATGACATTTTAACCTCTTGGTACGTTGTCCTCACTCCTGCCGTCTCAGTGGGTGAGTCATGGACCTGAGGGATAGAGAGAAAAGTAGCAGACTCCCAACTGGAAAGCTGACCCCTCTCACTGCCCGGCTTTGTTTCAGTATTGAATCAGAAAGAGGATCATGTTTTTTCTCTGCTGGTCAGCCAGCTCTGTGATGTGGAAACCAGTCCTGGAGGAAAGCCAGGAAGGAGGCTCTGAAGATTTTGAAAGCCTTGATCTTTGGATTTGTGCCTGTTGAGGGAACACTGTGGGGAGCAGGCAGTGACCTTCTGTAACTCTCCTTCTCAACGCTGCTTTATGATTCTGTCATGTCTGAAATGGGTACCGGTTTTCATGAAGTCCATGGCAAGCAGTTTTCAGCCCTAGTATGGCTTTATTGACATACATCAGCTGGCCTAAAGGGTGTACTTTCTTATGGGATGGATCTCCTTTCCTCCTGCAGTGTTTGGAGAAGAAAGTCTAGTCTTCTTCCCACCTACTTTGTCACAAGACAAATGATTATGGCCAGGGTATTCCTCCACAGCCTGTGATAGTAGAAATGGTCCTTTGCCTCCATCACCCTGTGTCCCTGAGCAGCCACAGATGCAGGACTGATTGTGTCCTGCTGGCTGCCCCTAGATCTCCTCACCCTGGCTCAGATGTTTGAGATTTTTTATCAAGAGTTTTTAAACAGAAGATACAATAGATGGGTTTATTACAACTGTATTGTGTGAGGAGAGTGCCAGCACCAGCTTTTCTGAGTCTCTTTCTGGCTGTACTCAGATCAGTGTTGACTGGTCAGCTCTTGGAGAGGCAGTACTACAGTCTTTATATCTTTCCTTTTCCCTGCAGAAAATTACCCAAACAGAACCATTCCTTATGGTACTTACATAACACATCCTCTATTACACTAACTGTTTTAATTGCACTTAATGTCTTTTAGGAGCTCTCTGTATTCTGTTTGATCACCTGTTAAGCAATTGTACTTGTGTTTCAGCAAGTGTAAATATAACTACAGGGCACATTCCAACATTTCTGTGTGTAACAGCAGGGATACCTATTTTGACAAGATCATGCATTTCCAGTTTCTTGATCTCCGTTTTCATTTATGACTAGTACAAAGGATTTTTTGTTCTGCTTTTGCACTCTTGTATATCAATGTAGTATTCCTGTATTCTTTGAAGCATGCCCATTTTTGTACTCTGTTGTGTTTAAACTGTATGTCATCAGTTAGGAAAGCTACAATTTGAATTGCTAATATGAATTTGCCATGCAACTCCCAAGCCATTCAGTGGCAATAGCCTTAATGACTTGCCTCAGTCTTGTTTTTTTGCTGTGGCCTTTGCAAATGTATTTCATGTTTTTTTCTGAGACTGCATAATTCTTTTAAATCACATTTACATACATTAGGTTATTCTCTGCATTATTTTTTCCAATTGCAGACTCATCAGATGCTCTTGGAAGTGTCTGCTAGAAGTTGTTTTATTCCCTGATACTGCAAATCAGATTTACAGTTGTATTTAGGGAAGTGGAAGAGTCAATACTTCTTTTGCAATAGCTTTGGCCAGAATTATCTCCCATAGGTGAATAGATTGGCTTTTTTTACATGAGTACATTCTAGATTCTTTCCAGTGCCCTAAAAGCATGTGCCATATTTTTTGCAATAGCACTGCCCAAGGTCATCTTTTGAAACATCTGTTGGCAACTCAATCAAATACCAAGAGTTCTCAGGACAGTGTCTTGTTTTATTAAAATTTAGGTTTTGAAAATCCTTGTCTAGGTTTATAGTACAGTCATGCTGGTTTGGTTTTGTTCTGTTCCTCTTAGCAAAAGGCTTGGTGTTTATTTGTCCTCTAGAGTTCACTATGTCCATAAATCCCTGCAGATTCTCTTCTTCTGGGACAAAGCTGAGACATATTGCCTTGTCCCTTATACATTATTTTCTTGTCTTTAAATTTGCATTTTTTTTCTGATTAACTAAAGCTCCAGTTCTTAAAGCCTGAAAAGTGCTTTCTCTAGGCTTTTTTGTGGTCTTTGTTTTTCCCTATAGTTGGACTAATTTGTTCCATAACAGGACTACTACGTATTGTGCCTACTTTCATGCCCTCAATTACTTCAAATATTACTTGCATTTGCTTTTGGAAAAAAAAAATCCAAATCACGTTTTAAACTGGCAGTATTCCTGTATTGAGTATTAAAAAACCATAGCCTTAAGTACCTTCTTTCAGAGAAATTGGCCATTTTGAGAGTTACAAAAAATATTTCTATATGTTAAGTGATGTTATGTGCATGGCCACCTCCTCCAGCTGCTCCAGACCAGGTCCTTCCTGCCTGGCCTCTGTTGCCCAGGACCCGGTGTCTCTGCCCAGGTGGAGGGATGCGGCTGCTGCTTTCCTGTTTGCAGGTTCAACCGGTAATGGAGCTGCTCACAAATCCCAGAGATACAGACATGGACACACAGACACAGAGGACACTGACATGACTGATCACGCAGATTGCCACAGACAAGGCGCTGCCTTCAACAGCACCTACGTACAGGACTCACATACAACATAAGCACAGACAGCCAAGTCCCATCCTTCTCTTCAGCTGGCAGAGACAGAAGGTCACTAGTGGTGGCACACACACACCACTCTCAAGGTTCACAAGCACACATATATTTGCAGATCCTTTGAGCACTGGCACAGCCTCTCTGTCCTGGCACCCCTGCCCAGATCCCAGATCCTCTTACCCATCCCATGGGTCCCCTACTTGCCTGCTGGTCCAGCCTGATGCTCACTGCAAACATGCAACACTCATACACTTGTCCCTCGTGCACTGGCCTGGACTCAAGTCCCCCTACTTGCCAGCTGGTCCAGCTTGAATCTTGCTGGTGGATACACAACCCCCTACACGCCAGGACTGGCGAAGATACGCTCACCCCATCCCAGCTGGCACCAAGCACATGGGCTGTGACCTGTGGTCCCACACCAGCCATGGACATGGAGCCCCTCATTCACCTTGCTCATGCTGATCCCCCCAGTAGGTGGCTTTGGGAGCACAGACCATTCCCGCCCCAGTGGCTGGAGATCGAACACCCCTGCATTCACTCCAGTAGCTGTCAACAGAGGCTAGGGGAGCCTACACCCTCCAGTGTCTGGCACCTGTTTTCACTCACACACACATACAGGGCTCACCAGTAACTGGCACTTAGTCCTTGCAGCACACATACACATTATGCAGAGAGATAGTTAAGAAAAAGTTGAATAAGAAGATAAAGATGATAGGACAAACCATGGTGATCAGGTGCAAAGCTCAGCCAGACAAGTGCACTCACCAGCCCCATTTTACACGACCGCCCCCTTTTATACCCTTTTCTGTCTCTCCTCCCTGTTTGTTCCTCTCTGCTCCCCCTTCCCCTGAATGTCTCCTCATGCATTTCCACAGCTCTATCAATTCCTGCACCCCTCCCAGTTCAGGGTCCCCCTGGTTTACACTTGCAAAGTCCAGGTTGATCTTTCTGGAATTGCAGCCTGTAGTTTCTTGATAGCCCATCAGTTAGTGTGAGTGGCAAGGTTTGTTTCTTGTTAGGTCTGATTTCCTCCTTTTCCCTTAGTTTCCAAATTGACAAGGTCCTGGATCAGATAACCTTGCTGGAATAAACCTTCTCACACTCTCACATGCCTTCATCAATTAGTGTGACTGTCCGGGTTTGATTCCCATCACTGCCTCCCTTATTTGTTGGTCAGGTTTGTGTCCCTCTATGTTCTTATTTATGGCATCCTCCTTATTTTCCCTTGTTGCATTGAAAAAGGTCCTTGACCAGATACCCCTAAAGGAGCAGACACTCTCTGGCCAAATACCCTTATACTACACATTTTCCGGGAAGCATCCACTCTCCTCTGTCTGTCTGCTGGGAGATAAAATGTTTCTGTTCAACATACCTACTTAGTTCCCTTAGATTAGAAAAGAATCTGAATGAGACATTCTCTTGTCCTACTATTAGCAGTGAGGGCACCCATTTAATATGTTCTTTCTGCATTTCGATTATGATAATTTTAATTAACATAAACATTGAATTAATCACTTTTTAATTATGTTAATTATTTATGATAACTAAGTTCCAGTATTGCTAGGAAGTTAATCTTCCCCTGCATTTATTTTCATAATTACAGAAACTTTGTGGATGCATACATTACTGCCGTCAGATCTGAAAAGCAGAGTTTTCTGTTCTGGGATTGATTTTCCCATACAGTTAGAAGGACAGTTCCAAGGAGCCTTTGTGTTTGTTTTAGGGTACATACACCCCAAGCCAGAGTATACTTATTAAACCTCCTGTTGGCTTTTTATTCCTGGGACTTAGAACCTATTTAAGGTATTGCATTTCAAGTTTAATTTTGTCTTGTAATAGAACTACTCCACCATAAGCCTGTGTGACTGGTTTCCTTACACATTTTCTCTTTCTTTTATTTTCACGTACATCACTTACCTGAGCATTATTTTTCAACGTGTCATCTGCACAGTTTCTATCAGTTCCCAGTTAGAGACCATTCCTGTGTGTCAGATTTTGCAGACCGATAGAGTACTCTGAATCCTGTGCATCACATTGCCTCTTTGCTGACATCTTTTTCCTGCACTGGTATGCTGTACCACTCATTGGATATTCTACTTTGTGCCAACCACTGTTGGCTGCAAATTCCTGAAAGTGTTCAAACTTTATGAGCTTTCCAGCACTGGTTGTTATTTGGGCCTGTGCATGTTCCCACGTCGCATTAGCAGCGTTTCTTTTCAGTGCCATGCAGTTATTTGAGCAGACTCTTTTAAGTTCTTTTTTTTTATTTTGTCTTTCTCTTTTCCAGTTTCCTCCCCTGTTAGTCAGCTTGTCAGATGCAATTGTACCCTCTGTGCCTTCTTCCTTCTAGCATTTTCCTTCTGCTCTGAGTAATCCTTGCAGCTTTGCCCTTGTAAGGCCTTAGCCTTTTCTAACTCCAGACCTCTGGAGCCCAGCAATCTTTCCTCCATTTTGGACCCTGCTTCCAGTTGCCTGTTCTCTGATAATGCAACAAGCTGAAGTGCCATCATCCTACATCTGGTTTATTCATTTCAGCTCAGACAAGCATTCTTCAAAGGACACTCTTTTTGCAGTCTTGTACCTTTCAACTGTTTGACTTTTCCTGGGGATGCAGTGGTTTTCAGATTTTTCAGCCGTGGCACATAGCTTCATTTCTTATCCCAGCTTATTTGGACCTTGTTAAAGACATCACCAGCTCCACACCATACAGCATTCAAGAAAATAGGTCCATTGCTTTTTGTCTCAAAGCAATCTGATACCATGTGGATATCATGGCCATGCTTAAATCTTTCCCAGGATTTCAGTTTTAGTCACTCCCTTCTTGTGTGCCTTTTCTCACAATTAAGAAGTCTTTTCCTGTATTCTTCTTTAAATAAATCTTATTTAAATTCTCAAATTCCACTGCTAGTACCATATCATGTTTCAGATCCCTAAGCAAAAGGCTGTCAGTGAGCCCTATGGTACAAATAGTTTATTTATAGCTATGTTAATAGTCAGCATGAAAGACATTTCTGAATTGTCTTTTCTGTGTTTCTTTCTGATCCAGGATGATTCTCATGGCTCAAGTTTTTGCTTTGCATCTCACTCCTTAAAACAAGTGCTGTGTGAGTCTTCCTGAACAAAGTAGGTCTGGGAATAGATCTGTGTAATCATTATATAGACAGCCCTCTTCCCACTTGCAGAAGTGGTTAAGAACCACAGTGGAGAGGATGCCAAAAGCATGACCTGACAATTAGCATCTGTGAAAGAGAAGGGACTTTAGGAACATCCCACAGTCTTCCACATTCACATTGCTGCTCTGTGGAAGAAGCAAAACTATAAATGGTTATAATATTTCCTTGTATTTACTTAATTCCCCAGAAGGACATTTGTGGGGAATTATGAGCTAAGAATTTCCTTCACACCTTATCTTCTCTTGGTTCTCACCTGCAGAAAGTTTAATTCCTCAGGAAACAAGTTTTCATCCATGGACTTCAGTACTACTTCAGTTCCACTTTAGCTCCACTTCAGTTTGTGTTTAATATTCACTTCTTAGAAAGTCAAGGTAACTGAAGGGTTGTTTTTCACCCAGAAGTGTTTAATGTGGACATAGAAAAAGAGCAATCAATATATTTTCCCATTTTCTCTCTCCTCTAGCAAGATGTATGAGATTTAAGTTGTAAATGAGATACAAGGATGAAATTCAAGTTTGCTCTATAGCTATAATTATGGTGTAGCAGGGTATCACTTTTGTGCACACACAGTGCACTTAAGTCATTAATCCCCAGGTAGCCAAGTAACTCCCCATCTGGTTGTCTGCATAAATAATACAATGAACTGATTGGAGACAACGGACCAACCTGAGACAAAGTGATTGACAGAATGCCTAGTCCCCTTCCTGGCAAAGCATTTGACCAATTTGTAAAGGAGCATTCCAGGTGGAAATTTTGGATAGTCTCAGAGAGTTCCCTAGGTAGCCCCTGCTGAACCTAGACCAATTGAAAGCCGCTACTTATATCTTCAGTGTGTTGATTAACATCCTGGGTGGGGAATCTGGCACCATCCCAGAGACCTCTCCAAGTGGGTCCTGCTGCAGAATCAACAAAACTGAACACAGATAAGATGCTTTTAAATGGTCAGTAGAAACTGTTCCTGCAGATGCCAAAATGGTCACGTAGGATAGCCTTTTATATGTGTTTAAGATAGTTAGAAGATATTTTGTATGTTAAGGTACTCAATATGGATAGAACATGCATATGCTTGAGTGATGACACAGGATGTTGGGCCAGCTGGATACAGGAATTTAGCAGACAATGGGGAAATCTCACCCAGTCCAACTTAAAACACCACTGCAAGGATCCTTGCAATGCAGATTTCTGTCACCATCCGGACAGTGAACAACTGTCCAGTTCAAAAGATTCAATTTCCCATGTAAGCATTACTTTATGAAAAGATTAAAAAATAATTGTTAGTATTGTTTTGTTTGTTGGTTTTTGTTTTGTTTTGTTTTGTTTTATTTTACCAAACTAATGACAGGCAAGAGATGCCCATTGTGGGTGGGTCCCTTTTCCAGACCATGACTTCCTGGACCTTAAATTCTAAGGATGCTGGTCGTTTCTATGCCTTCACCTCATGACAACTGATACCCATAAACCCTCACAAACAAAGAAACAAACAAGAAGGCTCATTGCTATTTCAGGTGCAAGGGACCTGTTTGCAAGGCTTGTGCAAAGGAAGGACTTGATTTTGCACGTTACCGGTGTCTTCAGGGATTTAAAGCTTCATTCTTCACATTATTGCAGTTTATAGTGTTTCCTGTGACCAGTAGACAATCTAAAGCAGTTTCAGTCTTTGTGTGACTCAGATGAATTTAACAAGGTCACACAGTAGATAAGTGAGATTTAGGAGGGATTCAGAGGACATTAAAGTTGCAGATATTTAAAGGAGTTTGCTGTTTGTCATGTGCAAGGAGCAGTGGTGCTCAGTGGCAGAAAGTAAAATGTGTGCTAGTCCAGAGCAGTCAGCAGAGTGTGGGAGCAACCAGGGGGTTATTGTGTGATAATTTCACAATTTTTTCTTTCTCTTGATCTGTAGGGTCTACCTGGAAATCCAGGGGAAAGAGGACCTCCTGGAAAACCAGTATGTAACTTCACTTCTATATTACATCTTCCTTTTAACTCAGTTTCCACCTGTACACCTCACCTCAGAAGTGAACTTCAGTGCATTTCCACTGCTGCTCTTCCCAGCAAAGCAACTGGGAAGACACTATGAACCACTAAGGGGTTATCATAAAAATACCTGTGATGGCTTTGGAACAGTATGAAAATAACTGCATATCCTGCATGTAAATAAAAGCCAAAATTTTAAAGGCACTTTCTTAGCATCACCATGCAGTACTCTCAGCAAGAACTCACCTCAGGTGTGATGAAGTGCATTGATAATGTAGGGCAGGAAGTAGGCATTTGGCCTAGTGAGTCCTAAGCAAGGCAAGGGAAACCAATGGGAGACCATAAGCACGTTCAGGAAAATTTCTTATACCTTGATGCCTTTTAAAATTGCCTGAGATAATGAATTTCTCATTCCACAGGGTTCCTCACCCCTGCTCTCTCCAGAGGACATAAATCTCTTAGTAAAGGTAATCAGCCTTTGATAATGGTGGGAGTTTAACTGTATGTTTGATTCAGACCTGACTAACGCTGTGTGATGGGAAAGTGTCTGAGCTACAAGTGCAAAAGGTGTCTTTAAACACTCTGTCAAAGCTTGAAACTTGCAGATCTCCTACTTGCACTGGTATTGGGGCACTAGAGCACATGCTGGAGATCAAAATCCAATGCCTTTTGACTGTCCCCTGCAGTGAAATGACCTACAAAGATCTTTATAACATGGTGTATGTTACAAAAGCTCTGAGACTTTTTCAGCTCTTTCTGAGGCATGCACTCCTAAGGAGAAATAAACATTGTCAAGTTGTATTGCCTAAACCAGAAAATGGAAACCATTTTAATAAAACGCCTGATTTTTCACGTATACCTTCAACAGTGACTGGAGTAGTTTTGAACTGGGGGTGCAAAGTCAGTTTGCATAGTTCATGTAAAAGGATGCAGGTAATTAACCCCAGATGCACCCATGTTTCAAAAGTGATGATCTGTCTGTCTGCTTTTACTCTCCATGTAGAGAGTTATCTGGAAAATAAGTCAGTATTTGATACGAGTTGACTGCAAAATCTTTACAGATTTACATGGGCTGAGTTGGGAGACTTTTAAGTAGTCTTGGGACATGGCAAGAAATCCTTTCTTATGGATTAAAAGAAACTAAAAAATTACCTTTTTTTAACAACCCCATTAACAAAAGGAAGATTTTAAGATTGCTACCTTCATCGAAGAGCTGTCTTTCTTATGGAGTCAAGTATTTTTCTGGAGATTTCACTGTATGGTATTTTTTGGCATTTCTGATCAGGACAATAGCAAGAGACTGATTCTTGGGTACAGGATGTCATTTTGATGTTCCTTTGTTTTCTTCCTTTGATTATGTTATGGTTAAACACACTCATATGCTTTGTGTATTCTTTCTGCTTGGTATTTTTTCACTCCTCACTTGGTACAGATCCATATAAAAGATCTGAAATCCCAGATGAAATCAGGGCTCTGTGTTTCTCAAGCACTTATATTGTAAGTAGATAAATATGCATGTAGAGACTGAGACTTCGAAAGACAGTTTACCCCACAATTTTGCAACGGATCATTGACAGAGTTGAGTGTTGGAGCAAGGTCTCCTAACACTCGGCCTAATGTGCTACACTGTCTCTTATAGGCAGGATTCACTCCCCTTCTGCTGAAGGGAGTCTGTCTTTGAAATGGAAATGTCATACCCACCGTATTTCATTTCCTTAGGATAGTAGAAATGTAAAGACTACTGAGATGATGCTTCAAAGAGTTTTGGAAGGAGGGAGGTAGCAATACTCCATGACAGAATTTGGCCAGGACACTGTGACATTCATTTGGTCTTCATGAACTCCATTGGATGAGTTCTCCTTGGCCATGCTAGCTGCTGAACATAGTTTCCCTGAACACCCCTTCTGACATGCTGCACCTGGGTTTTCCCTAGCAGTCTGCCCTCTGAGCAGTAACCCAGCTCTTTCAGACTGGTGTAGACACAGTTTTCTAGTAGTCTTGTAGCTTTAAAACAAGGTTGTTCTTGGTAGTCTTGCTTTGCTGCTCTCTGACCTCCCCATTAGGAAGAGCTTTTCCTTGGTTTCTTGATCTTGGATAATCAGTTAGGACCTGTCCAACTAGAACTGATAGAAAAATCCCCATGGGAGCATGTGTGAGCTCAGCTGCTGACCCTCACTCTGCTCCACACTGCCTTCATTTCAGTTCTGTAAGGCAAAGTAACCCAGATCCTACCCAGTGGAGTCAAACTGCAAAGGCTTCGGTATTATACTAGCACCGCACTGCTGCATTTATAATGCGTGTCTGTAGGGTCTGCTAAGTGCCTTCAGTCTATTGATAATTTATTTCTCCATGTTCTTTCCTAGGATGTGTGCAGTGAATGCCCTCCTGGCCCACCAGGACTGCCAGGCATCCCAGGTTTCAAAGGTGATAAAGGTCTTCGAGGACCACCAGGTAGAGATGGCCAGGATGGGAAAATGGTAAGAGAGCTGGGGAAGTGACCATGCCTTGGATGTGGTGTAACCTTGTTTTTCTTATAATATTTTTAGATGTTTGATTTTTTTTTTGTCAACAACCTACTGAATCTTTTTTAGATGTGTGTGGAGTCAATGGACTAAACTAGTGTTTACCTCTACCTCTTCTGCATTGCAGGGGACTGCTGGTCCCAGAGGTCCTGCAGGCCCACCTGGGCTGGATGGCCCAAAGGTTGGTTGGTTTTCTTCAATTGTCTAATGAAAACTTATTTGTGACTAGTTAGTACACCGGCTGACGCAGGATCTTGGTGGCATCCATCTCTGTGTAAAGGGGTAGGGCTGGCCTGTTGGGTGGGCCCTGTACTGGCAATTCACTGGAGTGCCACACGCACACAGAACTGCACAGCTCCCCACATGAACACTGTTTCATTTAAATAGTGTTTTCTACCATCCCTTTGTTCACACACACACACACAGAAGTGAAGGGCCTGATTCTTGATGTTGAATTTCATTACACTGGTGTTTTGATGGCAGATAAGGACTTGAGAGTAAGTTTCAATCCAAATCAGGTGAGGAAGAAATTCATAGAATCATAGAATCATGGAATATCAGGTTGGAAGGGACCTCAGGGATCATCTAGTCCAACCTTTCTAGCACTATCTAGACAAGATGGCCCAGCACCATGTCCAGCTGAATCTTAAACGTGTTCAGCGTAGCGGAGTCAACCACTTCCCTGGGGAGATTATTCCAATGATTGACTGTTCTCATTGTGAAAAATTTTCCTTTCGTGTCCAATCGGAATCTCCCTGGGAGTAACTTGTACCCGTTACCCCTTGTCCTCACCATGGGGCTCCTTGTAAAAAGGGAGTCTCCATCTTCTTTGTAGCTCCCCTTTAAGTACTGGTACATGGTGATGAGATCACCTCTAAGCCTCCTTTTCTCAAGGCTGAACAAACCCAGCTCTCTCAGCCTGTCCTCATACGGCAAGCTTCCCAGACCCTTGATCATCTTGGTGGCCCTTCTCTGGACCCCCTCCAGCCTCTCCACATCTTTTTTGTATAACAGGGACCAGAACTGTACACAGTATTCCAGGTGTGGCCTGACAATTAAAGCCTCAGCAGTAGCCACCCTGCCTGTTCCTCTCCTCTTTGAATCCTATATGCTTGAATCACTTAAATTAAGGGTGATGCAATGGGCTGCTGGGCTCCATATACACTATCTGCCATGGTGGTTTTATCCACAGACTCTGAATAACACACTATAGGAAGAACACCGTGGTTCAGCTATATGTTTCTGCCTAACAGCCTAGGGATGTAGGCCAAAATAAAACTTCCAGTGTCTGAAGGATTCCAATAATGTCACGTTTCAAGCGTTTCCCATGAAGAGGTCTGTCATCAGTCTGCTCATGATGCCAGTGCCTGGTCACAATCGAAACCTTTATAACTGCCTAATGTGAAATAAATCAAAACAAATCAATGGAGGGAGAGATAAAGTGATTTCATGATGGACCACAGTTTCCTCCAGACTTCCCTGCATTACTGACCTACTTTCTAAAACAGCTTCTGCCATTTTAACATATTTATATTTGCACTTATTAGAGTGTAAGACAAACTAATAAAGATCAATGAATTCATTTTATATCTTGAAATCAGAAGTGTGGTGAGGAGAGCAGCAGAGTCTCAAAAGTAAAAATAGGGTTTATCAAAATGAAAGCATGTTCCAGGATAAAATTTTCAACAGAATTAGTAACCGATAAAGAAAATAACTGGCAGAAACGACAAGCAGTCTGAGACATACCACATCTGCTGCTTTCTTATATCCTATGTGAAAGCAGAGATTTGGGCAGCGAGACTGAATGTTTAGGTGAAGTAACAGGACCAATTTTAAACTGTACACATGCATAAAATAAATAAAATCAAGTAAATGATAAATAGTCTAACTTGTATTCAGTAAAAAAGCCAGATTCACAGAGTTTGCATGTGTTAAAAGAAAATATTGTAAGAAAGACCCCTAAGAAAGTGCAATCACAAAGACAGTCTTTGTGACTCCTTTCCAAATGTATTAGGAGGGCCCTCGCAGTGAAAGACCCAAAGAGCTCTGCACTTTTGAAGATGTAATATATTGTCCTTACCAACACCATCCAAACTAGTATTAGGTCCCATTCTGAAATAGAGCAGTAGAACTGCAGATCTTTGCTCATGAGCAGCTTCATGCCTTCTGGCAATATGAATTAGGCCTCTCTTAATTAATAAATAGCAGCCCTCTCTCCCCTACTTGTCTCCTAGCTCTCATGTAGTAAACCAGAATCTTATTTCTGTGGCCATCAATTTAGTGTTCTGTGCATTGTTCATAATTTGTTCCCCATCATCTCAGTATTTTTCACTGTGTGAGACTCACCTTGCCTTACTTTAAGCACTGATAAAACAGACATCTACATTGGGGTTAGCTGCCTCTGTTCTGTTGCCACTAGGACAGAAGGAGAGACATAAAGAGGAGGGCACTTTCTGGGTATGAATTTTCTGACTGCACCTTAGAAATGCCATTTTTATTGCTGCTGTCCCTGAAGGGAAAGGAGATTACTAGCTCATACTGTGGATGCCTTTGTTGGGCCAGATGATGCCTTACCAAGGTCTGATTTAGTGAAGTTCCTAACAACCTGTCTACTTTCTAAGGATGTGGAAATCCTCTTCATGTTCATGAGACTATAACATAAAAAAAGAGCTATGCTGGGTCTGCTCAAAGGCCATTCTTCACATATATTCCTGGCTCCAACATTGGTAGTGAAAGTCTAGGGAAGAATTTAAGAGGAGGGCAAGTAGGGCTCATTCCTAATTTACGTGTTTTATGCTTAAATGTCCAAGTGTTTTATGAAATGGGTCAAAAAGCTGATACAATACTGAATCTAAGCGACTTTCAATGGCTTTTTTTTCATTATCAGGGTGCTAAAGGAGACCGTGGTATGACTGGGGATGCAGGAGAAAAAGGGGAACAGGTAAAAACAGAGTGTGCTTTCCAATAGTGCCGTAACTGTGTTTGTTCCTTCATCAATAACTCCTATGATGTTGGCTTCTCAGAGGCAGAGGAGGAAGATGGGAGCTCTTAATCACTGATAAACTTCAAATGGGCTATGCTGAAGACTGGAACTGTAGCAGTCCTCCATAGGCTTCCATCCCCATCTCCAAAAAAATACCTTCCCTTATGATCTCTTTCCTCACGTCTAGATTGAATGCATTCAGTTCTGTACATTACCCAGCCTTTAGTAATTTTCCCAGATAATGCCTAGATGAGATGCAGGAGATCAGGCATCTTTGGGTTGAAAAAGCCAGTGTTTGTCCTAGAAGATGAATGTAAGGATGACCTCTTTTAGGAGGGACTGAGATGCCACAGGAAAGAGGAGAATGGTCTAAATTAGAGCAAACTTTCATAGTTAATTTTGCCAAGGGCTGAGTCAATAGTTTAAGGTGCAAATCAGCGCCTTTTCAATGAGATTTGTAGGATATTTTAAACAGGTTTGGTTTCCTGCCTGATCTCCTGCTTTGTACAGTTCCACAATATCTGTTCTCATCTCCCATTAGTATAAAGTACACATTAAAAAAAATACACCTTAAATCTAACTATGTTTATTTCTGAAGTGCATGCTTTGAAAACCAAGGTTTTCCTTTAAAAAGCCATGGTTCCTAATTTCCTTATAACCATCTCTCTGTGTATTGTTTCATTTTGATGTTACCTCACAATGTTCAATCACCAGTTAACTTTTATGCAACTAGAGATGTGAATAATGCATAAAGATAGTCTCTCTTTTCATTCTGCAGGGCCATCCTGGAATACCCGGCTTCTCAGGGGCTCCTGGAAACCCTGGTCCACCTGTAAGTTCCTCTGTTGCAAAGATGGTCCTGTATTTTCCTTACTAATAAAGGTTGTTGCAAGCTCCATATAGAAGGCAGGACCATTCCCACCTGTCTGTGCATTGCATTTGCATTTTCCAGTGGGTTCCTAATGGTCCCCTGAGTGTCATAGAGTTCCTCACTCATGATAATTGCTACTTAATACATTGACCACTTCACTGATTGCTTCAACTCACTGTAAATTGATGCTAAGCTTCAGTCTCTCTCTTTATGCAAGGCAATGATCATGAAAACTCTTCCGCAGAGACCACTTAGTTGTGTGTATAGGTGTTTTCTTATATGTGGAATAAGTTGTCAGTCAAAACCACCAGATCTAGGAGTATTTTAATTCTCAATTTTACACAGTGGTATGAGACTGGATTTTCTCCAATTTTTTTATCCTGTGGGTTACTTTTTAATTAAAAGGCCTTTTACATGTGTCCCTTTCCATCACAGTCTTTCTCATTCCTAGCTCTACTCTCTCCACGAATACAATTATGCTTCTTTGTATTTAAAAAGAGGTGACAGTGCAGAAGCAGGGCTGAAATAACTTGGCTCTCCTGCTTGTGGTATCACCGCTTATGCCCTCCAAGGGTTGGGACTTTTCCTGAGCAAAGGGCTTTTCTTTCCAAACTGCCTTTCTTTGCCCACAGTCATTACCACTCATATTGCTGCTTACGCTGCAGTTTGGCTCTGCCATGCTATGGGTGTGCAGCCTTCATCTGTTCTGGGGATCAGCACAGTCTCTTCAAAGCTGAATTTACATTGCCCTGGCTAAATGACAGGAGGTTCCAGAAAAGAGGATTAGACTAAAATTCTGTTTTCAGATGGTAGCAGTGCCTAAAGGATGCTGAATGCTTTGCCACTAGGACAACACGTGGACCTACTTTGTGGGTCATTTGCGCTCCTGTGACCATTATTTTAGGAGAAGCTAATAACATAGACACATTTACTGTGTCTGTATTAACCTCATACTGCCACAGCCATAAGGTTATTCCAGTAGGATTAGAACTCTTAAAATTGTCCTATGAGACCCTCTGAATAGACTCACAGTCAAAAGAAATGTGCAAAGTAAAACTGAGCCTGTCAAAGCAGAGCAAAATGTGATGTTCCCATAGATATTCTTTTTCTTCAACTTTTGCTGACTTTTTCCTCTGTCTGCATTGACTTGTGGATCCAGGATTTTGCCTGCCACACAGTGTGCTTCAGACTGCTTCCATAATTTCTGTTCTTCAGAGTTATTTTTGTCACAAGATCAGCTTTTTCCTATTTGTCCCCTGTTTTCAGAAGGAAGGGCCAGGATCAAAATCAAATATCTGACTATTTCTGGCTTTGGAGGCTGATTGAATGCAGAGGTTGGCACTGCTTTTCTGTGATGAAGAAATGATGGAATGAATGCTGAACTGAGTGACTGAATAAAACTTCAGTGTTGCCAGCTGTGGTAGGGAGTATGTTGACAAATGAACAAAATGTGTTAATCACTCACATTATTTCTGCTTTATTTTGTTTAGGGACCAGATGGGGCACCGGGACCAATAGGACCAGCAGGAAACCCAGGAGACGTAGTAAGCTCTAAGCTGTGTGTTTCACCACCAGCTTCACCTATATTTAGCTCTGTGAAGTAAAGCTGAGCTGGAACCCATGTAATGTCCTTTGAAAGCTCCCCAAACTGTTCAGCCTGAATCAACTCTACACCTGCAAGTAGGACCTCCACAAATAACCATAGATTACTCTGTTCTTGCAGTTTTGTTTACTCATCAAAAGAAACTCCAAATTAGCCAGAGCATACTCCAGTCCATGGGACCTCTAAGGCCTTTTTTGTACCTCTTGTCTGTCTGTCCTTGGTATTAACATCTTTAGCCTCTAGAACAGGATGACTGAATCTGTTAGGATGCTTCATGACCCAGGCTAACACCTGAACTGTGTGTGGTGATTGTCAAAATGAAACCAGAAACCTGTTGAAGGATGTCACAGCACAGACGGCTCAGATGCCAGGGCCTAAGACCATTCTCTGGCACCACTGAAAATACTAGTACAGACGTAACCTTTGAGAAATCAATGAAGAATTTTGCTATTGCTGTTTCATTTGAAGGGTGTTCAGGTGCTACATTATGGTAATGCATCAGAAAACCCTGGGAGAGACAGGTAATCTGATTGATGCTAACTTCAGGTTGAAAAGGAAAAAATGAGCCTTCCCTGAGTAATGCATTCTGTTGAACTGGAACAGTTTAAAACTGTGTAATTCTGTGATTAATTTCTAGAGCAGGGTTTCCTAATGAGCAAGGTGCCTTTTACAGATCCATTTCAACCTGAACTTCATCAAAAGTGAACAGTGATGGTCCTTCTGATGGCTGTTATGAAATCAGTGAGCACTCTCAGCAGAGGGGCCAGAGACTACGTGGGAAGGCTGGCTGAAATCCCCTTTCAAGTGGATGATCAAGGATGAGACACTATGAAAGACCTGGGATGCTATTGTCCAGTCCTGTAGAGTACAGGGGTTTCTTGGGACTGTCAGCAAGGCACTTCTCATAACTACTCATTTGATAGGCATAAAATATAGATCTTCCACTTCCTGGCTGGACATCTCATGCAGGAAGTTAAGGACTAAATATTAAATACAATTAAACTTCAGAAAAAAATTACCAGAGATTTCAGTGGTTTCTCCATCTGTAAAAACTTATAACTAATACTGGATATTTTATGTGAAAAGAAAGCCCTCTGATTTAAATTAGAAGAAATTCAAGGAGACCTCGTACACTGTGTGATGTGGGCTACAAGACTAGCTTCTCACAGTTTTCAAACTCTGCATTTGATAAATCTTCATCTGATAGAAGCATCTGAGGAGCTTGTCTGACCCACAGTATTTCTGCTTTCTTTCCAGGGTAAAGATGGCCCTCCAGGTCCACAGGGCCCACCAGGGTTGCCTGGACTTCCAGTGAGTACAATTCAGCTCCTTCTAATTCCATACATTAAACTCTTCATAAACACATAGGTGTGTAAAACAAAGAGGTGACATTTTAGAGGTGCTTTAAAAGCTATGTATGATCTGTAATGGTATCTGTCATGTTGATGCTATATCCTTGCCCCAGGACAGTGGGAATGCTGTATTTGATCACTTTAAAGCTAAGTGTTAATTACCAACATGAATCAGGTCTGTTCCTTATCTGCCTCCTCATTGGAAGAAATGCTCTTATGCAGAGCACAAAAATCAACTAATAGCTCCAGTGTAAGGGCACAAAAATTCATAGACTGGAACACTGTCTTTATCTGAATCCACAGTCAAAATAATGCCTTTGCATTGACTCAAGTTCAAGTGCATCTTGGACATAGACTCTTCTCTTCTGGAAAATGTATCAGTACAAAATTTTGGGGTTTTTTTAATCTGTCATAGGGATAGCACCAGAGCTATTTCTAGTGTAAAGTAGCCTAGCTAAATGAAGATAATGGAATTATAATGATTTATAACAGCTGTTTTTAGAATCCTGTTTTAAGATTGTTGGAGTGCTCTCCTCGCTGAAAAGGAGGAAACCCCTTAGACTTGCCATATTGGAAAGGAAAGCAGTTTATGCTGTTACAGTGGTGTGGCAAGGAGAGGTTAATGACTAAGCTATAGAATTAGGGTAGTTTTTGGAAGGTTAGGCAAACTTAAGTACGACATGATGAAGCAGAGTTGTCACTGTGAAACTCACACTGACAAAACCCACACCAATCTTCCCTATCGACTCCTTCCTTATACCTTGTTTTGCACTTCATTTACAGGGCATTGCTGGAAGTGATGGCAAAGATGGCAAGCCAGGATCTCTTGGGGAACCGGTAATGTAATTTAAAACTGTTTCACTTAGGCAGTCAGAGCCTGCATCCAGTTATTGCTTTTGGAGCTGCATATCTATGGACTCCTTAGGGGGGGCAGGGAGCCTATTTGCACCTCTCTTTTTAACACCAAAAGGACTATATTGTCTTGAGCAATTTATAAGAGTCACACACTAGCAATCTTGAAAAGAAACTGGGTTCTTTTACTTTTACAACTACCATAAATACACTAAAACTTAGTGATTCCACTTTTACAGCTACTGTAAATATTGCAGAGAAAGAAGGTTGTCTTGTAACATTAAACCTAGTGATCCATTTTTTGGATAGAAGATTATGGGGCATAAAATGTTTAGAAGAGGTGTCTTTAAAAAAGCCTTTTCTGGATTGCTCTGTGACAATTCTGTTGTCCAGGATTAGAGGTTTTTATATTTGATTTTCTGTACTTAGTCTATATTTGCATTTGTTGAGGGAAAAAAGCTGAGCCATGAAGTTGTCAGCCAAAAGGAAATGTTAATAAATCGGGCAGTGAATGTTATTCCTTGCAACTGTGTTTGTTATACAAAGAATGAATGTGCTTCCAGTATCTGGCATTGCCAGCTTCTTTCTGTGACTTGTGAAATGGGACTTAGTGGTTCTGTGAAGAGCCAAGTGCCCAGTCATTAGGACAACAGGTATGTGGAGCAGCACTTGTCACAGCAGCTGCAGACAGTTGTGTGCTTGCATCAAAACACCTGGTTTCTACATGCAGATGATGGTTTTGTATGTGCTTACTAGGTATTGGTGCAGTTCTGTGCATTACCCCTTTGACATTAAAACACTGTAAAGGTGCACCAGTCCAAAGGTTTAAGCTGCCTTTGAACCTCAAAGGCTGCGTTCGTGACAGTGTGGGTAAAGGTATGTATGGGAATGTCTGTCACTACTGTCCTCCTTGCATGCTCAGACTCCAACATTGCTGGAGAAACCCTGGGCAATCACAGTTCTCAGTGCTGTTACATCTAAGGGAGAAGAGTATGAGGTTTTCAACAGCAGAGAGATGGACCTAAGACTCTAACATGAACATGATTGTTGCCCACAGGGAAAGCCTGGAGAACCAGGGCTCCCAGGCCAGGAGGGTGCCAGAGGCTTACCGGTAGGTGCTGCTCTGAAGGGTTCAATCCAGTAACTCTTCTGTACTGTAGCCAGGAAGCTTTTGTTGGGCAGATGAAGGCCTTTACTGATGTAAACATATAACCAAAGAGCTGGCCTGGCTGAGAATAGTCATGGCGTTGTGACTAAATAAATAAATAATCAACAAAAATCAAATATGGGCATTTCCAAATCCTTCACATTTGGAGAAGAGTAGGTGCCTTACCTAGAAGTTAAAGCACATAACCTCATGACACCCTGTCTACTAGAAGGCATGGTCACAGCTGTAGCCCTTGTGTTCTGTTACGCATCCTCTGAAAGGATAGCGACAATGAAATTTAGGGCTAAATAATCTATGGGCTGGTCCCACCAGGAATACACACAGTACAGCCTTGGTCTTCCAGCCGAAGGAGCTATGGAAAGGGCTTTTCTCTCCCTGTGACGTGGCTAATCACTCCCTGGAACATGGGAGCTCAGTGCTGACCATTCCCCAGTAATCTTAGGCAAAATTGGAAAGGTTATTAAGTGCACATTCAAGCTAGAGTTTTCTTAGTGTTTCATGGATCAGAGTAATGGGTGATTGTTGCTTTCATTCTCTTTTGTAGGGCTTCAAAGGACAGAGAGGAGATACAGGTCCCCCAGGTCCCCGGGTAAGTAACAAGTACCACATGCATGATGATCCTGTGGAGAAAGATTGTGTGAATTGAAGTTGACCTTTCTGAAGCAATAGGTAAAAATGATGACAGGTCTGTGTTTAACATGTCTGTTTTCAACCACAATTCCATGGGCCATACCCATGACATAAAATCACAGCAGCTGTCTTCATTCCCTCTGCTGAAGTTCTGCTTCCAGGTAAGGTGAGGCAGCTGGTAGAGCTGAGTCCTCTGATGCTCCCTTTGAGATAGCCCTTTGTGAGATGGTTTCAAGGATGACTCCATACCACATCCCTCTGGTACAAGTGCTGATATACAAGGTGAGGAACCCTACTGCACTTGTTGGACAAGCATCAGCTCTCCTTCAAAAATGCCCAAGAAGTGCAAAGTAAGTTGAGGGACAAAACGTACAGAAATGAGAATAGAAATATCTCTAGCCCTTTGACTTAGTTGCCTCTGGATCATAAAACCCAAAACTCAAATCCTGTATGAAAAGTCGGTCTCCTCTTAGTTCTGAGCAATGCAGTACAAAAAGCTCCTGGATATAGAAAGTGGAATACAAAACTGAATGTCCTTCTGCCTAATTCTGGCTTTTTACAGGGAAATAAAATGCTCTGCTTGCAGGAGCTTAACTGAAAAATCCAGTGCTGGAATTCCTCATCTCTTCCTCATTACTGTAGTTTCTGTATCATGAATAGGTTGGTGGTTTTTAGTGACTGCACTAGTGGTAGCAAATAGTCTGCTGGAAAGCAGTGCACTGCCTTGTGCATCACGTATAGAAGATGCTTCTGAGTTATTTTTATAAGCTGCGTGTCATGTATGATGTACGAGGCTCTTGTTGGCTTTAAAAAGTTTTCACTGAGCTCAGTCCAATATTGCAGAAACTCCGTACCACTTATAGTGGTGTTACTGATCTGTCTTTGACCTTGAGCTGATCTCTCTTTCCTTTTTGCTGAATTGCAGGGGGAGCCAGGTGCGACAGGTCCTGCTGGGCGTGAGGGGCCACCAGGGAAGGATGTAAGTGTACCATTTTGAGCAGAAACTAATCTCCTCCTCCCTGACAAATGAAGTTTTTAATTCACAGCAACCCTGACCTCAAACAGCTACAGAAACTGCAATAAAGGGTGAATTACTGCAGCAGTGCACAGGGAATGATTTGTGCAAAGATCATTAGGGTAACAAAGAATTTGAGGGCCTTTGTCACCACTCAGCTGCTGACACTTAAATGTCAGCTATATCTTTGAAAAAGCAGAGAATGCTGCATTGTTTGAATCCCAGGCTGTGCTGCATAGCCATGCACCTGCTTTCTGTCACCCCTCCTAGCAGTGCTTCATTCTGCAGGTCCCACTGGGCCAGGTTCTGTCATGCTTCCTCCGCAAAAGCTGTACCTTACTGCATGTGTAGCTCCACTGAAATCTATGAAATACCTATGGAATAAGATGCTGTTGCTCAGAGGAAAGAGAGATGGTACAAACGGATCCTCTGACATTATTAGTGTCAAATGCAGTCACATAACAAAGTCCTGGGAGAGTGCAGCTGACGTGGGATCCTGCAGCAGCTGCTGAGCAATGTACCAAGAGGCTGATGTGCCATTGCCATGGGACTTGGGGAAGTGGTTTCTCATTTGCACCCCCTTGCATCACTGGAAAACTGTTGTGCTGTAAATGGTACCCTATGAAGTAAAATGGAAGACAGACCTTAGGGAATCCCTCAGAGAAGACAGAAGCAGGTCTTAAGCCTCCCTCAAGAGAGAACAAAGTAGTCAGTTCTTGAGAAATACTAGAGAATCTCTGTCCCTGAGAAATCCAGCTTTAAGATAGCCTGATAATAATGGTTTCTGCCTGTAATCAGACTATATTTAGTGATAGATGTTTAAAATTCAAAAGGCTGGTCTTCCTCATACATAACTGAAAAGGGGTAGTGAGACTTCTTCAATGCTGTTTCCTCCTAATATGTAAACAGTAGGAGCATTTTTAAATGCTTATTTGCTTGCCTCCCTGTCAGATCTTTCTCACTCACCAGAATACTTTTCTTCATTTCAGGGTGATACTGGTCCCGTAGGACCACA
Organism: Theristicus caerulescens; assembly: GCA_020745775.1. Taxonomy (NCBI): domain Eukaryota; kingdom Metazoa; phylum Chordata; class Aves; order Pelecaniformes; family Threskiornithidae; genus Theristicus; species Theristicus caerulescens. The sequence goes on along the minus strand of CM036558.1, from coordinate 162,294,710 downwards.
GGGCCCTCGAGGACTCAGAGGGCAGCCAGTGAGTTTTCTCTCCATTTCTGGAGGTACATTGTGTACAGTGGGAATGTCCTGCAGTCCAGAAGTCTGGTTTGGAAGAAGAGTCTTAAGCAAGATTAGTGCGGTGTTTGATTAAAACACTTTGCCTACTTTGAGAACAACAAATCAGAATGATATTGCTACAAACCGATGAAGACTTATAATAGTGCAATGGAATGATGTTTGCTGACTCGGTGGGAAGAATAGTTTAATGGATTCTGCCAGGACTGCAGTGTCAGAAGGGCTCGTATTCCAGTCCTGTCTCTGGCATCTCACTCGCTTCTCACATGGCCTCAGTTTTCAAAGGCAGACACTAATTGCAGGTGCCCAGTTCGAGATATGTGGGCTCCAGTTGTGATACTATTCATTTTTGTCATGCTCTCTGTAATTTTTTTCTGAAAAAAAACCCCATAATTTTTGGAAAAAGTTTGTTTAATTGAACACCTGTAGAGTTTTATTACAGCTTCAGCAGAGAAATGGCAATTTAGGTGACATTTCAGAAAGTGCCATTTTGGATGGCTGAGAAATTACTTTTATTAATTTCATGGCTTTTTTTCAATTATCTCTTAAAAATCAGCCCTTTCCAAATTTGAATGCAGGTCTCTGTTACTGAACCTAGGTACACCTTTAATATGTTGCGATGAGTGATTTCTTTTCCTTATCGGAAGACCTGCTAGGGAAACAGATTCTACATTATGATTCCATAATCAGGGCAAAATGCTGATTTAGCCAGCAATGCCAGGAGCTGGAGCGGCAGGTCCCTCTGAGCTGGGAGGGTAGGGGTTTAAATTAGACTGCAGGAACATATGGACAGCTTCTGCATCTACCTTGTAATTTATCTCATTATTCCTGTACTGCTGGCATCACTCACTAATGTGTCATGCCCCTGCACAACACTAGCAATGAATAAAAAGATTTCAGGAGACAGAAATTATCATAACTCCAGGCCATATTCTTTGGAGAAGAGATACTTGGGGTTTTGTATGTTGGAGGGCAAAGTATCAGTTTCTCTTGTTCTTCCTCTACTTTGTTTCTTCTCTAATAAGGAGCATGAGGCATGATTTTGAATATTGCCAGTAAAAGGGCTGGTCTTTCTGGTCAGCTCCAATGAAGGGAAAAACATCTCTGCATGGTGCGTTAGAAGGAGAGAGGAGCAGGATATAGAATTTCATCTCACCAAACTTTAGTCCGTGTAGATGGTCAGCTCAGCTACTTTGATAAGGAATGGTGAGAAACAGGTCCTTTGAAAGGATAATTTGGCTCATTCTGAGTTGTCTGTTGTCAGGCAAATATCAAATGCTTCAGGGCTTTAGGACAAGTGTTTCTTTCCACTCCCCACAAAAGGGGAATCCTGAGATGATTAAAAAATAGATGCCTGGCCTCTGGACACTGATTCAGATGATAGCCCTGAGAAGAGGATGGTAGGCAGCAATTTTCACGACCTACCTCAGTCACTGGAGAGAGGAAGTTTTCTAACACAGGAAGGTGTGGGGGGATCTGGAGATATCTATCAGCTAGTGCAGAGCACTTTAACATTGATCAGTGAGTTGCCAAGAGGTGCTTCAGACATGGACTAAAAGGGCTTGTCTGAACACAGATGACTTGGGGCAGCCATAGTAGGTGGCTTCATCCATCCAGGAGGATGCTGCATATGATAGGGATAAGGGTGAAGAAAAAGAGGAGAAGAAGGAGTGCTGATTTGGTCCGCTTCAGACTAGGCGACTTGGGTCCACATGTCTCAATTTTTGTCCTGAAATGGGGTCAGCCATGCAATCGGGAATGCAGAAGTTGTGGGGTCAATTGGAAATAAGAGATCCTTAGTCTGCAGTCAGCCCAGAGAGGAGATTGGACAATGGTAAAGAAATCCCTGCTGGTGTAGCAGTAGGTGGATAGTTTTAATTGTAATATACATTACTTAAAAACCTTTTTCCTTTTGACATAGGGCAAGAATGGATCTCCTGGAGCTGCAGGAGAACCTGGCCCAGCAGGTAACCCAGTAAGTACCACAAAGGGAAACTCATGCAGCAAGCAGTTATGTCAAGGAGAGGTGACGGATGATGTATAGATGGAGTGGATTATGTGTAGCTGCTTACCACCGTTGGAAGTTGCCATGTCTGAAGAGCAGTGATCTGAAAATCGTTGGCTGGCCATGACATCGAAGGGGGTTTGGCTGCTTTCCTGGAATTAAGCTGCTAGCTGGGTCATCATTTTTCCCAGCAAAAGTTAGGTGTTCACAGAAAAAAGAAATGATTGATTACTTGGTATGGAAAAAGGATTGGCATGCCTCATCTTCACCAGTAGATTTAATTTTGCCAAGCAGAGACTGTGCAGCCAGCAGGGAGTTGTCACAGGGAAGGAGAGGGCCTCGGGGAGTTGGCAGACTGCCATTGAGGAACAGCAGCAGCAGAAAAATCCTCCCCAGGCATTTGGGGAAAGAGCAGACACTGGGCAGTAAACCAAGATCACGAAGCAGAATGAAACCCCCCTGGGGCCATCCTGTGTGGAAGAACAGCATGGTAATGAAGAGCTGTAAGGAGGACAGTGAGGAGTTGTTTGGTTTTTGTTTTTTTTTTTCTCTATTCTGCTGCTGAAAATTGTTCAGGATTCAGCAAATTCATGCAAATGTACCTTTGTGTCCAGTAGCATCTATTGCAATGCAGGGCTCTTCCCTCTCTTTGTCCACCTAGACGTTACAGCTTGCTGGGCTGTTAGATTCAGATAGAAACAAAGGCATAGCAAGAAAATCTAAAATATTGCAGCAGGACTGCACTCTTTGTGGTCCTTGCAATGCCATAAAGCAACCTCAGCCTCGCCACAGACTTGTGCCCTGAGCACCTATTGCTTTGCTTCAGGGATGTCTCCTCCTAAGTGGTCTCAGTGAAGCAAGCAACACCTTTCTGCATGGGAAGGTGATAACTCACAGATTACAGGTGGGGTAGGAGTGGTGCAGTCTCACAGCTTTTCTGCAGCCAAGAATTAGTGCTGCTACTTTTTTCTCCTTGACGTAACTTCTTCTTACCTTCCTGGGACCACTGCCATTGCTTCTTACCGTGTAGATCCCTGCTGTTGCCTTTTCAACCTTCATTTCTTCTTCTCTTCACACCCACCCCTGTTCCTAATTCCTGTTACTGCTTTTTGGCTTTTTGGGTCTTCACCAGGCCACTGTGGCTTTGGGATGCCCTGTGAGTGCCAAATGGGGGTTATTTTTTAATCATCGTTGTGTTATCACACTACCTAGACAGTCAGCTACTTACCCAGGGACTCACCAGGCAGCTTCCTGCACAAACACAGAACTACAGCAGTCTCTACTCCAGAGGATTTACAGTCCAAAAATAACATAAGAAATTGAAAAAGGATGAAGTCAGATGGTAGAGAAAGGGGAAGCAATGAGACACTGTTGGTCAGCAGAACAGACAGTAATCTCATCAGTATCCTTCTCTGTCATTAAAATGAATCCTCTCGCTTTCATAAAGGTTATTATGGGAAGTATTTCTCTGAGCTATACACAAGTCCATTTATTTCCAGCCTTGTCTGGAAATGCACTAATTTCCTTCACAACATGGTGTGACAAGTCAATATATTATATTTCTATTTTGAAAAAAAGGTGAAGCGAGAAAGTTTATCATGGCAAAAGGGTTTCTTTTCCACCTTCACCATTGCTTACTTGGAATCACAACGTAAAACCTGCCAGGAGCCTTCTCCTTTTGCATCTGCTGTTTGACAGTGCCCATCCCACTTCACAGCTCATGCTTAAGCCTGCACACAGCAATGCAGCCCAGCCCCTGAAATCTCCAGGGCTGATTGCATACCAGAAAGCCACGTGCTTTGTGCCTGTCAGGTTCATTAGTGCTTACTTTACACAACGGGCTTAAAATGAAGACAAGTTTTACTATAAGAAGAAAAAGGGATATGTTCTGAATTAGAAGGTAGGGGACAAAGTTGTGAAAGAAAAGATTAAAATAAGAGTAAAAAAAAATAGCATAAGTGTACATGAAATGGCTCTGTATCATGAACTGCCATTTAAGCTGCCCTGATCTGTAAGAAAAGGGGATAGTTTGGCAGAATATCACAAGAAATAAGTAAAAGGCAGACGTTTTTTTAAATTGAACCTGGAAATAAAAACAAAAGAGCAACTCAGTAGCTGTCTGTTGGTTGTATTCTCAGATTTGAGCAGTACGACCATCTGCACTGTTTCCCTGTCGTCGCACATCACAGCGTTTCCACTCTGCAACACCACCTTATAAACCATGCAGCGCCAGAATAGCCACTGAACATACCTGCTGTCACTTCCATAATTGTCACTTCCTTTTCATCTTTTCACAGGGACCCCACATAGCTTATTAATAATGCAAACATGGTGTTTGCAATCTGCTTTTCTAAATGACTTTGTTCTTCCTTTCCTTGTCAAGTTTTGGGAGTCCTGCTGCTACAGTGAAATTTCCCAGTCCCAATGTATCTGTAAGTGCATGCTCTGGAAAGGAGATGTTGGAGAAAGGGCTGCTAGTGTCTGTCTCATTTCTTTCTTAAGGGTCCTAAGGGAAATAAAGGAGAAAACGGCAGCCCAGGACTCCCTGGCTTCATAGGACCCCGAGGACCACCTGTAAGTATGTCTGGGGATGGATTAGACCCACTAATTGCCTGCTTTTAAATGTTGGACTGATGAAGGTGGAAGATAGCCATCTTTAATTGGGTAAAAAACATAGGCAGGAGATTTGACAGATCCAGAAACCAAACTCTTTACTTCTAAAGGAAGCTGGGCTGCAAAAATAGCATCTTTCTTATGGACAAACATCCATAATCTCATTTACTGTGCTGGTACCTGTCAGTCAGCCCTGATAACGTGTGCATTAATCAGGCTGGTCGTCTTAATATGGGTATGGGGTATTTAAGTTACTCAGACTATATCTCTGCATGGACCCCAGAAGAGTTAAATAGGGAAATTTTAAGTGCTGATAATAATATAGGTATTTTACCAGCAACAGAGGTAATTAAAGTATTCACATATCTCCCAAAGTGATCTAAAATAATACCTATACACGTGAAAATATCACAGCCTTGAAATCCAATATTTTTAGCCCTTCCAAGGGGAATAAAATATGTTACATTCCACTAGAAGGGTGGAAAAGGTGAACATTAGGTAAATATTTTTGTTTCTAGCTCTGTTGTGATTTAAAATAAGACTTAAAAGGTTTTCATGTGAATCTAGCAGAGCTGAATCTTCCATAGGATGATTCTTTTAATCATCTTTTTTTTTTTTTAATGATTGGAAAGGGAGTTTCATAATGAAAAGAGGAGAAAGAAATATTTCTCTGGAAAATTAATTTAAAGCAGCAAATGTGGTGGCCATTTAAAACTGAAGTGGCCCTAAGGAATACTCAAGTGAGCCTGATGCTGCCTAATTTGGAGCTGATGTGATTACACATCTGTGATTAGTTACATTGCTCGTATACGTGGATGTATGCTAGCAGTGTCAAAGTTGTTAGCAATAACTAGTATAATGCTTGTTTTGCTTTATCAGTGCCTTTCAGGACTGCAGTGATGTTTTTTTTCACTGAAATACTAAAATGCAAAGATTGAATTGCCTAATTATCACATTATAAATGCAGAGTATAGGAAAAAAAATCCTAATAGGGTGCTTGTTTAAATTCAGGTTATTTGATGTTGGGGGTTGGACTAGATGACCTTTAAAGGTCCCTTCAAGCCCAAACCATTCTAAGATTCTATGGTTCTATGATATAGTTCTGAAACACAGGCAAGCTTTCAGGCTCAAACTTGCTTTTTCACTGGCTATGTATCCATTATCTCAGCTGGTGTAATACAAAATGGTAACTCTTCTTACAAAATTCACTTTCTTTACATCTTTAAACTGTTATGGCTATAACATTGGCACTGGTTAAGCGAAACCAGCCCAAGTGTACAAAGCTTTGTGAAACATCTGTAAGAAAAAGGAATAAAATGTATTGAAAGCAGGAACACACTTTCAATGACACATCTGTCCTGATCTCGGCTGGTTCAGTAGAAATTACTTCCTTTTATTTACAAACAGTTACACGTATGCAGCTTTACTAAAAAACGCTTTCTAAATAGTAGGATGTGTCTTTCCAGGGATGACCTGTAGCAGTAGGCTAAGGATAAATCATCCAAAACGGCTGCTGTGTAGCAGAAAGCTTGGCCTCTAAACAGAAAGCAAGACTTGTGGTTATTATGTAGGGTCTTTCTTCCAACTCCTTGCAGTGCAGTGCTAAATTCACTCTCTGTATCTCTCAGGGAGAACCAGGAGAGAAAGGATCTCCCGGAAAAGAGGTAAGTTAAATTCCCAGTTGTTTCAAAGTAGGGCTGGTGTCTTGGAAAAAAAACATCAAGGATGCTACCTGGGTTGCAATAAATGGATTTTTCTTCTTGAATTGTTGATATTTGAGAGCAAACAGGGAGCTCTCAGGAATCTGTGGGACTGACAGGGAAAGAAATTTTCCCCAGGTCATAAGAATCATTGCAAAGGCATACGCTTTTTATTTACTGTTATTATGGAGAGCTCTTTCATGCTCACCCTTATTTTGTTGCAGGGTGCACCAGGGAAACCAGGTGAAATTGGCTCCAAAGGAGAGAGGGTAGGTTGGAGAATATTATTAGTTATTTCATTACATTGAAATAAAGAGAACTATTTTGAGTTAGGGGCCGAGGAAGGGGTCATTCAAGAGTGAAGCATGGCCTGTAGAGATCTGCTGTGCTTCCCACCCTCCCAGCCCTCTCTTTAATCATTCTCCGTCAGTAATAACTTGTGGATCATTTGTAATGCACCAGATGTCGTATTCAGTAACTTTGCCAGCTCAGCTGTTTGTGTTTCGCTGTGCTTGGAAATCAGAATTTGCCTCTTTTTTTTTTTTTTTTTTTATTTGCCTCTTTGTTTTTTTCACTTAGGGAGAGCCTGGCATCAAAGGTGAAAAAGGCCCTCGAGGAGAAAAGGGCCCTCCAGGTGATCCTGGGATACCTGGTCATAAAGGCCATCCAGGACTGATGGGTCCCCATGGACCCCCAGGAGACACTGGGCAAGTTGGACCTCCCGGTCCTCCAGGACAGCCAGGATTTCCAGGACCAAGGGTAAGTCTGCCAGAGAAGGGCTTTGCACAGTAATTTTACTGCCACAGTGTCTGATCAGAAAAGTACCTAAGATAACAGTAAGGCTGATAGAAACCAGAGCAAGTGTGTGTTATAATGGGGAGGCAGCATTTTTATCTCTTGATACGTAAAAAGGAGAGCTATAGCATATCTCAGGGACGTGTTGTGGGGGTGTTGGATTGAACTTCAGGAGAGCTGAGCAATCCAGACCTATAGCCAGAGCGGCCAGTCCCTGACACCTTATACCCCTAAAAGCTTAAATCAGGTCACGTAACTATGGCCATGGGTGTGGAGTCTAAAAATCTTCTTTCTATGAGGGTGTTAATGCATGGCATTTCGTACGGAGGTCTTACACCTTCCTCTGCTGCTGGTTGTTATGAGAGACAAAATGCTGAGCCGTGGAAAGGTCATTGCTCTATTCCTGGAAATCCTGGAGTCAGCTCATCAGAATTCATGAAATCCTATTTTTGTTTAATATTCTTTTTTTTTTTTCCTAACGGGAAACAGTCTCGGTACTGAGAGTGCCTGAGAGTAATGTATGTAGAAGAATGAGAAAAACTACTAACACTAGTGAAGCTGCTATGCCCATCCTGAGGATGAATTTGAGATTACCTCAGAGGGGAATAAACAGTGAAATAATCTCTGATGTAAAAGCTGGGTAAATTTTAGACAAAGCATTTCTTTGTCTGTCTTAACAACATAGAAATTTGATGAAATCCAGTCATGATTATGGAGGCTTAATGCAACTAATAGGGTTAAAACTTGAAAAGATAATTCGTAAGCCTTCAAAGTATGTTCCACAATCATGTTTACTTGCTGAGGTGTTCACTAAAAGCCATCCCAAATGGTTAGTACTTAATTGCAAAATTGTTTCTTTTGTCACGAACAAATACATCTTCTTCTCATGCAAAATTTGTGTTCGGAAGAAGGCAGCAAATAGACCAACTCTGTACTTACCAGCAATGTTATTAGTTAAAATTGAAATGTCTCTTAGCTATTTAGTAAAATCTACATTTCTTAATGAAGAGTAACTTCTGATTCAGAAGACCTCACGAGGTTTTTATAAACATAGAAGACATGGACTGCATCCTTGTATCCTAAAAGGACAGGTGTGAGGGAAAAGCAGCCCTTTCATGCAAATAGCTCATACACAAAAGAATGCAGTCTTTTGGTTGTCCAGAAGTATTTTCAAAACTGGCAGAAATTCAAAGAATAATTTTAGCCAAAAAATGAAAAGTGTATTTCAAGTGAAACATCTCACTTTATGATTTAGAAAGGAAAATATTTGATCCTGCTGATTCAAAATGGTTTATTTTTTAAATACAGCTACATTTTTCCCATCTGACTTTATGCAAAGGCAAGAGTCTGGTTACCACTTTGGGTAAAAACCACTTTTTAAAATTTTCTTGGAAAGCCACAACCTGAAAAATTCTCCTTCCACCTACCAAAAATGCTTTCATCATTTTTTCAGTTGCATCATCCAGAGCTGTTTTTCACATAGCTTTGAGTTTTGACAGCTGTTACAGCTGTTCAACAGCAATGTTACACATAAGAGCTGAGAGAGGGGATGAAAGATACTGTCCCTTGAAGGCTCGGTAGGGGACCAAGACCAGGCAGCCACATCCTCTGTCTTCCTTCAACAGCCTGAAATCAGGCAGAACCTTGTACTCTTTTGGAAGAATGGGTATCATGTGAGTAAACTGTCTTCTGTTCCCTGAGATAAGGCCTGTTGGCAGGTGATGCATCCAATATGAGTGTTTATAGCAAGTCTAGATATCCACCTTAACTACCCTAGGGGCACACATGCTTGTCTCTGCAAGGAAACATGCAATGCTGAAAAAAGAGGTAGGCTTTCCATTATGATCTAGTAGGGCAGAGAATGTCTCCTGATTGGATTTCTACTACTTCTCCTATGAGTGTATAGGAAGATTTTTCTCTAGGAAGGAGACAGAGACAGTGTCCCAACTATGCCCTCTGACCAAGCTCTCTGCTTACACCATTGAGCCCAGCTTGCCAGCAGGTTGGGAACAGTGGATGTTTTGAGTCCCTTTACATTCTTCCTTCAGGCAGTCCCTGCAGCCCTGTGTATCTTGTGGGTGATGAAATGCAACCCACTAAACCCTTTGTGGAGGGTTTAATTTGCACATCCCCTGGCTGTGATTATTATGTCTTGTTATTGCTGTGATTATTACTCTCTAGGGGGAACCCCCATCTCTAGAGACTTTAAGAAGGCTCATCCAAGAGGAATTAGCCAAGCAGCTAGATGGTAAGTAATCAGCTCTGGGAAGCCAGAAGATATATCTGAGAGTATGAAAGATAGTTTCCATAGCTGTGGTGGCACCTGAACCTCTCCTGCTTATGGAAGGCCATGTTTCAACAAGCCTGTCTGGAAGGACGAATGTGTAAAATGAAATGTGCTTAGCAGGCTTTACTGTTCCCCAAGCTTGATGTTCCCAGCAATAGCACAGGGGTTTTCTCTCTTCTTCAACACAAGGCCATTGTCTATGCTAAGCACCTCATGGCTTTTTGCTACCAAAACAGCTTAGCTGCAGACTTGTTGCTGCAGATGCCTGGGCTGAGATGGTAGGACAAGAGAAGATACAAATTCAAACAGATTAATTTGGGGGCCTGGAAGGGAAAGTAATCAAAGCAGGATGTAAACTTTCTTCTGAGGTCCCAGCTGGAGGAGAAATGTTCCTGATTTCTGGGTGTGGCTTTTGACACTCATCAGTATGAGAAGAAGAGGTGGAATGGATGTGGGCTGATGCTTCTCTCAAAGTACATGAATTGCAGACCACTACTGACCCCATCTACAGTGAAATGCAGAGCTGTAGAGCTGCTTCTCACACAGCTCTTGGAGCAGCTGACATATAGCTGCAGGCATTTTCCTCCATGCTAAAGATCAATGCAGTGATTTATTTGAAGGATTTTATTTACACCCTCTCAGACTTCAAATTCCGTGCCAATCTAAAAGCATTCAAGATTTTAGATCAATGAAGAGAAGATAGAAAACTCTTCTCCCTCTATTCTGTAGGATGTTTTTGTGATGCTGAGTATGTCTTAAGAGCTCTCTAGGCTGTTCAGGGTCTTAATGTGGAAGTGGCAAGCAATGTGCCTGCTTGGAAATTGGAGAATATGCTGATGCAGGGAGCTGCCTTAGATACAGTTTCTGACTTCACAGCCAGAGACGGGTACATTAGCTTTAACTCCACATGTGTAACAGCCCAGAAAAGTAAGCTTTGTCCCTACAGATTAGCCATGTAGCATCTTGCTCCGTAGCAGAAGCAGTGGAAATATAGGCTCTTCTTTTCAGAGAAGCAATGATTCCAGTTTGACAGAAACCCACCAGCTGCACAGCTAAAGGAAAGGACATTTCAGATCCTTGGTGGACAAGGAGCAGAGGGCGAGAGAAGTGCTTAGGATTAAGTATGAAATTTAGGAGACGTTTAAAGCTACTGAGAAATGAGGCTTAGATAATTTAGAGAGGGTCAGGGAGGCACCATGATGGCTTATGGGGAAGGATTGTGTGGAGCCAACAAATGGGTGGCCCTGAAAAATTGATCTGTGACAATACTTGGACTTTACTGTACCACTGGTTCTGACTCTCCATCTCTTGGAGCACTGACCTTCTAGTCTAACAAACCCATTTCCCTCTCTTCACAGCAAAGTTAACCTATCTCCTGGCTCAGATACAACCCGCACATGTAAAAGCATCCCATGGCAGACCAGGACCTCCTGGTCCACCCGGGAAGGAAGGACTCCCAGGAAGAACTGGCCCTCCAGGAGAGCCTGGCCAGCCTGGACAGACTGGGTCTGAAGGGCCACCTGGACCAATTGGTCCCAAAGGTGAGTGAAACTTGGTGTGTTTGGGCAGTCTGATAAAGGGATGTGTCCACCGCACTTTGGCGTCCACCTCTCCTGTTAGTAGCATCTAAGTGGTCCTCAAAATGCATGTGTTAGAAGTAGCCTCAGTCTGTTGAACCAGAGGTGGTGAATGTGACCAGCAATTGTTGGTGTGTTCCAACCGGAGTGGGGCAAGTCTTCATTCCCACTTAATGTCCCATCTCAGAGGACTGGCCACAATTAGGAACTATTTTTAGTAAATATGTTGGCTTCAGTGTGGATGGAAGACCTATGGTAGTGTTCTTCAGTTCCGTAGATCATGCTCATCAGTTCATTATTTTTCTTTCCCTCTCTACAGGAGAAAGAGGAGCAAAGGGTGAGAAAGGAGACACAGGTGTTGGCCAACGAGGGGAAATAGGTCCTCCAGGAATTCCAGGTGTGTTTATTCAGAATAACCCACAAAACATATGACTCAGAATGGCTACAAGGATGCAGGTCTCTGCCATATAAGAGAGATGATCAGGATAACATAAATATGGCATACACAATTTCTGTAGAAAACAGCCCAAAGGGAAGAAATATATCACTAGCATCATATCTGGCCACCTTTGTTTCCTCAGTCTGATTGACAGGTATAATGATCCATCTCAGTAACAGCTAGGTTAACTGACCTTTGGGGCAAATCCAAAGTGAAGCTTTAATTACTAGATAAACTATGAAGTGTCCTATCTGCCCTTGCCAGAATCTTGTTGTGACCAAGCTGAACCCAGAGATCCAGTCAGCTTCAGATGTTATAAAAGGTCATATCCAACACCTGTGCCTCAGGCATACAGCTCGTGCTTTACCTTTGCTGACAAAAAAGCAGCAAATATATTTTGTTTCTAATTTGAAATTAGGAGCCATTCATCAGTTTTGCCTTCACCCTGCTTTGTTGGGGGAGGAAACTATGGGAATCCTTCATAACCCCATGGTCTGTATGTGGCATACTGGCCCTGCATTGCCTTAAAATAACAATTGACCCACTATGCCTCATAGGAATGAGTTATCTCCCAAAACTGGCTCTTGCCTCAAGCTTCCTCATCCTCCCCTGCTCTCTGTGCGGGCTATATGTCATTAGTTGGCTTGTGCAGCTGCACAACTTCAACGTGGTGATAGAGGAAGATCAGCCATAACAGAGTTGTGCAGCCCAAGGATGCCATAGCGGGTGGAAATCTTTCTTTTAGAGGAGACATGCTTGTCACATCCTTGTAGATACATGCTAGCCAGACCCAAATCTATGGCAGCTGATGTCTGCATTCCCATTTGGCAGCAAAGCCATCTCCTGCGATGTTACACTGCTGAGTACTGCACCCTGGGGGTGTTACTCACCAAGGGCATTTTGTTTTTGTTTTAGGCCTCCCAGGGGAGCCTGGCTATGCCAAAGATGGGATGCCAGGACCACCTGGCCTTCAAGGCGAAGCTGGTGTGCCGGGTCTCACGGGTCCACAGGGACCTCCAGGAGCCAATGGACAGTGTGACCCCACTCAGTGCGCTTACTATGCAAGCCTGGCTGCTAGACCCGCCAACGTCAAAGGGCCCTAGCATGCAGGGAGTATCCTGAGACTTGTTTTTAAAACTTGAATTCATCATGCCTGCCAAGAGCTCTCAGATGTCTTCAACTGTGTTTCTTTCGTGGGAGGCCTTCTAAAGCCAACAAATGCTGCCGGTCGGTCAGATTATTTTTATGAATTATAATTATTATTGTTATTATCTTTGATGTGATATGTGAATTTGTTTTTGTTTTCTATAACATCAGGGCATATTACAACATTAAAAATAAGTGTTTTTTTCCTCTTTTGAAGAGCATACAGTATTGATGCATTGTGTAGCTGTTTATGCAAAACCATTCCGATGCCAAAATTTTTGTCTGTTATCTGGTTAATTTGTTCCAAAGCTTTACCCCTCACCCTTGAAACTGAAATAAAATCCTGCACTGTGCAGCCCAGGGCATTAACTGTGAGACACAGGCTGATCGCAGGATTGGTGGTGCTATCTGCCATCCACATGGAGGGAAGGAAGGCAAAGCCATGCCAAAGCTGGCGAAGAGGTCTCCAGTACATTCAGCTCACAATGGACAGACAGTTATGAACAGCTAATGTGTGTTTCCCAGAAATTCCCTATTAAATTTAATGTTCTTCTACCCATAAGTGAATCTGTATCCTATAGGACCTACTTTTTATGGGACCATGTGGGATCTCACAGTAAAACCTGAAGAGACCACAGAGATGAAGAACTTCAGTACTCGGAGGGTTTGGTGCTACCAGATGGAGCTTAGTTTCCTTCTGTCAGGGAGACGGCTCTGCAAAAAGCCACAACACTGTCCTCTGTCAGCTCAGGGAAGCCAAATCCCTTTTTCATTGTCAGTGCACACACAGCTCCCTACCACTGCTTCACCCCAAAATCAGCCAGAGCAGCATAGAAAATCTCCTGGCTTTAAAAATCTCAGAAAGCCAAGTGTGACCCAACTTTACCATTTTGGATGATCCACTGTGATTATAACGTGGCAGGGTTGTGTTTTAAAGGGTAAGTGAGAAGTCGCAGGCTAGTCTAGGAGAAGGCTGATCTCTGATAAAAGGGACAGAACAAAGAGGTCTTCAGAAACCCAGAGGAAATTTTGTTTGAGGGTGAAAGCAAAAGTCAGACACTGTCCCTTTTCCCCTGTCAGCTAATTGCCAAAATCAACTTGAGAATGCAAAGAAAAAGTAAAGAGGGGATGGAGTCTGAAAAGACCTTCACAACAGACCATTTGTGAGTTTAACCCTCTGACCAAGACAATCCCACCCACAAAGGTGTGGATCTGAGAGATGATCAGGCCTCGGACATATGTGCCAGCCAGCAAAGCAGCTGCATTTTCAAAACGCTTCTGCACAGAGCAGTTTGTTTTGAGAGATTGGGGTAATGAACCTGACACAGGCACTAAGCACTGAATGTGTTTGGAAATCTCATCAGGTCTTTTGGAGATGGAAAAGGGGCGTCCTGCCCTGCTGGCATGTTCACCATATGGCATGGTGCTTCCAAGCTGACTAAGCTGAGCATAAGCCACAGCTGTCTATAACCACCCCAGAATCAGACCCCACTGCTAAAGCTTAGAGATAACCACTTGCCAGCCTTGGAGTCTTTTTCTTGCCCAGTAGCAGCTAAAATTTGCCCCTGCTTTACTGAAAAATGAAATTAAATAACATGTTCACATGCCAGGGTTAAACAAAATCTTTACTGTGTAGCTCTCAGTGGTGCTATTCTTGCTATTTCCTATGCAAATAAACTCTTTGATTTGATTTTACCGTGTTTCTTGCTATGGAAAGACCAATCAAAGTGAAAATATCATGAAGTGAAAAGCTCACCATTTTTAAGTAACTCTCAGTGGTATATCTGTTACTGTTACTGTACTGCATCTTAGGTCAGCTTGCTATATTTCAGTATTAAGCAAGCATGTTGATCACATTGTATTTAACTACGATTTTTCCTAGTACAGGCTGAGTGAGATTTCATCCCTCCAGTGGTGAGGCAGAACAGGTTTTCTACTCAAGAGATACCTCCCAACATGGTACAAGACATCGTTTTGAATAAACGTGATGGCAATGAGCTAGTTTTATGGAGGTCAAACATGTTAACTGGACCATGTTAATGTGACATTCAATTCCTGTCATGATGGTGACTCCTCAGCCTCTGTAGATTGTCTCTCATCCTGTGTGTCTGCATGTGCCATGCGTGGCATAGACTTTAAAACACTCCAGTGCACCATATGAAGGACAGATACGTAACAATGTTCTGTTAAACAAATTTCAGGGTCTTTCACCCCTGTGAGATCATAGAATCATAGAATAGTTTGGGTTGAAAGGGACCTTTAAAGCTTATCTAGTCCAGCCCCCAGTGGGTGAGATGGTGCAGTGGTATCTAGTTGAAGGAGATCTAGGGGCTTTTTTGGATAACCCTTTTCATTTGAATGTCTGTTGGAGCCATTGCCAAGAGTCTGTGTTAGGAACATGAGGGACACACCTCTATCTTTAATAGCGATTAAAAGATCTGCATGGGTTAGGCACAGACTATGGCTCTGCAGCTTCTCCACCCGGCAAAGGGGATGCAGCCTAATTCCCTTTGCTCCAGCATATTCCCTAGCATAAGGTTGTCCGTTCAGTCTGTTCCTGGAGACACCCCAGACTGTCTCTGTGCCCTGAATTCAGTGGGTGCCATTTCCCTGGTTTTTCTCAAATCTTATTTCTCTCCAGCCAATTAAATGGCATTTACCAAGCATAATCTGACGCTAGTGAGAGGACTACAAGACACATGCTGCAGACCCAGATCAACACCTGTGTTTACAGCCACCCAGTTCCTATGGGTATAGTCATCCAAGGGAGGCTTCTATAGCTGCCCCCTCTTACAGAAGCAAGCCCTATGTGAATGTGCCTAAAAAGTCACCTGCAACAAAAGGTAAGAAAGAAGGGTGTGTTTGCAGGATTTCTGCCCTGCAAGCTCAAACACCAAAAACTGCAACGGTTTTTGCCTCAGTCTGTTCATGGATATTTGCAGTCTTTGGAAAGGTGGCCTGAGATTACTTTCCAAATTAGATCTGCCATCTGGGCAGACAGTAAACCTACAAGTACAGCCCTGGGCATGGTCAGAAGCTGCCCTCCAGAAAATGCATATGCCACTGTGCCTGAGCAGGTGACTGTGTGTGCTGGAAGGTGAAAAGCAGACGTGTACTGTCTGTCCAGCATCTTGCAAGGTGACCGTGCAGGCAGGAGGTGGCAGATAGGGCAGGGACAGTGCTGATGGCCTCTCCTCTAACCTCTCTCGAATAAGGGAGGGCTGTGGCTTTTGCATCTCAATGTTCCTGTCCCTGCAACAAAGCAGTTTGTACAGCGCCATAAAGTCTGTTCACTGAGTCTGAGGTTTAAACCCAGGAATATGCTGATATTTTTGTTGGATTTTGTTTTGTCTCGTCCTGTGGTGAAAGAAGATATACTGTTAAAATGGCATTAGGGAGCCAGACAATGTATTATTTACATATTAAAAAGGTTCTAATGGCACATGGGTTTTATGGCATCACTGTGGGTTGTTTTTTGTTTTGTTTTTAAATCAAGTGTGTAAATTATTGCAATTATAGCAAACAGACCATTATTCCATTAAAATTTTTGCCTGTCAAATCAATAAATTAAAAAAAAAAAACAAACCAAAAGAGAGCAAAACAACAGGACCATTTGGGGAAAATATTTTTGTGTGTTAAATTATTTAACAATTTATACTTGTTTTTTAAACAGTTTTGAATTAACTGCTTCTTGGAAGCTGTAGCAGGGAATGGATTATCTCCCTTCTTTGCCACTTGTGAGCGGCTCTTCTCAGTACAGCCTTGTGATGCTGTTTTCCTGAGCTGTTCTTTTCCCATCTCTTGTTGTTAATATGGGATAATTAAACTGTGTAAGGCTGAATTCTGTTCTACATGTTAATTTGGAGATGTGTAATCAGACTACTCTGTTGAGGACTAAACCAAATGTTTGTGTTTTTTTCCAGAGAAACAATAAAAATGCTGTAGCAGCTAAGCCCAAACTCTGTGCTCTGACCATAAAACTGGCTGGGAGATAAGCACAGCTTTTACATTCTGGGCAATTTTTAAAAAATAATAATGAAAATTAAAAAAAAAAAAAAAAGAAAATGGAGTTTACTGATGGCTCAGTCTTTTAATGTGGAAACTGGCCAAGCTCTGCCCTGGTATAGATTGCATTTTGGCAGCTTCTAGAGCAGGACTTGGTGCCTAAGCATAGCTGGGTATCACCACCCGACAATGTCTTGGGTGCCAGAGACACCAACAGGGAACTGGCAGGTGTTATGTAGGACCTAGGGGAGTCTTTCCAGATCTGCAGTGGGTGACCCTAGGGGAGATTATATATCATGTCAAATGATGTAAGATGCTTATGTCTAGGTACCTGAATCCCATGCTCAGTCTCTCACAGTGGGATTCAGAGTCAGGCCATGGCAGCTGCACTTTGGTGGCTCCAATGTGAGCTGCGGAGCCTGGAGATTCAGCTCATCCTAAAGCAGTCAGCTGAAGCACTCTGGGCTGTGTTGCCTACATTAACTAGGTCTTCATGGAAAAAAGATCTTCTAGTAGCTGTCTTTAACTTCCACCGTTACTGACTCACATTCCCACTGAGTTGGTGTGGGGATGTATGTGTTACAGATGATGAGGTGTTGGGTGCTATGTGATTAGCAGCCAGGCAACTCAGAGGGAGAGGGACAAGGTTATGGCACAAACCTGTACTGTCCTTGTGCCAAGGAATAACAGGAAAATTTTCTTAAAATGACTGCACTAACTCAACAGTAACAGCATAGACTGAAAAAAATCCACTACTACCTCTTTCAGCCTCTGTGAGCTGGCGTCCAGTGCTGCTGAGTGTTAAGGTTGCTGTTCCATGGCATAGGAAGAGCAGCACAAGGACAGAGCCAGCCTGGAGGTGAAGGCAGGCTCTGGCCCTGATCTGCAGCCCTGCACAGGAATGAGCATCCATCAGAGACCACGAGGAGTCCTCCTTGCTGCTGTCTCTGCAGAGACAGCGCTGATGGGGGAATAGTCTCTGCATCAGCCACCCAATTGCTTCCTACATCCCAATTTCAGCAGCTGTCTGAGGTCCTTAGGGTAATAAGGGTCCATCAAAGTCTGGACTTGCCTTTCAACACCTTTGTAAATGGTAAAGTTGAATTAAGAAAAGAAAGCCTGCTTAGCTTCATCAATCTGGATTCAACTTGGAAGTCACAAACCTAGACTTTTGTCTTCTGAATTGTGAAATGGAAACAACTGATTAGAAAAGCATGAAGGCATGATGAATAGGAGACTGGTTTTCAGAGTTGCTTTACAAAGCAGATTTTCACTGTGAGGGCTAACTTCTGGATACCTTGCGTAACTTGACTCAAGAATATTGATGCTGAGAATATTCTCATTGGAGTTTGAACTGAGGATGAGAATATCCTGCTGAGTCTCTAGGGGGATCGTGTTGAAAATACAGGCTCTTTCTTGTTATTTTACATTTTGGATCACGAACCTTATGTAGAAAGCACAAGGGAACAATTTGACAAAAGGACATTAATCATACTCTTGACATTCCCGGTGAGCCAGCGATCAGCATCAGGAAGAAGGATGTCCTATGAGATGGAGCAGAAAAGAACCTGCCATCTTGGTAAAGGAAAACCCAGGTTCAAACACCAGTTGTGAAAAAGTGCCACAGGAGAACAGTGCCCAACATCACAAAAACCTCTCTCTGACCACAGCCTTGGCTCTGCATGACATGCTGTCTGAAAGACTTGGGTTTTGATTTGAAGAGATAAGCATGTTTAAACAGAAGGCAGCACACACAGCAATTCAGTTTATTTCACAGGACAGACGTATTTGACAATGTGTTCTTAGAAATACATTTTCCCCTTAGTAATGTGGGAAATGGCTTTTGTCCAAGTCTGAAATGATGCTTATTGCAATAGCTTCTTCAGCACTTTCTTGATGGGAGTTGAGCTTAACTTTGAGTATTATTTTTATGGTTAATTGCAAGGTCTGTCATTTCTGGTAAGCAACTTTCCCTTGCAAGTGAAAATCTCGCTTTTCCTTGGCTGCTGTATTCATCTCTGAGGTACATCTTTCCAAGTTATTGTACCCATTCTTACTTATGAACAACTATTAGACTTTATCGAGTTCTGATGAATCTTTTTCATGTAAAATGTCCACCCTTTCTTGATGAAGCTATCACAGTCTTCAGACCCTATTGACATTAATGGTGACCCTAAAGAACAGGAGTAACCACTTTCAGTGTCCCCAGGATCTGCTCATGCCATTGTGCACTCAACTGTGATAGCCCCAGCTCAGTAGCTTGCACGGTCCCTATCAGAAAGCCCAGCAGGCCTGTCTCCAGCCACCAGCATACCAGGAGCTCATAATGTCAAAGCAGCCTCACAATGCTGCTTAATACTAGGCAAGTGATATAGTTTTCTCTTACAGATGCTGAAAATTAATCTGGAGGAAATTAAAGGCTTGATTTCAATAGAGTTATGGTATTTGCACTCTGAATCCAAGTTAAGAGTAACAGCCAGTCTGCAACAGCCCTGAAAATCTGTATTTCAGGGTGAAACCCAATTAAAAACCAGCAGAGCCTAAAATGTAAGTTCAGAGGGTTGAACAATGATCCCGAAATCCTCTTGTCAGCATCTTCTGGATAGAGGGCTCTCAGCACTCGCCACTCATCTGTGCAGCCACACAGGCCCCTGGTGCTGGGACACAGGCTCCCTGGAAACTCAGCACCATTCTGGGCCGAGGAGATCTGAAATGATCAGGGCAGGAAAGCAAAGCTGTTGTGTCCTGCCTTCACAAGACCTGACCTGCTAGACCTGCTTACACCATACCTCTAACACATTGTCTTCTACCTTTAGTAGCCTGTGGGAGACTGTGGAGACCCCCTCTCCTTGAAAAGCATTTGAAATTGTTGTGCTAAGCATTTTTTAGCTGAAAGCCTTACGGATTAGAGAATGATGTAGAAGAGGTAGACTCTCTCAGCCTGAGGCCTCAAACCCACAATTTTCTCCTTCCAGGAAAATGGAAGGAGCTCTCTACATCGCATGCTGTGCTGAGTGGCTTGGGATAAACCTGGCATTTTACGTCTCCTACAAAAGCTATGCCAGCGAGGAATAAAAACTTGCTTTTAAATATGCCAGAGCAAGTGCAGGACAAGAAAGACAGTATCTCTGTGGTGCAGGGGTTCATACACAGAGCACAAGGGGGAATGACATCCAGATTTCAAAATTTATTCTTTATTGTGTTTGCTGAATGTTAAAGGCAGAAACTGACCTGAGGACAGGATCTGTTCGTGGTTCCCAGCTCCCAAGCTGCCAGCTATGAGTCTGTCTTACCATGTGCTTTATCTTGTCCCGTTTACCATGTGCCTTATCTACCCAGCCTTGCTGCTTCCATTGCAATCCCTTGGGACTGACCAATGTGAATTCCTCAGACAACAGCACCCTAGGTGCTCCCAGAAGGAGAGAGCTACACACAAACAAGCTGTACTGCATTCAGCTCTGGGGCCCTCGACATAAGAAGGACATGGACCTGTTGGAGTGAGTCCAGAGGAGGGCCACAAAGGTGATCAGTGGGCTGGAGCACCTCTCCAGTCCTATGAGGACAGGCTGAGAGAGTTGGGGTTGTTTAGCCTGGAGAAGAGAAGGCTCTGGGGAGACCTTATAGCAGCCTTCCAGTACCTGAAGGGGGCCTACAAGAAAGCTGGAGAGGGACTTTTTACAAGGGCACATAGTGATAGGACAAGGGGTAATGGCTTTAAACTGAAAGAGGGTAGGTATAGATTCAATATAAAGAAGAAACTCTTAGCTATGAGGGTGGTGAGGCACAGGAACAGGTTGCCGAGAGAAGCTATGGATGCCCCATCCCTGGAAGTGTTCAAGGCCAGGTTGGACGGGGCTTTGAGCAACCTGGTCTAGTGGAAGGTGTCTCTGCCCAAGGCAGGGGGGTTGGAACCAGATGATCTTTAAGGTCCTTTCCAACCCAAACCATTCTATGATTCTATGATTCCATGATTTGAACCGATCTGCTGAAAAGCACAGGCACAGTGCTGCTGTTTCACTTTCTAAACACTGACAGATATTTGCCACCAGCTCACTGACTGCAACCGCAAGAGACAACATCATAGCCTGGGAACTGGGTTTTGTGTATGCTGCAGAGCTGGAAGGGAAACACCTGATCAAGTGAGAGTGCCAAGTATTTACTCAGTGGGATGTATCTGAGCAACTCAAACACTCTGCATGTGTGTTGGTAACGTGCCTGGCATAGAGCAAAGCTGACAGAGGGCCTCGATCCACCAAGAACCTCAAAGGCTGTCCGTGGACTGTGCAACAAATCATCAGCAACTGTCTCAGTTCAACCAGCTACAGTTCTGGTGGGTCAATGGACACAGCCGCCTCCTTCGGGTGTGCCTCTACAAGCCCCGATCCACTCTGGAGGTATCTTACAGAGCACGATCCGAAGTATGAAGGGAAGAAGAAACTCAAGATCTCAGGCAGAGAGCTGGCGTCGGTTCCTGTGCAGGTCTTTGGCTTGGACAAGCTGCAGGTCCTGGAGATGAGCCCAGAACGAGAGAGCTGCCTGAGGTACCGGATGGAGCTGCTCCCCCGAGAGATCAGCTGCCTCAGGAACCTAACCTGCCTCTACGTGGACTCCAACAACTTGAAGAAAATCCCTGCCGAAATTGGCACTTTGAGTCACTTGGAGAGGCTGACTCTGAGCAACAACAGCCTGAGCTCACTGCCTCCAGAAATGGGGGCACTTCAAAGGCTGCACAGCCTCCACCTGGCCAACAACAGCCTCACTGAACTGCCCACAGCTCTCTGCCAGCTGAGGAGCCTCACCTTTCTAGATGTGAGTGACAACAAAATAGGTACAATCCCCTCCAGCATTCGGCATCTGGAGAAACTGGAAACGTTGCTATTGCTTTTCAACTTACTGGAGACTCTGCCTGAGGACATCTGTCTTTTAAGGAATCTGCACACACTTTGGTTGGGAAACAACCACCTACGGTGCCTTCCAGCAAGCTTTGGGGAGCTGGTGAACCTGGACTGGGGATACAATTACTGTTCGTGCAACTTTGAGGGGAACCCACTGGAAAGTCCTCCCCCTGAAGTCTGCAACAGAGGCCCTGAGGAGATCAGAGACTATTTTTTGTCATTTCATAGGACTCACAGAGACTAGACAACTGGTGTCAGTCCTCATGAAGTGACTGAGATGGATTTATTCTGTACAAATCAACTGCACAATCCAAATATGTTTCAGATGGAAAAATCTGGTAAAAATCACTCTGTGGAGTGCAAAATCTTCCTCTCTGCTGTAAGGTGATTTCTCTGGCAGTCTTTTTTTTTGACACTAGTATTGAACAGCAGTGTATACCTTTCAAAAATTGATTCAGGGACAACTATAATCTTTTTGTTATTTATAGTTGCGTAGATCTATCTCAGGAAATGTTGCGGCCAAACATTCAGTTTGAGAAAATGAACAATAGCTAGTCTGAGAGGATAGAGTCAGGTAAACAACTGGTGGTACATAAATAGCAATAATCCCTACTGTTCCTTTGCACACTGGGTCGATGCTTGAGTCTCAACTTGAAGTAGGTGCAGACTGAGATTTCTGGAAGTGTTTAAGGCCATACAGACTTGTGGATTTATCTTTGCTTCAGGTAACCCAGAATCTAATTACTTTCCATGGTATTTTACATTCAACACACAAGCTGAATCAGCTCAGGCTTCTGTCTAGCTCTGGATAAGAACCAGCCTGTGTCCAGGTCCTACAAGGTACCATGCAAGCAATGTCTCCATTGCTTTGGCAGGACATAGCATATTTCCTACCCTGCTTCTTCTGAAGAGCACTTTCAGTGCAGGACTATCACATTCTCTGGAGACAGAATGGACCTGGAGTCGATGTGCCAGTCCTTCCAGAGCAGACCTCAGTGATATTGCTCCATGGAGGTTGGTGATGCACAAATGTAGCCCAGATTTAGAGCATGCAGCACTAGCAAAAAGTTTTCCACTTCTACCGAGGCTGGCAAAGTGTTCAGAGATATTAAAATATGAGTATGCAAACTTCCTGCAAGAGAACGTTTCTGAGAATCCCTGTCTCTAATCATAAAAGGCTTCATCAGTGTTACATTATGGAAATTTGCTGAGACTCCTTTCTGTTTCATTTTGCTCTCTTCCCCTTAGCCTCTCATCAGCATTTTCCTCCCACGTCTCCTTAGCTTTGCTCTTTGTGGGTGTTTTTTCTGTGGCTACTCCCTCCAACATTATCTTTGTGTTTCATTATTTTCTCACCAAAAGCCTCTCATTCCCTTATAAATGCTTGGCTTTGCCCTCTGTCTCCTTTGTTTCCTATTTCTCCTTTGGCCAACGTACAGAAAGCTGCAGCTTTGTGTCTTTCCTGGAAAGAAGAAGGGCCTGAGTCAGGCCTGCTGGGAGATGAACATGTGCTTCCAGGGTTCACAGAGAAAGGGAGAGAGAAAGGGTTTGAGACATTGATACATGGACCATTAAGTCTCTTGTTCAGTCATTTTCTTCTCCTTGTAGCAAAGATCAGCACAAGGAAAATGAGAGATCTGAACTGATGCTGAAATTTTACTGAGTGACAAAAGCACAACTCCAGATATTCTTAGCATGAACTGATTTCTACACTACTCTGACACTGAGTCTGCCCCTGACCTCTGTGAAGCTTTCAAACCAGCCATCACTTTTTGATGGTAGAGTAACCAGAATCAATATAGAAGTAGTATATTGCACAGTGATAAATCACCACATGGCAATAACGGGCATGAAACAGCAACACACCTTTTTTTTTTTGGTTTTGCTGCAGCTGATTATTTCTGAGATGTGTGACATAGGAAAGAAAGGAGTAAAAGGACCATGGTGCCTTGCTCACTTGACTCTTTCTATGGCAGCATGGGGAATCAGAGATGAAGGAGCAGGACAATGAACTGTAAGTCCTTCGCACTTGGTTGTTTTTCAAAGGAGATTTGCAGCATGATAAGGAACTGTGTGTGAAGTAGCTCCTGAAGCTGGTGCTAGGTCAGACAGAGGGTGTATCAAGGTGACAACATTAAAGACGTTGACAGACTGGGGGTTTGTTCCTGTTTCTGCCATTGATCCATTCTCTGGACTCAAACAGGCCTGCTGTCTTATTTCCCCATTCCTCCTGCCCCATTCAATATCTGCAGTCATCCTGTCTTTCTAAAGCTTGTCTAGTATAGGGCATGGTATAAAGGCGGTACTAAAAGTGGGGCACAAATAAAGACAAGGTTATTCCCCTGTTTTGGGACATGTGCGGGAATGAAATTCCAGTAACTGTGGTCTTTTTTAGAGACTTGTGTCTAAAACACCAGATCTTTCCAGGGCATCATCTTAGACAACTGGTAAGAGGGACAATTTCTCATGTCCCATGTCAAACTCTTCAGTTGCTATCTCACTGTTTTTCTTCTACATTGCACAGGGTTTGGGCTTGAGGATCCATTTCCAGTTTTGGCTACCTTTCCCTTCTGGTTCTTCACCAGTGATTCCCAAAATGCAAGCTGACTTTAGCTTGTTTGGGGAGTTTATAGCATCCAACAGCTTTCACTTTTGGTTTTGGCCAACCAGGTTTCACACACTTAGTTTAACTAATCCTCTTTCAAAAAACCACAGACATAATTTCTGAAGCCTGATTATATCTGTTAATAATATACCTGTCATTCCTGGGAGTGAATAGAGCTAAAAAGGGGGTTAACGCCTGCAAGAAAATGTAATCTTTAATAAATACTGCCAATACCTTTGCTGTAATTCTCCAATCTTTTGGGATCAAGAGAAATTATGAGAAATTACTGCAAGTGAGGGCACTTTGACCCTCCCATCAAGCTTCTTGAGCACACTGAATATGCTAACCAGCTAGAAGATATTCTGTCCTTACACCATGCTGTCTGTCACCTCTTCCTCTGCCTTTGTCCTGGTTGCTTCAAAAATCCCACTTCCCAAAGTGGAAACCCCAACAGTGCATATGCCCTGCAGTATTCTGGCATCTGTGTTAGTGGCATAGTTACACAGAGCAATAACTAGATCTTTGTGTTGTCATTAAGATGGCATTAAAATCTAATCTCAAACTGCTTATCCGGTATTTGTTGTACTATCTGTATTGTTGCTAAGCACCCTCCTTTGCCTGTGCTCATTAAAACTTCAAGCGTTAATATCAGAGAACAGCAAACTGCTAGGATATAGGCCCCTGGCAAAAAGACCTAGATATAATCCATACTCGGGGGGCAGAGGGGAGGGAGGGAGGAAAATTGTTAAAGCTGACATTCAGCATTTACAGGAGTTGTGCATGCATTTCCCTTTACCCCATACTGTACTGCAAACAGACTGGCATAGGAGAAGAGCATTGTCCCCTGTAATCACATAGGAGTTTAATTTGAAAACTTTGAACTCTTGCAGCAGAACAGTAATGAAATGTAAAAGCAGTGAGTGAAAAAAAGCTCCAAATAGAAATTCAGGAGAATAATATATATAAGGGCAGAGCGCTCTTTAATTTAACATACAAATGCATAACACTTCACAGGCTGGTAGCTCAAGCCAGACAAGTTCTGACTACAGATAAGCCGCATGTTTTTAATGCTGGAGAGTTCACCTGAGGATATGACAGATTCTCCACCACCCGAAGTCTGTAAAACCTACAGTCTAGCTCACCCGATGGTATGACTGTAACACTCCACCTTGTTTTATGCAAAGTGAAAGTTACAAAGGCTCCTTCTGTCTTTAAAAGTATACGGCTACAATCTATGGCTACCATAAATCTAAAAGATTAGATCCCAACATTTACTTACTTCTCCCTCAATTTGCCTCTGCATGAACTCCAGCTTTTTAGTTTTCAATGCCTATGAGCAATGCTTAAAGAATTGAAGGTCACCAAGCCAGGAGCACTGATCAAAGGGCTCTCATGTTCAGTGGTGGAGTCTCTGAGTTGACAAAACAAAAATGAAGTGGCAGTTGCTGTTCTCCTCATGTTTTTTGTAGTCAGCAGCAGATTTCCAGGCTCACAAATGGAAGACTGGTCCTGAATTCACTTTAAGTGGAGTTTAGCACCCACCGGTTTTTCAAGTCTTTGAAAAGTCTTGTGGTTGATCAATCAAATATATTGCATATTAGCAAACAACTTTGCAGACCCCCAGAGAACAAAAGACACTGCAGCTAGTGTCCTACATACAATACAAACATATTTGATACCTGAGAGTGCTAGCTTCTGAACATGCTGTTGTTGGGGATCTGTCCCCAGACGTTTTCTATGGGTTCCCTAGTCCAGGAGGGCATACAGTCAAAAGGCCATCATCACTGAGAGAGGCCACTGTTCCTGCTAGCTGGACAGACCCCAATACCACCTGCCTTTCTGTCTTCCTCTGTGCTCTGTAGCCTCATCTCAGAACTTGACAGTCTGACTTCAGAAATGATGATTTTCTGGTGATGCAACACTGAGTCAATGCAAGAGGCTCAGGTCTGACATGAATCCATGGGATCAATAGGTTTAATTATCATTGACTGCATACAATCAGTCACTGTCAGAGACACCAGATTCAACTGAACATGTTTCCCTACACTTAGGCAATGGTACCACAGGAAAGACAAAGCAATGTATTACGAGCAATGTATCATATTGTTCAGTGCATCAAATTGCAATGAAAACCTAGGTAGCATATCTAATGATGATCACTCTAAGCCATCCAAAGAAAGGTTTTTAACTCTGCAGAGTGTTCTGCCCATGAACCAAGAGACAGGTAGTAAATGGTGCTTAAATAAATACTGCATCCAAGTCATGGATTTCTTCTGTTTGTTAAAGATCTCAGCAGTCGTCAAGAAGCTTTTTATTTTTCTGCCACCCTAGGGAAACTGTAAAATGTGTTGCCATTCTCACTGCCATGCAGACAAACTTTTCTTGAACAGTTCAGGCAGCAAGAAAATAGCAAGAGGGGAAAAGACTGATGCCACAAGCAAAGCCCAGGTAGAATAACCCACACTGAGTCTTTGTGCTGAAACTCACTGGATTTTGCCAGACTTAAGTGTCTGATAAAGCCAGCCTGGAGCTCACTGCTGCTGAGACTCCCAAAGTGATCCCACATGCAGTCATTTGGTGCATGAACTTTATGAGGACTTGCATCCACTAGGATGCAATGACTCTCATATCAAAGGTTCAGCTGGGGTCAGGCCATTAGCACAAAGTTATGTTTAAAAGAGAAATCTTTCCAGTACTTTGCAGGTCTCACTGTTGAAAAGTTCAAACTGAAACGTCTTCCTATAATGCAAGTTTTTTTTTCTTTGTTCCATTCCCTGGAGACTTAGAAAACAGATTATTATATTCCTGTTCGCAATGAGCCTTTTATGTACATGAAGCTTGTTAAAGAGCTTCTTATGAGACTTATTAAACAAGCACCAAGCCTGTCAGTCTTTCTGCTCTGGTCATGTTTCCCACATCTCTGGTAGCGCTCCTCTGCTCTGGACTATTGCTACACATCTTTACTGAGCAGTCACATTCAAAATTGAATACAATATGGTATCTGAAGTCTTTCTAGTGCCAAAGACTACTGCACATCTTGAAAGTTATAACCCTGTTTGTTCACTATTGTATAGTGGTGATTTCTCTTTTTTCACAAGCAATTCACCTTGTCATCTACTGTGATACCACACTTTGTCAAATTTTGGTATTGATTTATTTGTATAAGCTGAAGTTTTATAACCTTGCACTTGTCCCTGCTGAATTTCAGCTTTCCCCCTCCCACCCCAGACAGGTTATACAATTCTTCAAAATCATTCTAAATTCAAATCCTGTCCTCCTGTGCTTATGCCTCCAAGCTTTATGCCATCTGAAAATTTAATAACCTTACTCTCTTTTCTATCGCCTAATTCATTAATGAAAACACATGCCAGGATTGGATCCAGAACAGGCCTGGCTGAACTCCACTTTCTGCATCCTTCCACTCTGACAAAGCACCACTGATAACCTTTCTGGTACGTTATCAAACCAGCTTTGCACCCAATCGATCATTATCTCATCTAGACCATGCTGCTGCAGCTTGCTTATGAGAATGTCACATGCAACCATTTTGAAAACCTTAGTAACGGTAAGATTTGTGACAGCTACTTTTCCTTTATTCTTAAAGCCTCTTACATTGCTAAAAGTGGAGATTAGATCAGTTCAACACAATTTATTCTTGACAAATCCACATGGGCTACTCGTCCTTGCTGCTACATGAAGCAGCTGCTGCTGTGACTTGTTATCTTCCAGGTGCTTATGAAATGTGCATTTGTTCCAGAATTTTCACAAGGCTTGAAGGCAAGTGAGTGTTGTTTCCCATCCCTCACCACCACCAAAAACAAAACAAAAAAAAAAAGAAAAAAGTGCCTCATAGCTTAGGCTATATACATTCCTTATAGCTACCATGACTTTTTTGCCTTGCACGGGCATGGTGCTTTGTGAAACAACTGTCTTCAACGCAACAGCCACGTGCTGCTTCAGTCTCAGGCGAAAGATTCAGGGCTGGTCGGGGACCGGGACTTCAGTAGAGGTCGTTAGAGCACAAGCACATCCAGGCTGGAAGGATTTGGTAGGGTCTGTACCACATCATGGCCAATCCTGATGTGCCCTGGGTGGCCCCATGGTGGTAGTGGAGGGCTGCAGCTCCTCTTGCAGTTTGGGAAATGCAGCTTGGAAACCCGTTGGAAAACATTAACTTCAGTTTCCCTACTTGGTTGCTGTGCAGAGGACTTCAGCCTGGTCATGGTTCAGGGAAAAGGCAGCCACTGGGAGGGGTAAATGACACAAGTCTCGAGGTATCCAACCCGTTTTGGTCCTGTCTTGTCAGCTGGGAGCTCTCCTTGGCTTTTCTTGCTGCGTCCTATTTTCAAATAGATGTCCTTAATCCTGTTTCTTAAACTCAGAATGGGCCTGAGTAGCATGCAATTTCTAAGAAGGCAGCAGGAAACTGACAGTTTTGATCCTGCAAAAACTAGCTTCAGTAGCTCACAGTGTGTGTCTGTGTGTGTTCCCTGGGAAGCTATGCCAACTAGAGGATATCTGCACCCTTAGACTTGTAAAAAGGGTGTTGCAGATCAGCCCAGACATCTTCTTTTGATCTAGATGAAAGGAGGATTCCTTTTTGTTCTCAACACTACCACTGGCTGTTAGGAGGTTCACCCTTTGCATTGGGTCTGTACATTTGCAGAAAGAATAGCAAAAAAGCTCACATAGGCTAAATATCTACCAGACTGATTGCTTCTGCATAGTTTTCACATATAAAATGCTGTTGGACTTCAGCTGTTTCTAAACGTCCACATAGCAAGAACAGCATGGTTCCGTGTCTGGTTACTATTTGCAAAGTTTCCTTTTCAGATGTAAAGCAGGCCTTACCCAGACTGAATAACTGTGATTTGTTCTTAGAGAACTCATAAACCTAAATTATCCCTTATTCATAAGTTTTTGCTACTGTGAGGTTCAAGCATTTTGATCATGCCCTTGATTCCGTCGTCTAGTGTTTGGTGGTGTCAGGGTTTGCGCAACTGGGAAGAACTGCATGGCCTATGGCATATGGGATTGAGAGGCAAAGCTTCTCTGTAGACCCCTTTTGAGCTAATGTCTATAAAATGGCTACCTGCCATTCCAAGAAGTTAGACTTGATGTCCCTACTTCTTCCTTCTAATTCCATGTTCTTACTTGTCTCTTTGATTATTAGATAATGTTGCTTGTTGGAAACATGCTAAACTGATGTTCTGTATATATAGACTGTTTCTGTTTGAAATGTTAAGGTTATTTTCCTTTAACTTTTTGTGCTGTTGTACTGTACAGGCTGACGCCGGTTCTGCACTGTTCTGACACATTCTGCACAGTCATATACTCTGGGATTTTGTTGTATGCTTGTTTCCTAGAAAACTTTTGATGATCTCACTGAATGAAACTAGAAAATAAAATGAAAGAAGTTACATGATGCCATGGGTATGTGTGCATGTAGATTCTGCATCCTCATTTAACAGCCATTAGGCAGATGCCCTGTACGGATTACAGTTTCTCACCCTGTTTTAATATTCAAAGCACTTTACAGACTCTTGTGGATGTCATTGTGTTCATGCCAGACCTTCAGATGTTTCTTCAGAAAGAAAGATAATAAGGGACTGACAATGTACAGAAAAACTAGCGCTTGTTTTATTTGAATTAGGTAGATTGTCACTGGAAACAGCTTGCATTTCAGACAGATAGAGCCTAAGCCAAAATTATCTTTTTCCTCTCTAGAGAACATCACATAGGATATTTTATAATTATTTTTCAAAATGAAATGTGTTTTTCTAGTTGCACAAGTCCTCCCATGCCCCCTCCCAAAAATTAAATAAGAACAGTGTTTTATTTCAGAAGTATCAAAAGTTTGCCTTTAACTGTTCTTACTGCAGACAATAGTAATAAATCTGCATCTTATTTTCTTTTTCTTTCTGTGAACACTGCATGTATCATGTGTTGGCAAAATACAGACATTGTTGTTGGAGAAAAACCTGAAGATTTTTTAATCTAATCCCCTGGATAAAATGAGGATGGCTATGGGCATAACATGAAGTTAATGTTTTCAGAGCTGGAGCTGGTAAGCTGCAGGAGCATTCAGGAGTCGGCAAAGACTGATTCCCTCTTCTCCCCAGGATCGATTGAAGTCATTAGTCTCTGGCACTGCTTGCAAAGAGCTCCTTAGGTAAAGGGTCTCAAACCGAGTCCCACTGAGGACCCCTCCATGTGGCAGTCGTGCTGTGTATTGCCAGCCTTGTTGGTGCTTCTTGGAGAAGAAATGAAGATCTGAGGGACCACAGAGCAAAGCTCTTCTCCAGAGGGGTTCCCTGCAGGCCCAGCTTACTAGAGCTGACGGGTGTTTCCTTGAATAAAATGCACTAAGGTACAAACTGCTTCCTGTGTAGGGTTGCTTGTATGTTTTCTGAACACACTTGTCAGCAGTCTTCTGCAGGCATCTCCTAAAAAAGAGGTCCTGGCTTGACCCCACAGCTGGGGAACTGTTACAGCGATAGGCTGTAGTAAGCTCTCAAATTTAATATCTACCACAGAGAAATCAACCATCTCAGCTATAGATCCCTGCCCTTCACTTGAATCTGCAGCCAGAGAGGTCTAAAACAAGTCTTCAAACATTGAGGACAAACAAAGTTTTGGAGGTGATAGGGCAGTATTAATCGCACACCATGGTGCTCAATGGCCATTTCTGTATGTGATAGTCTATGCCTGTGATCCTCTGGTCAGTGAATATGGCTGAACTAGTTGGTCTTTCCTGGCTACACACCTGGAAAAAAATCTGGAGGGTTTAACCTGCTGGAAATGGTGCCTGGAAGCACCATTCTTGTAGCATCAGTGTGTTGTATGCACCCTGAGCATGAAGGTCGGAGCTTACAGATGGATTTGCCCACATGCTTTCTTGAAAGTGAGACTTCCCCACCCCCAAAATTCCCAACAGAGCTTAGACCCTCAAAAGCTGGGTTGTATTACAACAGGAACTAGGTCACTAATAATTTTAAACCCAAGAAAGCTCAGAGAGGGAGAGAATAAATGAAAATTGGTTTATAAACATAGCTCTGTACTGGCAATGGGGTCCTTTATTTGAGATTTGTTGTATCTCCAGTAATCTTTCAGTAGCTTCTGGGATTGCAACATGCTGCACATCGTACCCTCTGGAGTAGTTTCTTTTCATCCCTTATTAGGCCTGGCTGCCTGTCTCCAGAAGAAGAGCTACACTGGTTCAGATCAAGGGTTATCTTGGACCATCTGTGCAGTATTCTCTCTCTAATTAGGGCCATAAAAAGTAGCCTAAGGAAAAATAAGAACAAGGAAAAAACATTTAATATTACCCTCTAATGCTTTGCCAGTTTCTGAGTATTTACAGTTCAGGAGAGACCTTAACTCAATGTAGCTTCTCTGCTTAGCAGATGATCCCAGGATCTCTCTTCCAAATACCAGTCCAGTCTGCTTTGAGCCCACACAAACTTCTTGCATCCACATCATCTTTGTCAAGGAGTTTCCCAGGTCTACAGTCCATTTCATAAAGAATCACCTCCTTTTGAGGCCTCCACTGGCCTCACTTTACAGCAGTCTGAACAGTCAGTCCACATCCACCCTCTTTTTGCTGCTTGTGAGATATGGGCACCTTCTACCTCCTACCCATGCTGCAGCCTCCCTCCTGGCCATGTTTCTTCTCTGGCCATGCCACATGTCATCTTGAAAGCTTTTCTCTTCCAGGCATGTTTAGTTATTCTAAGGAAGACACAAGCTTCTCCCTTCTTAATGCTTTTACCTGGCCAGATTGTTGCACCACCAGCAAAAGGAAAACAGACGGCCTCCCTTTCTACTGCTCAACCCCAGCCTTTGAAAGAAAAACACATAAATGACATGTGAAACACACATGACTGCTCTCACTGAGTTTTTTATTGTGGTTTAAGGAATCCCTTCTTTTTTTTTTTCCCCAGCCCCCTCTGCTCCAGCAGTTTTTCTTTGCTCAAAAAATAGCACTTCTTTTTCAATTAAAATAAAACAAAGACCATTTTTGAGCAAATATGTTAATTAAAATCAAACATGTTTGGGGTTGAATTGCAAGGTCTCTGTGGGATAAAGGACATTCCAGGAATACTAAAAAGAAAAGATGCAGAGTCATCTAGTATGAAAGTGCAAGCTAGATCTATAGTAAAGACTGCTTTAGTTCCACTCCTGCACAACTGCAGCAATTTACTGCACTTGACCTTTAACATGAGATTTAGAAAGGAAATGTTTGATATTCTGCTCTACTTGCAAGAAACCTATGAGGCAGATAAGTAATACTGCCTTCTTTTCCAGATTGTTCCCTGAATAATTTCTTTGATACACAGTCAGAATTCAGAGACCTTGATTCCTTGCTCAATGATCTCTTAGGAAGAGAGAGCCTGACATTGAACACACTACATCTTGACATCACAAGCCCATATGCTCCTGTTTTCAAATTCTTCCTTAAAGTCCTTCAAGAATTATACTGAGAATCAGCACAAAACTATTCTTTAGGGAAAAATCTATGAAACATGTTAAAGTAGGTGGAAATCTGTTAGAATTTTGGCTTTGCTTCCTCCAGCTCTTCGTATGACTTGGGGATCAGTTCTAAATTTCACATGAAATTACTTCTACAGGAGTCCCATCAGAAATGCACCATACAGTCTGCAGCAAAGAAATGCATCTTTTCTGCAGTGTTCACTGGCAAGTGGTGCTGGCTATGCATGAAGTCATCACAGAGTATTTTCTACTAGAGTTATTCTGAAACCTAGAATTCTTTCAACAATGGATGAGAAGAACATTGATTTAATTCTTGCCATGTTCATTTTACTCTAGAACTTCAATATACATATCCAGATATCTGCATATAGCCTTCCAGCATTATTTCTGCCTTTTTTAAAAACAGAATGAGAATTGGATTTCTAAGCACTTTAAGCCCTGAGCTTTGCAGGACTATCACTCTATTAGAGTACTATAAAATATCTACACAACATCTATCCATAAACAATCAGATGAAGCTCCCATACTGGAAACTGCACTAAGAGAGTGCTGCAAAGCTTCACATACAATATTTTAGGCAATGTTTCAGAATTAGGGTATGATGATGAGCACTGGGGGAAAAGGCCCAGTTTTCAGGAAGGAGCCTCTCAACGGTAGCATCCAGGTCTTTAAGAAGCTGAGTTGCATTCATGCAGTTAAGTATGTAATTGCAGAAGACAGTCTATGATACTGGCCACTTTGTATGACCAATACTGATCTTTCCTACAGAATAACGTCTCTCATTATTAATGAAGAACACAGGATTTCTCTTTAATTTTTTTTTTCATTATTACTTTGGGTCTCGTCTTTCATTCCTTGCATACTTGACTACTAAAGTAGTCCATGAGGCCAAGTGAAACCATTACTACCTTAGGCAGCAGAGTTTTAGACTGGATTTTGTAGCATCTATTGAAGCATGCTAACTTTAGTACCTGGATAGAATCATAGAATTGTTTAGGTTGGAAAAGACCTTTAAGATCATCAAGTCCAAGTGTTAACCTGGCACTGCCAAGTCCACCACTATAGCTTGTCCAAAATGGTGTCCAAAATGAAAATGAGATTTCACAAGACCAGGCATGCTTGTGCCTCTCTATTGCTGTGGGTTTTCTTCCTGAAACAAGTGAATTTTGTGCAGTTTTTAGTACATAATATATTGTTGATGCATAAACTTGCTACAGATAACAGTGGTAGAGAGAGCAGCAGGGATCAAGAGCTATGGTATTTTTGTGTGGAGAAATTTTATAAATGAAAAGTGCCACGAAAATGCAAGGCATGGATACATTATGGCCTCAGCTTTCAGAGCTGTCTAAGGGCTCAGTAAATGTAATTATTTCAGTCACATGCTTTCTCCATGCCATGTTAACAGAACAGAAGGAAGACCTAAAGTATAGTGACTCCTTTGGCCCAGACTTCATTCATTCATTTACATGTGGAAAACAAAATGCCTACTGAAGTACTTTTTGCTGCCTTTATGGTGAAGTTATTAAGAACCAGGCTGGAATTATCATAACAGTAAGTATTGTGGACCATTATGTATCTGGTTCAATAGCCGAAGAGATAAGCACATCGCTTGCCTCCAGAAATTAAAATCAGCTTAGTACAAGAGTATGGTCAATGAGCATTCACGTTCACACTTGTCTGCCTGGGCTAATTCTAAGGGATTTGAGAAAACAGTAAGTGGAGAAAAGACATCGAATTGTACAGGTGGGATTGCTGTTCAGTCTCTGCTTACTGGACCAAGGCTTTAAAAGTCATCAGGTAATGTGTTGAAGAACAAGTCCAGCACAGCAAGTATCACAGTATGCTTGTCTTTACTAAGGGAGAGGAGTGACATGCTGAATTAGAGACAGAGGAAGTCAAGGCTGATATTACACAGGCTGCTTTAGCTGCTGCTCACACACCTATCAAAGGTATCTCAGGCTAGACTAGATTCAGTATGCTGGCCCACAGTAGCATCTCATTGTATATAGATTTTTCTGGCTGCTGACTGTTTTTATCAAGATTTCTGGAACAACAACAAAAAAAGAGCAAAGTCAATAATATTGTGTGCAAGAACCTTAAATCCTTAGGGTTAGCAGCCGTGGTTTCTACCCATTTTTTATGTAACAGCTGTGGAAGTTGTCTGGGAGCACCACAAAGTGTTTTCAGAAAAAGATTGCTTTTATTCAATTGACAGTCTTCTATTTATAGTTGGCAAATATTTCCATAGCGCAGGTTTATGAGAACTCTGTAGGCTTTGGTATCATGACTCAAGCTTAAGCCAGTTATAGCCATGCAGCAGTTTGTATGTGAGGCTTTTTTGCTGGGAGGAGCAATAGAGGATCCAACAGTTACAGTCATCTCAAGAACAGAGCTGCCAGCCGTAAGGCCCAATAATGAAGAAAAAATTGTGTAATGCCTTAAAAAGTCAAGCTTAATAATTTGGTTTGCCAATGAAGAAAAAAAAATATAAAGGTAAGGTACCCAAAAGCTGCGAGTCCCCTTGCTTCAACATATTCAATAATAATGATGAGGAAACAGATCTCAAGCAGAAAGTCAACAGTCTGCACCTCAAACTGTGTGTACTTGTTGACTATAATCGCTGCTGAAGATGCAGCTAACTTTGTGCTCTGCCCTGTGGGATATCTCACTCAGAGTACTAAAATATTGTTGAACAGATCTGGAGAACAATGACATTACAACATTGTGTGCTTCCATGGATGCAAAGCAATGCTATGCTTGTGTGCCAGTCAAACAGTTGGGGGGGAGGGAGGAGTGAGCCCTAAATCTTAGGCAATGTGGAAGAGATCTTTTTCAAAGCTGGGACAAGAACAAGAATGTGAGCTTTCAAGTCTCTCACTCAGAAATTGCAGGGGTTTGCATGCTGTCCTTAATAGTGCAGTGAATATCAGCTCTTCTTTTCCCGAAGAGGTTAAGCTGCCCCAGCATATTCTGTTATTCAGATCGGTCCATCATTTACTACAAGTGAACTGCCAGGTTAGGTCTTGGACATGTTCCATGCAGACTTATCCCTTGTGCCCCAGGCAAGCATGCGCAGGGAGTGTTCAATACATACAGGAGGGAATTTGAACAATCGGCCACAGACAGTGTCACTGACACCCCACGGGAGCCTGTATCTGTCTCAGATGGATTACAAGATCCTTTCAGAGTAGAGATGATAAGGGAAAATAAGGAGAATCATGGCAGTATTTGAAATTTATGTTTTTTACCCTACTTGATTATCTCAGACTCACTCACGCACTTTGCCACACAGTGTTTAGAATCATAGAATCATAGAATCATAGAATTGTTAAGGTTGGAAAAGACCCTTAGGATCATCAGGTCCAACCATTAACCTACCACTGCCAAGTCCGCCACTAAACCATGTCCTCAAGTACTGCATCTACCCGTCTTTTAAATACCTCCAGGGATGGGGACTCAACCACTTCCCTGGGCAGCCTGTTCCAGTGCCTGACTACTCTTTCAGTGAAGAAGTTTTTCCTAATATCCAACCTAAACTTACCCTGGCGCAGCTTGAGGCCATTTCCTCTCGTCCTATCGCTTGTTACTGGGGTGAAGAGACCGACCCCCACCTCGCTACAACCTCCTTTCAGATAATTGTAGAGGGCAATAAGGTCTC
Source organism: Theristicus caerulescens (assembly GCA_020745775.1). NCBI lineage: Eukaryota > Metazoa > Chordata > Aves > Pelecaniformes > Threskiornithidae > Theristicus > Theristicus caerulescens. The sequence goes on along the minus strand of CM036558.1, from coordinate 162,258,426 downwards.
CCCTCAGCCTCCTCTTCTCCAAACTAAACAACCCCAGCTCCCTCAGCCGCTCCTCATAAGACTTATTCTCTAGACCCTTCACCAACCTCGTTGCCCTTCTCTGGACATGCTCCAGCACCTCGATGTCCTTCTTGAAGTGAGGGGCCCAAAACTGAACACAGTACTCAAGGTGCGGCCTCACCAGTGCCAAATACAGGGGCACTATCACCTCCCTGGTCCTGCTGGCCACGCTATTCCTGATAGAAGCCAGGATGCCATTGGCCCTCTTGGCCACCTGGGCACACTGCTGGCTCATGTTTAGGCGGCTGTCAACCATCACCCCCAGGTCCTTTTCAGCCAGGCTGCTTTCCAGCCACTCCTCCCCAAGCCGGTAGCGTTGCCTGGGGTTGTTGTGACCCAAGTGCAGGACCCGGCACTGAGCCTTGTTGAACCTCATACAGTTGGCCCCGGCCCAACAATCCAGCCTGTCCAGGTCCCTCTGCAGGGCCTTCCTACCCTCCAGCAGATCGACACTCCCACCTAACTTGGTGTCATCTGCAAACTTACTGAGGGTGCACTCAATCCCCTCATCCAGATCATCGATAAAGATATTGAACAGGACCGGCCCCAACACTGAGCCTTGGGGAACACCACTCGTGACCGGTTGCCAACTGGATTTGGCTCCATTCACCACCACTCTCTGGGCTCGGCCGTCCAGCCAGTTTTTAACCCAGCTCAGAGTGCACTTGTCCAAGCCGTGAGCAGCCAGCTTCTGCAGGAGAATGCTGTGGGAGACGGTGTCAAAGGCCTTACTGAAGTCCAAGTAGACAACATCCACAGCTTTCCCCTCATCCACTAAGCGGGTCACCTTGTCATAGAAGGAGACCAGGTTAGTGAAGCAGGACCTGCCTTTCATAAACCCATGCTGGCTGAGCCTGATCCCCCGGTTGTCCCGCACATGCTGCATAATGGCACTCAGGATGATCTGTTCCATGACCTTCCCCAGCACCGAGGTCAGGCTGACAGGCCTGTAGTTCCCCGGATCCTCCTTCCGACCCTTCTTGTAGATGGGTGTCACATTTGCTAGCTTCCAGTCATCTGGGACCTCCCCGGTTGACCAGGACTGCTGATAAATGATGGAGAGTGGCTTGGCAAGCTCCTCCGCCAGCTCCCTCAGTATCCTCGGGTGGATCCCGTCTGGCCCCATAGACTTGTGGGCATCCAGGTGGAGGAGCAGGTCAGCGACTGCCACCTCTTCAACAGCTGGGACTACATTCTGTGTCCTATCTCCATCTCCCAGCTCAGGGGCATGAAAACCTTGAGGATGGTCAGCCCGACTATTAAAGACTGAGGCAAAGAAGGCATTAAGTACCTCAGCCTTCTCCTCATCCTTCGTGGCCAAGTTTCCCTCTGCATCCAACAAAGGAGGGAGATTCTCCTTAGCCCTCCTGTTTGCATTCATCAGGTTTCTTCTTCCCTTCCCTGCAGGGAGGTCGCTTCTGGCCTGGGACATTTGGGAAGAAAGTCATGTCAGTCTGCACTCTGCTGCTGCTCGGTGTCACAACTCTTGGGCATTACTGGTGAGGTCCCTGGGTGTCCCCCTGGACTTGTCTCCATGCATCTGCCCCATCTCCAGGGCCTCACCCCACTTTCAGGATCTTTTCTCCAGCCAGGATCTTCACCTCCTATTTTCCAGTCTCCCTGTTTCTTCTCAAAATCATTTCTTCTTTTCAAGTATATGTCTTCTCTTCTTTCCAGACTGAGAGCCCACTGGTTTCTCAGTCGAAATGGTCCAGGTACAGAAGCACAGTAAGTGATCAGCCTCCTATCTGGTGGTCCTTTTCATGTCTCTTTACTGATGGGAGGATTCAGGATATGTCATTTCTGTTTAGATCAGAAGTTATCAAAATTTACAACCAACCTCTACTGGTTGCAGATAGCAAGTAGCAGGCTTCTGCTTGACAGTTCCGAACTTCAGTTTCAGACATTTCCCACAAACACACATGCACTCAATTATCTGCTGGCTTTCACAATTTAAGCTATTTTTTTTCCTACGACAGGTTTATAATCTGAAGAAAAATGTATGGGTCACTAGATGAGAAGTGTTGTCATTCAGGATATTTAAGCAGTCTTAAATTGTTGTTTCCAGAAGGCATCACTGGAGTCAGGAGATACTATTTTTGAAATTTCTGTCTGTGGCTTAATATTGAAGTGCCCCCACTTCTATTCTTTCATCTCAAAAACTGCTTAAATTTGATACTTTCATAAGTCCATCAGAGATAATTCAAAAGCAAACAGCCCTTACTCTTCTTACCTCCATCATCTTTTTCTCCCATTTTCTCATTTTAGTTGTTGGAGAGACAAATTATGATGGCGAATGTTTTGACCAACAAAGCTGGGTTTTCAGCTACAGAGCTGAGATCTCTGACCATAACGCACTCTTTGCTGGGAGGCTGAGCCCTGAGAAGGTCTGTCCTCACACTTGAAGAGAACACACACTTGAAGAGAACTGGGGCAAAAGCAGAAATCTTTGCTTCTTTTGACTTTGACTATAAGCTTCTGTAGGCAGGGCAGTGGAGCATCTCTTTTGTTTGTTATTTCCATCTATGGGAGACTTGAAAATGATTAATTAATAATGGTTTTCAATGTATCATATAAAAACTTTAGAATTTTTTTAACTGTCAGATTGTTGGGATGATTGAGGGTGAGACATTTCTGGCACAGAGTGGTTGGTCTCCCTGCCTTGTCCTCACTCTTCATTAGCAATGGAGGCCAAACTGTGTAGTGTGAAAGTAAACATTTCAAAGTTCATAGCTCAGCAGCTGGTGAGTCACTCCTGAGCCAAAGGGAATGTCAATAAGAAGAGATGCACTGTGAGAGGTGATTAGTTTCTGTAGAGAGATTCAGTGATTCGTTATCAGGTCTTGCTGCATTTTAATTGAAAAGGTTAGAAAACTATGTTTTGACCTAGCCGTTAATAAGGAAAATACCACATTTTTGTTGAGTGGAAGGTCTCAGCTGAAACATTTACTAAGATCTACTTGTAGCCATTAGCTGTATCTGTCTTTCATGTCTTTTATTTGTACCTGTGCACTGGTATTAAGAAGATGAGAGTCTTGTGCCAGGATTGCACTGGAAAGCTGTGGAAAGACAGAAAAAAAACAGTGGTATGTGACCTAAAAAGATACTATCAGTGTAGAGCATGAAAAAATTCTAGGTGTGTACAGGTGATGGTTAAGCACAAGGGGAAAAGAAGACAATGCAGATCACATGGAAATCTCTGAAAAAGGCAAGGATTTGAGAAGCAGGCATTTAGGTCACACGAAGGTAACCTGAGAGGAGATCAGATGAAATGAGTGGAAGTACGCTGGCAGAACTGAGAGAAGACTGACTTTTCATTTATTTAGGCAAGAGAAACAATTTTGTGTTCTTACTAATAAGAGATCAGAACAGAGAACTGGACTCTCCTTGAGAAGTCAGTGAAAACAGAGAGAAGGAGAATGATTTGTGTGGTGTTCGTTGAGGAAAAGGTTTTATTTTCATAAACTGAGCTAGTAGAGCCAGATAGGTTAAGATTATGCAAGACTTGCCCTCATTTCTGTTACTTGTAACTTTGCCAAACTTTAATTATCCTGGCTGAAATTTTTCTTGCTGGGTGTGTGCCTAAGACTGAAGGGTGTGTATGTGTCTATGTGTTGTACTATTTCAGTCCTTCTGAAGACTGAGAACCGAAGAAAGAATTTTTTTTCCATGTGAAAGAAAAGACACTAGGCTTTTTTTTTTTTTTTTCTCAAGAGGCTTTAATGCACAGAGTAGTTGAAAGTCCAGTTGTTGATAATCTTAATGTTAGAGATGTGTCTTTTGCTGCTGGCTCGCAGATATCCAAGTCTGTAAATCTGGAAAATATGGTAGAAGCAAAAAGCTCTCAAGACATGGGTGTTCTTGAGCATGCTCCAGCACCTTACAGCATCCCCATATGCAGTGTTAGCACATGCACCTTTCATAGATTGGGCAGGACCTTCTCTTCATTGACTCCAGATTATCACAAGACCTAAGGTCTTTCTGAGTGTCAACATGCACATCAGTTATGTGAATGTTCATACAAGCAAGTTTTAACATGCATAATAGGCTTCACAGAAGCCTAGAGGAGAGTAGAGCTACCCAACAGTGATGAGAGATTAACAGTTCTCTAGGCTTTATTGACTGATTGACCAAATCTCTGTTGACTTAATGGGAGCTTGGACACCTACATGTAGACATCTAGATGTAGGTACTTGAATTTGGAGTTGAATCCCACCCCTCCCATCTCTAGTAAACTGGAGCTAAAGGGTGTTGACAGCAGAGGGTGTTGACAGAGAATGAGTGTTGACAGCAGAAAGCCTATCATTTGTATTCACGGTTGTTTCTTGTGCGGGCACCATGATGGTGGAGAAGAGATTCTGTCTAAAGCTGACAGTGGGGGTTTGCAAGCCAACAAACCTGAGAGCAAAATCCAAGGAGCCCAGATACAAGGAGACATGAGACTGGACTAGGTATAAAGAGAGGATGGAAACAGGGGTGGAAAGGAAAGTCAGCTGGAGTAGACAGGGGACAGAGCAAATTGAAATAGAGCCAGTAGGAGAGGATTTTGCTTGATTGCAGGATTGCTGTTTCCTGGGTAGGAGGATGTGAGCAGCTTTTTTCCACAAGTAAAGCAAAATAAGGCTCAAAGCGTGCCCTTGTATAACATGCAGCAGAACCAAATTCCTAGGCTTGAGAATATCTATGTCATAACCTCATTTCTTCAGAAAATGAGGGACAGATGGGGGAGAAAATAACTTTTAGAATTGTTGTGGTTTTCATTAAAAATAAAACAAAAACCCACCATCAACAACAACCAAAAAAAACCCATTAAAAAATCTTGACAAAACCTCTTGCACGCTCTCCATAGCCACCCAACATGCATGCCTCCTGGTGCTCTCAGTTGGCAATGACCTTATACAGGGGTCATTTTACTAAATCTGTGCTTGCTCACAGATGGGTCAGAGGCTGGGAAAAAGACACAGCACTGAGCAACTCATCCACCTCTCTCTCCATCATGTTTACATTCAGAGTAAATCTTTGGTGCATCTACATTTTTTTTCTAATTCTTTTGAAAAGAAACCAATTAATTTGATTAGCTGGTAATCAGATTACTAGCTAGCTGTTCCAACACAGCAAGGTATAAGCAAGTATTTTGCTGAATTACAGCAAATCTCATCTAGCATTTCTGGAAGCCCTGTAGCATTTACCCGAACTTTAACTTTGGATAGCTTTGCAGGATTCTTACATTTCAGTGTTTCAGGCTGCCTGTGTTTCAGCCTAAATGTAAGAAAGTCACTGGAAAGTGCTTCAGCTTGTTTTTTTAGACTTGTGTTGTCACATAGATGGATTTTATAATTAGTGTTTCATAATGCCCAGGAGCCCTGGTCATGGATCAAGAACCCTCTTGCATTAGCAGCTGTACAAACACAGACACAATGAGCTCTCCATCCTTGTGGATAGCATCCCTTCCCCTCTAATAGAATATCGTTTTGTTGAAGTCAGGTCAAATTCTGTTGTCAGCTACCCTGGTGTATATCTAAAGCCACTTTGTTGTTATTTCAACGTAAACCAAGAGCAGAATGCCCTTCACTAGTGTAGAATTGCCTCCTACAGCAGAAACATATCACTGAGCTCTGCCGCTAAATCTGTCAGGTGCTGACAGTTAATACATTAAATGCCAGCACTGCCAACTGGCAGTCAGTTGCTTGGGTGGATTAAACCAATTATTACTGTTCTTTCTCTTTCTGCTTTGTGCTCTCCCCTGACTTCCTAGGTCTTTCTGATTTCATACGTGATTTTATACAAATGTGATATAGTTCTGTTGTCTCTGTGTAACAAAGAGGCATGGAGATGCTCAGCATGGTGCAAGCCTTCTGCATATGGCTGTTAGTGTTGTGCAGACTGGCCAGACAGAGGTCCTGGTGCACTGGATGCATTCAGAGGATGCCCTGTATGTGGCTTTCTGCCTCCCTTCTCCTTTCTAAACCTGATCATGATGTTAGGTTGTTTGCCTGATTCTGAAGGATGAACCACCCAGTGCTTTAGAGGGGTCTATGTATGAGGAGGACACCCCAGTATATAAGACAGCATCCCTCAAGGAGACATGCAGGCTCAGGAGATAATCCTGAAATTTCCTTTGAATGCTCCTGCCTCTCTGGATGTTCCCAGGGTCGAGTCCACAGTGGTACTGCTGAATGGGTGTGTGGAGGTTTAGAAAGAGGCTGATTTCCATGAAGGCTGTAGGTCTTCTTTCCACCCGTGGTCTAGAAAAGGGGTGTTTCCTACCAAGAGATTGGGGAGGACAATGCAGTCTGTCATGGTATGTGCACAGCACTGGATAGGCTCACCCTCTCCTGCTTCTGTTCCCTTCACTGTAGATCTTCAGTGGGCAGAAAGATCTTCCCTGTAACACTACACTGGGTATTGCTCTCCATCCATGTCCGAGCACAGATCTGAGGTAGCGCCATGATACAGGGACTCCTTACATGGCAGAATGGTTTAGGCTCCATCAACATGGGGCTGCTCTAACCCGTTCCTGGCTGATGAACCTACTGCTCCACAACAAGCGTGCCCATGGCAGTGCTGGGCACACTAGCATTGGACACATTTGTGAATGTGTTTCTTCAAAAAACAGATAAACCTGCTGGGAACTGGCAAGACCTGGATAAATCCTACCAATTGTGTTGGATAAACTCAGACCCAAACGGGTCAGGCCTTTCTTTTTTTTTTTCCCCCATATACCTTGGCAATATATTTATTGTCACTACTGTGAATATCATATTTCTGTTTCTCTTGACATACCATGCTGTGCTCAGAGACCTCCAGAGGAATTGCAGACAGCTATGCCACAGATTATGATTGTGCCGAAAAAGAAGGGTACCTGCTCTTTGCTAGGCCTCACCTTGCCTTTCACGTCTGCTCATATTCTACTTGGATATTACTTGTTATTTTTCTTTTGCCTTCTCTTCTCTTCTCTTCTCTTCTCTTCTCTTCTCTTCTCTTCTCTTCTCTTCTCTTCTCTTCTCTTCTCTTCTCTTCTCTTCTCTTCTCTTCTCTTCTCTTCTCTTCTCTTCTCTTCTCTTCTCTTCTTTTCTCTTCTCTTCTCTTCTCTTCTTTCTCTTCTCTTCTCTTCTCTTCTCTTCTCTTCTCTTCTCTTCTCTTCTCTTCTCTTCTCTTCTCTTCTCTTCTCTTCTCTCTTTTCTCTTTTCTCTTCTCTTCTCTTCTCTTTCTTCTCTTTTTCTTTTCCTTGATGTATAGTCATTGCCTGCCCTACCTTTTGGAGAATAATCTACAAAAGTCAGGCAGTAAACCAATTAAAAAATTAGTTTTCACCTTTGTTGTTGGTCTTGTATGGCTCCTGTTTTTTCATCTATTACATTCCTTACCCACTATGCAATAACTGCGCTCCATTATAGAGTGTTGTTGATGTTGTTTTTTTTGTTTTTAAGATACACAGGATGTCAGATCCAACCAGATCTACTAAGTTTAATGAGCAGGGCTGGTTTTCTTCCTCTTTAATACAGTCAGATTCTTGTCTTTCCTAAATAGTTTAGCAAAGGAAGAATTCTAATTAATATAAACTTGTCTTAAGACTATGATCAGATGTCCCTGGGATAATTTCCCTGTGTCCTAAGATGAAAATGCAGAAAATCATATGGTGACTGAATTATTTGATGTATGATCTTTTATGTAATATTTATAACTGGTTTCAATACTAGTATCTGAACAAAACCAAAGTTGGCAGAAGTGTTCTGAAGCCTGAAGAAAATATTTGCCTTGTACGGTAACTTCCATTGAATGCTACTGGGGCGCTGTTCCTTTTACAAGAGCATTAAAGACTCCAGGACTGTGCTTTGTTTTTACTGGATGGATGAATACTTTTGCACTGGATTGTGCATAATCAGTTTACACAAAAAAGTTCCAGTATTCCACTGTATCTTCATTTCATATCTTCAAGGCATTTGTTCCGTAAGCATTCAGTTACACAACCTGTAGCTGAATTAGAGTGTATTAATGCATTTATCAGTGCTCCACAGGTCTGATGTCTTAAGGCCTTCAGCAAATAGATCCAGTCGTGTTTGTAGGTGCATTTAGCTGGGAAGACCAAGGAGGTTACTCTTCCAGCTCTCCAACGCGACGGTCTTCTAGAGCTTCCTGAGTATGGCTGAATGGAGTGTTTTAGCATTGATGAATCCCTGTGATTTAACATGAGCTGTACCAGGTTTTCCAGAAACAATAGCACAGACATTTTCCTGAAAAACCAGTACATGCATGAATATTCCACCTACATATGTGCTATGTCTCTTTGCCATGCAAATAGCAAACTGAGGGCTCATACCACACAGATCTCACAGCAGCATGAGAACTAACATTTGATGCTTCTGAAAACTTATTATTTTTTTCACAGCCAAATGATTTTATCAAATAATATCCAGTGGTTAGATCAAGGATTGGAGGCTTGTTTTAGAACTGGTCCTAAGTGCCATCAGCACTACAGCATGATCTCAAGGATATGTCTTCATTCTAGCTCCTCCTTTTCCTAGATAAAAGTAGAATATCATATACTGCACTGATGCAATAAGCCCTGCTGTGTCTTCATGTCTTTCGTATACATGGCAGCAAAATGGGTGAGGAACTGCCTGATTCAGATTTTGTCATCAATCATTAAGACTTCTCAAGAGGATGTCCTATCTAGAACTGAAATGTGCTTCACATATGCAGTATCTTGTAGTCATGTTAATGTGAGTAAAAATGGAACAACGAAGCTTGTATGGCAGAAGACCAGAGGACTCAGGATTCACGCTGGACACTTTAACTTTATAGTGTCTATTTGTCTGCTCTGCATCTTAACCCAAATGACCACCTCTATAGAAGAGGTGACAGAGCAGGCAATGTCCTAGCTGAGCCTACTAAATTAAGCTGTCATTCATTTAAGTTTATTCTCCAATATATGAACTGTGACAGCTGAGGGCTCCAATTCATGATCTTTATAGACGGTAACTGTATTGGGTTTGCATGGCAAGGTTTTGGTATCGGGAGGGATATAGGGGTGGCTTCTGTGAGAAGGTGCTAGAAGCTTCCCTTATGTCCAATAGAACCAATGCCAGTTGGCTCCAGATGGACCCACTGCTGGCCAAGACTGACCCAATCAGTGATAGTGGTACTGCCTCTGGGATAACATGTTTACGAAGGGGGAAAAAAAAGTTTCTGCGCAGACACCAAGGTCAGTGCAGAAGGAGGGGGAGGAGGTGCTCCAAGCACCGGAGCAGAGATTCCCCTGCAGCCCCTGGTGAAGACCATGGTGAGGCAGGCTGTCCCCCTGCAGCCCATGGAGGTCTGTGGTGGAGCAGAGATCCACCTGCAGCCCATGGAAGACCCCACACTGGAGCAGGGGAATGCCCAAAGGAGGCTGTGACCCCATGGGAAGCCTGCACTGGAACAGGCTCCTGGCAGGACCTGTGGACCCATGGAGAGAGGATCCCACGCTTGAGCAGGTTTTCTGGCAGGATTTGTGACCTCATGGGGGACCCATGCTGGAACAGTCTGTTCGTGAAGGACTGCATCCTGTGGAAGAGACCCACGCTGGAGCAGTTCATGAAGAACTGCAGCCCGTGGGAAGGACTCACATTAGAGAAGTTTGTGGAGGACTGTCTCCCATGGGAGGGACCCCATGCTGGAGCAGGGGAAGAGTGTGAGGAGTCCTCCCCCTGAGGAGGAAGAAGCGTCAGAGACGTATGATGAACTGACCACAACCCACATTCCCTGTCCCCCTGTGCCACTCCGGTGGACCTGGTAGAGAATTCGGGAGTGAAGTTAAGCCCAGGAAGAAGGGAGGGGTGGGGAGAAGGTGTTTAGTTTTTATTTTCTTATTATCCCACTCTGATTTCATTGGTAATAAATTAAATTAATTTCCCCAAGTCAAGTCTGTTTTGCCCATGATGGTAATTGGTGAATGATCTCTCCCTGCCCTTATCTCGATCCACAAGCCTTTTGTTATATTTTCTCTCCCCTGTGCAGCTGAGGAAGGGGAGTGATAGAGCAGCTTTGGTGGGCACCTAGCATCCAGACAGAGTCAACCCTCCACAGTAACATATTAAGCTGCTATAAGACTGTGACTTTGGGTTTTGAGCCTGATTTGAAGACCGTTGTATGAAGCACCTTGGTCTGCCACAACCTCTTGTCTCAGAGGGAGATGCTAATATAATCCTGTGTCTGGGTTGCATGTAAGCTGCAGAACAAAGAAAAGTGAATGAGGGAAACTGAGGGGGGTGCTAAAGCTGTGGTACCAAGTTAGCTGGTGACCTTCTCACCAGTAGCTTAATGACTTTGACAGCAATTTGCAGCTGTTGTTCAAAATTTAAAGGTGAGACTTCAGCACAGAGCATCTGAAGGGTTTCCTCCAGGTACAGTAATTAGGGCATAATTAGAACAATTTACAGAGGAAGCATGTACTGTTCCCTCCCTGGGAACATAGAGATCTCTCCTCCCCATGCTACGGCTCAGCTGCATCCATCAATACAGGGGCTGGGCATCACATTGTTATTTCTTTCCTATTTCTGACTAATTATTTAGAAGAGACTTAGGGCTCTGCTGCACAGAGAATCATGTTTTGGGAGAACAGAAACATAAGAAATCTGGGAACAGGGGACTGGCATCTCTCAGACACTCCTATTGCCAGGTTCTGAGCTTTTCCTTTTGATCTGCCTCAACGGGCAAGAGGCAGCAAGTTTTCCGCCTGTGCCAGCTTTAGGCCTTGTTAAACCATCTGAGCTCACTGTTTCCTGTAAATATAAGTAAGAGTTTCCAAGGGAAATCCCAGTCAACAGTGTTAGCAGCTAAAACTGGAGGACCTCTTCCATCTCACCAAATATAGCCTCCTAAAACTACTTCATTTTCCTCCTCTGAAGGTGGTTTTTCACCCTGCTTTCCTTCTTATGTGGGTCATCATGTCTGAAAATTACTCCTTGTATGTTTTATTGCTTTGGCCTTGATAACGCAGGACATGGGTTTATTACTAGTCTGAAACCTTCATCTTCAAGTTGATAAAGTTTCCATACTTCCAGCTGTGGAAGACCAGAGAAATCCCTGGCTAAGAGGGTGAGAATCACCCTGTGTTTTCATTCACGCTATAAGCACTCACTTCCTTGAGGGTATTTTTGATCCTACACAATTCTGTTGATGACATTTACTAAAATCCCTTTGAATACTCAGCAATAAGAGCAGCTCACTCAGCACCAAGAGTAGCTTGGAAATTTCATTGGATGCTTGTTTGAGGATTAATGGCTTGCAGTGGAAAATCATCCTTTCTATCAAAGTTTTTCCTCATCTCAAATACAAGGCAAAAGCTTTTTGGAATATATTTCAGGGCAGCCTGGAATAGATTGTTCTTGCCCTTATCTAATTTTCACTTGAAAAATAGTCACAGATTTTCATTTTCCCTTCACCTCACCTTTCCTTCATTTAAACTAGGTGATCTAAGTTTCTTTACACTTCTTTCCCATTTCAGTCCTTGCAGACCTTTTACCACCTGTGCTATGCTGCTTTCTTTCAGGCTATTTTAAAACTTCATGACTTCAATTTCTGTGAAGCTGAGCAAAATATTGGCATGACAGACATCATTAACAGGATTAGATCAAAACTACCCTTTCATAAGGGGATGTAGTAGACAGAAATATTCAGCTGCCTGCATTTTTCAAAATAGGTACCCCTTGAACATCATAAGAGGAAGTTATATAAGATGGCTTTCTTTCCCTAACATGTTGCTTTTTCAAATATATAGCCCTGCCAGGCATGCTAAACAATGAAGCTGCACAGAACAGTATTGATTAGCATATCATTAGTTTCACAAGTAGAGCCTGGGACTATGGGTATGCTGTGAGTAAGCCTGAGGATGTTAATAACAGCTGTGAGCAGAATTAAGATGAAGATGGGCCATGCTCAAACCTCATCTCTCAGCAGTAGCGGAACAATTCAGGTGTTCCTATCTGACTATAAATGGGAACCTGTACTGAGTAGGACACAGGGTGGCAACCTGATTAAAACCTCTGTGTCCATCTGGAGTAGCTCCACTGAATTTAATGTACATCTCAAAGCTGAAATCAGAATAGGTGAGATAGGAATCACATCCATAATACAGCCACTTGCACCCAGATGACTTACTGAAGTATGAACATGGTGTTGCCACTAAGGCTGTTACAGACTTTAAAAGGCACACAGTAATAGTACCAAATTAAAATACAATTGATCACACACTCTCCATGTGCCCCTTATATGTGCTGCCCCAGTGTCCCCAGGAAGCACAGTTCTCTTAGAATTAATTTGTGATACTTTGGTATTACATGGAGGCCACTTGCTCCAGGGCTGACCACGCTTAGCCATTAGAAGATGAGGTCTGATGAGATAACCACCTGTGTAGTGTCACTTATGTTTCTTTTTATGTTCTTTCTGCTTTTATGTCTTAGGCTGTTTTTGTGAAACAGTATCACAGATAAGGTCACTTTAGCCTACTGCAGGAGGAAGAATTAACCAATGCAGCACATATTCAAAACTAACACGTATGTCACGCTCAGATTCAGCTCCTTTATCTGTAGCCATCTAAAATTTAGGAATCTAGTCTAAGTTCGTTGCTAGAATCTGTCAGCAGTTTGTGGAGAGAAAGAGGTAGCTCCAGGGGATAAAACATCCCATGGTAAGACAGGAGTCTAAGATACGTTGGAAGACTGATGCTCTGCACATGTTTCTTCTGGTTGAGTTTTACCTACCCGCCATGAGTTTGGATTTTAAAGCCAACTTTCTGGATTAACTTTTTTTATTTTTAATGCTATCCACAATTTAAGATAGTGTGGTGGGACCTAGCCTACCTTAGCCTACCCAATCTGCTCAGCCAGCGAGAGCTGTTACTGATGCAGTGGCATTTAAATGCTTACCTCCTGGAGAAAGAAGCTGGGATACAGGACTGGAAAGGGCCTTCTAAGTCATAGAATCTAACCTGTGCTGTTGGCATTCATATGGCAAATGTTTCCTCTATTGCTTGATCAAAAGTATGATTTAGTACTTCACCACTCTGTCAATAGGAAGCCCTCTCCTAATCTTCAACTTTTTTTTCATAGAATTATAGAATACCAGGTTGGAAGGGACCTCAAGGGTCATCTGGTGCAACCTTTCTTGGCAAAAGCACAGTCTAGACAAGATGGCCCAGCACCCTGTCCAATTGAATCTTAAAAGTGTTCAATGTTGGGGAATCCTCCACTTCCCTGAGGAGATTATTCCAATGGCTGATTGTTCTCATTGTGAAAAATTTTCCTTGTGTCCAATCGGAATCTCCCCAGGAGTTACTTGTACCCATTACCCCTCATCTTTTCCATGTGACTCCTTGTAAACAAGGAGTCTCCATCTTCTTTGTAGCCACCCTTTAAATACTGAAACATGGTGATAAGGTCTCCCCTAAGCCTTCTTTTCTCAAGGCTGAACAAACCCAGTTCTCTCAGCCTTTCCTCATATGGCAGGCTTCCCAGTCCTTTCATCATCTTTGTTGCCCTTCTCTGGACCATCTCCAGCCTGTCCACATCTTTTTTGCATAGTTTTTTCCCTGTATAGAGCTAAGTTACAAGCTGAGATTCTAGTTTGATTGAAGGAGCTCTTTCCCAATCCTGCCATCTTCTCTCTGCTCACCCTCCCCTGTGCTTGCATCTTGTAGGGCAGGCTTTCTCACCCTTCTCCTAATCAGAGTAGCTGCACTGCCTTCACTTCTTCTGCTTTGAATTTTTTTGTAACATGGTCCTTGGTGGAGGACATTATCAAGTCTAATGAATAAGGTGGTACCAAAAAAAGAGAGTGGACCTGAGAAAATGGTGTCCATTTATTCTCCCCCTGGCCCCAACCATCCTATCAAAAGCTGAACACAGATCAAGGAGGTTAATAAGGAAGAAGAAGCAAAACAGAGAGAATAATGATCCAAGGAAGTAATGATTTTTGCTTTGGCCAGAAAGGCAGCTCTGACTAAAATATTTCAAGAGTGTCTACAATGAAAAAGATGGTGTTATTTCAGTTTTAGTCAAATCTAACACCTGTATTTTGTGGTCTTTTGCATTAAATTTTGTAATGAGTTCATGTCCCTGAGAAGTGATGACAAACCCTAGATACAATGCCTCTCTGCTATGGGGCAGTTACAGCGTGTCATCTGTCATGACAGAAGGAATTTATGCTAAAGAGCAGGAGTCCTCGCTACCTATCATTTCTGAAAAAACAAGAAAGGTGATAACTGGGCCTATTTAGGAGGTCTGGGTGAGCATCACCTATCTTTTCACAGGCCACTAGTAAGTTTTTATTAGAAACAGATTTAGTTCATGACTAATCTGAACCATATTTAAACCATGACTTCACTCATTCATTAACTTCTATCTCAATAGGATGCACTGGAGTGAGGAAAATGATCCGTGTGCTTTTTCTTCACATCACTTGTTTACATCTGCCATCTTTTTCCATGAAAAGTATCAGCCTACAAACAAAAATTACTAGACCTAGAAAGAAACCTCAACTGTAAATCTGAGTCTTGTGGGGCCATAGCAGAATACTTCCTCTGGAAGCATATCTTCCCCTTTTAGGTGTAATCATGCAGGAAGTTTAACATTAAATACAACAAAGAAAATTCTTATTGATTTATACAACATTGTAAAGGCATAACAAAAAAGCAAGAAGTTCGAAGTGCATTTTGAAGGATGTGCACTGCATAGCAAACGGATTTTGAAGTAAAAGTATGGAAAAATGAATTACTTCAAAGTTTGCTCATGATACCTGGAACAGAAATGCATAAACGAAAAAATAGTGGAAGGAAAAGGTTAAGCAGGCATTTCAGTCTAAAAGCTTACTGCTGTGAAGAAAAGGAAACAATCAGAAATTATTATATCCACAAAAATAGATTTTTGTTATGGATTCATGAATTTACAGAAGTGTATATGCTTAAATCTCATTGCCAACTGTAAAAATTAGTGGCTTTCTTAAAAGTGCAGATTCATACTGCTAGATTTCAGATACTTAACTGAAACCACTGCATGTGTCTGTTTGGCAAATGTTTTTTCTACAGAAAGAGAGAGCCTTCTTCAGAGTAATTTATCCCATCCTGAGGTCTGATTCCCTGTCTGGAGGACTCTGGCTCTCCTCACTGGCTACAGAGGCTCCTGAGACAGAGGATGGATGAATGTTTTTCTATTATTTGATGGATTGAGTCTGGTCCTCAGTGTTACTCTGGATATTGGCTTTTCAGAGTTCAAATAGTTATCCCAGATATAAGGATATCTGCTGTGAACAAAAAATATGCATCTGATAAAGGTGAAGTTTGTTCATTTCAAGCCTTGGTATACAGGCGGCTCAAATAACATGTGTACGTATTGTCAGATTCTTAAAACCATGTGTTTCCTAGTGCAAATGGAGTCAGTGGAGCAACTTATAATGGGAAAAAAAAAGTAATTTTGGTAATGAGATTGCCTATCTTTCAAATAATACATTTTGCTTTTTCTATTGGGCTTGATGCATGGTAATAACAGGTGAGTTAGACAAGTAATGATTATTAACCCCTGTGTTATTACAACTCTGCAGATGTCTGTACAGGTCAAGAACCAGTGGCATAAGGGGTGATTTTGAATGGGATGTTGTAGAGGAAAGTGAGGGTACCTGGGCATAGCACCAGTGAGGAGCAGCAGAGTCCCAGTGTGTTCCCAGTAAGCACTTTGTAGATCTGGGTCCCCACTCTGGCAGCATCCTGACTTCATGTCAGAGCAAGAGATGTATGTCGTCACTTGAAGGAAAGCTGGGAGAGCAATACTGTGTTTCATTTAATCCCTTAGTGTTACGGCTGGTGGAAGGACAGCAGAAATTGGTTTTGTTTTGAGGTACTAATGAGTCAGCTAAACGGGATGGGGGATAAATTATATAACTGCTTAAAGGAGCTTGTTTCTAATGTGTAAAGGAAGATGAAATGATCAAAGGGAGCTCACTGAGAGTGATGTGCCCAGCTTAGCTGTAGCTGGGTGAATGAACAAAAGGAAAGCTGTGGTAGTCAAAGAGCAGAAAGGAGATGAACTGAGGAAAGGGTTTTATCTGCGTGCACAGCCAAAGTAGAAGAAATACCATTTGAGAGGGTTTTGTTAAAGAAAGGACTTATAATATATAGAAGGGAGAAATTTCTCTCCTGGCTAAAAGTAAAAAGCAACAAGCCTAAATAACAATCAGCTGAGCGCAGTTCTGCGACAGAGGTAGGATAGAAAGAATCATCTGATAAACATAAGATCATGAGTCTAACTGGGATAACTCTGAAAAATGAATGTTAATCAGCCTTGTGGGATAAAACCTTGATAAAGCATGCTTATTAACACCATCTCCAGCTTTTCTGGTGCATAGCTGAGAAGTTGCTTTCATTCCCACTTTCATAGGGCAGTCACATGAAATACTTAACTAGCCAATAAACATCACATCAAATGGGGAGTAGCACAGGCTGCTCTTAATAAGAGCAACTAGGAATGACAGAACAATAATTTCACTCTCTTCAGATATAAGTCAACTAGTACAGAGACCTATTTCTGTTAACAGCATATGACTGCTTGAAATAAATAATATACGTGGAGGGACCAGCTCTGGAAAACCAGCAATGAACAGAGACAAAGGGAGAGAAGGACTTTGGTAAATAAGCCTTGCTAAGTGCTTGCTTTGGTGTGGGTGCTCGGTAAATCTCTGCTCAACTGCCTTACTCTGGAAGTACCAAGGTTGCAGACACTGAGTTTACAGAGGAAAAATCCTCAGATATTCACCACTCTGCTCTTGAATGTGTTTAGAAGTGCCTCAGTTTTGGAAATCTTGATTTGCTCATATGTCTATCCAGATCAACAGTCTATCGTGGTGATCATCTACCTGTATCTCTCAGTCTGGTAGAAAGGTTTAGAGCATCCCTTACAGATCTGGTCTTGAACAAGACACAGAAAGATATGGCACCCTTTCATCTAATAGATCAGTAGTTGAGCACTCATGGAGGTTTGAGAGATTTAACTCCTTCTTCTGCCCAAAGGAAACAGAACCACAACTCCAAATGTAAGGCAAAGACCTTAAACACTTGGTTTGAGGATGTTCATAAAAGCACTAGGGAGTAGCTCCCCTCCTCTAGTTTATTGAAGTGGTTTCGCTTTGATTTAAACAGTCATATATTCTTTATGCTAGGAGAGAGAGAGAGAGTGTGGTTGTTTCGCTTAATGGTAAATCTCCCCTTAGGATGGAAAAGGGAAAAAAATTCTTAGTCTTTGCTTCACTGAGCACCTAAGGGTGGAAATATAAATTAAGGACATGTTGGGGGCAGGTGAGGGGAAGTTCTGTGTAGTCACTGTGTTTACATAATCTTTTTAAAACTCTCCATGCCCACATAGTCCACCTTCAACATGAGGTGCACACTAGTTCCAAAACAGCTCTTAGTATTTCACAAAACCAAACGCCTTGGGCAGATTGAGGGGAGGAGATACGGATTAAGATCAACACAAGCAGGGCAAGGGAACTGATCTTGAGACTCTACCATATGATTGTGAGTAGTTTATTCATTGAATTTTTGGATGAAAGACATAGCTGTTGCTGCTTCAGCTGTGTTTCGTAATGAGCTTGGGTACAGAAAATAGTAACGGAGTGCTTATGTTTCCCTTATGCTTTCCCCCTGCAAATCTCTTTGATAATACCAGTAGAAGAATTGCTATCTTATGGGTCCTCCCTGCGTTAATTATGATCTAGGTCCTCAGCTGCTCTGACCTCTCAAAGCAAAAATATGTACACTGCATACGCTGTATGCAGCAAGTTAAGTACCTGGAGTGACTACTGTTATTTCTGGTGCATTATGGATAAAACAGGAGCTAAAGAAGGATTTTGCAGCTCCTAATTTTGAGGGATCTCATCCTGAAATCCTGTTGACTCACAGTAGCGCATCTGCAAGCACTGTGCATACTGATGGGAATTAAATGTACCTTATGTCCAACAAAATACAGGAATGCGTAGTTAGTTAGGAGGAAACATCTGGATCATTCAGTGCAACCCAGCACTCTGTGAACACCGGGAAAGATCAAATCAATGTTGCCTTTAGATGAGTCTACAGAAGGCTTGTTGCATATATGTAGTTGCTCTGATACACGTGTGCGTAAATACATAGGGTTGCATCTGTAAAAAAAAAGGTACTACTGCCTGAAGACTTTGCATGCAAAATAAAGTGATCAGGGATGTTTTTGTTATCTTGAGCTCCTGCAGTAGAAGGCAATTAGTTGTTCAAAAATACAACTGGATGAGCCTAACAACAGCTTCTTGTTAATTATGGGTCTCAGCCATCAAAAAGATGACCACAGATCAGCATCACTGATCTACAGCCACTGAGGTCTCTAGCCCAGATCCACAAAGCAGTTAATGGATGTGAAGGGTCTGCTCTTCTCTGAGGGCCACAGACCACAACTGAAGGATACATGGAAGCACACTGGCCTACCTTAGATTTGAAGCGTTTCTTTCCTCTGAAAAGAAAGGCAAAAGACATCTGAGCCCCACCCTGTAAAGCGGATGCCAAGATGGATCCCATCTAACTTATGGTGGGTTAATCGACTGCAGGGGATTTAAGAAGAAGAAAAGGTAAACAAAAGGAAGCCATGTGTGGTTTGAAAGTCATTCTGGAGTGGGGTGCAAGCCTCATATTTCTACTGCTGTAGTGTAACATGCTGCACTCCCCTATGCTGCAATGTCAGTGATATATATGCTTTTAGCTCTCTCTTGCTTGCGTCTGTTGTAGGCTCAAACCCACTAGATATGCAGGAGACTTGACTGAAATCTGACAAAGCTAACCAACCAGACCTACCAACAAAACATGCAACTTTAAAATAAAGTTTGATCTTTATAAAGTTTAATCAAATAGCAGCTAGAAAAGGAGTCTGCTTCAAGTTTAAGAACTGAAGTTAGCTGCGTTTAAGTTTGTGCGTTTCACTTGGGTTTCCAATTTTTGCAATAACCTAGCTGCATGAATTTTTTCCTCCTAACAGGAAATGAGTTTTTATCTCTACCTTTAGGCATACAATTGATTTCTCATCATACTGAAGTTCCTATCAACCTGTGCTAATTGGCACCCTAAGCAGTCAAATTAAAGAGGGAGGAGGCTTATTCTGTCATCCCTGGAAGCAGTTTCTCCTGAATAAGACTGGACCACACTGGCAGAGCAGCATGATCAAGGTAGGCTTTACAATGCCTGTGCTGTAACTGTTTTGAAGAGATACAAGGTGGGTCCCCAGGGATTCAGTATATTACAGTTTCCCCTGCCCTAAATTCACTTCAATCTGTTTCAAGGGATTATTGATCTGAACGTTAAAGTCATTAGCCTCAGCACTTAACTGAGGACATGAAGAGGTACATTTAAGTTAGCATCATCAGGTCAAAGACACATGTGAGATGGAAACCATATCTGGAGTTCTCATGAATTGATCCAATAAAAGATAATATCTCTGCTTTAAGCCTTTGGTTCCCACACGTCACACTTTATTTCTATATGCATTCATGTCTCCATGGTAAGCCACTCTGAAATTTTTTTTTTTACCAGGTCAGTAGCAAGCTAATGGAAAACAAGTAAGGTGATAAGTTTTAAAGAGAAGCTAGAAATTATTATATCAGAGAGGACAACAGGAGATAATTGGATATAATTTATCTCCTACTCTGTACTTTGGGCTGATAAATAGTCATATACAATTGCTCACGGAGATATATTTTGAAGTAATGAGTAGCAATGTGTCCTTCAGCACCTGCAGTTCTCAGATACTCTGGGCACAAGGACAATATGGTTTAGGGCTGAGAAATTCCAATTAGCCCGAGAGAAGCAGAGGCCCAACCCCATTCATGTGAAACCATAGGGTAGGATTGAAGTGTCATAATTAACAAGTGGAAGATGTAAATAATAGGATCTGTGAGCTGGGACTCATACAGACCCCTTAATATCTGGAGATTCTCTTAAGCCCTACAGCATGAGATTTAACATCCTTTCTTAATATTTTGATAGGGTAAATTATTTTAATTAAAAATTTTAATCATCAATAAAAATAACTGTGGGTACTCCTGATATATCTATGTAGATATTCTATCCCATTTAGAATTATGCTATTTTTTGGCCTCATCCCCATGCTATAGCAATTAATTACAGTTTAATCACATGGTGAGTTAGAAATGACATTCCTTTGATCTGACTTTCATTCCTCATCTCTTAATTTCCTTGAACATCTATCTGGACTCATGAGAAAGAAAGAATCTTCTCTAGAGCATTCATTATCTTATATTCATTTACCACATCCCGTCCTAGCCATCTGCTTTCTAAAATATATAATTGCAGCCTTTCTGAGGTTAGAATTTAGAGTAGTCTACAATGTCCTTTGAAAAACGGATCACTCTCACTTGGAAACTTTTTTCCATGAACAGCAACTCCTGATATGCTACATTCAGCAGTGAGGTACTACTTATATTTGAATGCTACTTTACTTTATTATCTTTATGTTTCTCACTTATCTGGGTCATTTAATTGAAAGGGATATAGGCATGTTGACTTATAGCAACACGGAAGCCGAGATTATCCCCCAATTTAGATGCTAGCTCTTGTTGCCCAATTCATCTTGCCTAATTTGTTCACTACAATTTGTTATACCTCAGACTTCTCAAGTGCAGAAATGTGAGTGTCTAGTTATCTGCTTATGTGTGTGGTGACCTTCTGCTCTGACACAGACATCCATTCCATAGCAGAACCCCACCAAAACCCCCAAAACCAACGAACCAAAAAAAAATCTTAACCACGCCAAATGATTTAACTGTTTCCCTCCTTCCTGACTCTGCTCCTGTATGACTAGAAAACCCTTAACTAAAGCCCATGATCCAGGAATTACTTTTAAAGCAAGTGTAAGATCCACCACCTCATTCGATCTCTTCTATTATGTAGGTGAAGGTTTGAAACTACGTAGGTGTATTCCCAGTACAAAGATGCTTCTCTTTGCTGGAGTGGTGAGCTGCTACCAGCTAATTTGGGACCATTGGATAGTGGAATTACCATAGTCCTGCAGCTATGGGATACAGAGCGTTAGTGATATGCTTTCCTTTGAAAGCAGAGGTTGTGGGTTTGGGCCGTACCTATTGAGGGATCAAAAACGTGAGGTGGAGACATGCATGGCTGCTCTCCCAAAAAACAGGGAGAGCTTTTCTACACTCTTTCTGGGTCTCATGTAAGATAAAGAGCCATGCTTCAGCCCTCAATTATGTAGATTGAAGGATATGATGTGCAGATATGCTAAGATAATTGTGAGTCTGAGACCTTGCTTAATGAAATTAAGGTAGAGATAACTGCCTATAAATATACTTAGAAGGAAAGAAAGGTAGCACCACAGAGGGAACAGAGGTATTTAAGCTAAATAATAATAGACTTTTTAGTAAATAAATGTTGAAGGTTAGAAGGATTTTTTTTTTTTAAACAGTGAAAGTCCACATTGGTAAACCCCTCTGAAATGACCCAGAAGAGGATAATAAGGAAGAAACTAGATCCTGCAGGGAGATAAAAATTAATGGTTTCATCTTGCATGTCTGTCCTTCTGCTTCTGAAAAAAATAAACCAAACCCAATTTGCTTCTATGTGACTTAAACTTGAAAAGCTAGGACAGGCATAATGGGGAGGGGACAGGAACACTTGGAAGTTGTTTCAGGAGTAAAAATAGAAAGAAGAGCTAAAGGTTAAAAAAAAAATGTTTGAAATGTAATTCTCTGGAAATATGACCTGCCCTCACAGCAAGGAGCAGAAAGGAAAAACTCAGCACCTGAGACTGAAAAATGCAGAAGAAACACAGCAAATGGCAAGTCCTTACATGTGGTGGTTGCGTAGTTAGTAGTTATATGCATAGAGGGCAAGAGGGTGCATCAGGAAAAGTCACATTGCACAGGAACAGAGCAGCTGATACCATCGATGTTTGCACATCACCTCATTAACACCAGCAGGTTCTTGCCAGGTGCTGTCTTGTTTCTGGGCTGGAGAGAAGGGCTGGACCTGCACCCTGTCACCACGGTGCTATTTTTATCCATAAAAAGAAGATTTCTGAGTTGGAAAGGACTTCAGCTGGCAAAAAGGAGCACATTCCTTTGCTTTTAGGAAAGACTCACAGCAGCTCTCTACTCTGTATTCAGGTGCAACAAGCAAGCCTTTTACTTGTTTTATTCTCTGATACAGCTGCCTGGTGCAAGTGAAAATGCACAAAATATTGTAAAAGACACAAAAAACCTGCTGTGTTGTTTGTTTGGAGGGGTTTTTTTCAGAGGAATTAATCGCTTCAGTTGTTAGACTCCCTGTTTCTCAAACATTAGGCCTGAAATATAAACTGAAACCAAAATAGTTCTGTTCCAGACAAAAGAAAGAGGAAAAAAAAATCACTTGAATGCCATTTTTCCAGGTCTAACTCAGGCTGACAATCGTGATGGTCAGCTATATATTATAGCGGAATCTCATTATTGCAAAATGTAGTTATCTGCATCACTCAAGTAAAAATTTATTCAGCTGCAATCTCCATTGTTCTGCTGTCGCAAACACCACCGTAGTAAATGCATGTGTCTCTAAAGGGATTGCTGCTCCTTATGCCAACACACTTGCTTTCAGAAGAAGAAACAAAACAAAACCAAGCTTCAATATTATACATATAAAATATATGCTTTGACATGAGCCACCACTTGCAGCAAGGCAAGCTCACCTAATGCTGTCAGTGATGCTGTGGGTGTAGATGAATATGTATGCACATGTTTGGGATCTTAGTCCTTCCCACCACTTAACATAATCTAGACTGTGGTGGAGCTTCTCCTATAAACACTCTGCCTTCTAAGGCATGTATCTTTGTTTTTAAAAGACACCACCCAGAAGAGCAAGCTCACTGAAACTGGTAAGTTATTTCAACTAAGAAAAAATGAAGATAGAGAAAAGCAGATT
Organism: Theristicus caerulescens; assembly: GCA_020745775.1. Taxonomy (NCBI): domain Eukaryota; kingdom Metazoa; phylum Chordata; class Aves; order Pelecaniformes; family Threskiornithidae; genus Theristicus; species Theristicus caerulescens. The sequence goes on along the minus strand of CM036558.1, from coordinate 162,235,397 downwards.
TAGAAAGAAAGAAAAAGTTATTTTCCATTGCAATAGGATAAAGGGGTAAAGTGAGAGTTGGAAACAGATGTTGCAGATCAATATTGTTCTCTGTGCAAGGATACATTTCAAATCTCCTAGCTGTCTGTCAGTCTTGACGTTAGTTCATTATTGTGCAAAATTTTGGTTATTTTCTTCCTGCAATTGAAATGCATTGAAGACTCTTGTTTGAATGAGGTGTCAAGATCAGCTGTCAAAAACTGACTATAAAGGAGAAGAAATGCCATATGATCCATAACTTCATTAATGGTATTGTCTTCTTGGTGATGGCATTCTGTTCTTCCTATCATATTGGTTTAGTTATTTGGTTGAGGCAAAGGTAACAGTTTAAGATATTTACTGTTAAAATAAGGGAAATCCATGTTGTATGGAGCTTCCAAAAGTTATTTCTGCTGTGCTGCATGTGGAAATTTGGATGCTAGTCTCTGAGCTTTCCTTGAGGATCTTGGTATATTAGTATCCACAATGAAGTGTGATGTAATAAAAACCTTGTTGAAACAGATTATTCAAACAAAATGAAAAGCGTAATCTGTTTATTTATTTGCTGATCCCCAGCTTGACTTTCCAGCTCAGTGGCTTGTGTAAACTTCTGTAAGTTATGGACTTGTACACAGTAGTATTAGGCTAATCAGAGGAAGGAAATTAGGCTTTCTAATATGAGACAATTCTGACTTCTTTCTTTTTTTTCCTTCCTGGGTAAAATATCTATATGTCTGCTGCTTCCAGAGCAGCAGAAGCTCCTCCAGAGAGTAGCTGGGAAAGGAGGATAGCTGTAGTGGTAAATCATTGTACTGATAGTGATCTTAAGACATGATGCAGTCTTCTTCACTTGGGATTGACTGGTTTGGATCAATTAATAAATTCAGTTGCTCAGGTGAGTTTGACTGTTAGGAATGAGAAAATTCAGAAATATATTTTTCTTTTAAAAAAGAGAAAAAAATAAAAATTGAGAGCAAGCTGGAAATAAAAGGTCTGAGAAAAAATTACTGTTGAGATCCAGCCCTTTGGGAAATGATGGTCATCAGTGAAAGAGAAGGAGTTTATTTGGAAAGCTGTAACCAGTACTGGACATTGTACTGTAAAGTGGTTACTGCAGGGTACAACTACAATGTATGGTACTGCTACAGAAAGTTTTGTGGAACAGCATTGAAGACCAGCTGAAATGGAATTAAATTAGTTGTTCACCAGCTCTTTCTTTGTTGAACACCACTGAGGAGGAATGAAGGAGGGGAGGTCCTCCAAGGAGAGTACTAGTTGTCAACATGCTGAGGAGAACTACTGAAGACCTAAGTGAGGACTAAACATACAGGCATGGGTGTCTGTGGAAGTGTGGGTTGTTTGTTTTGGTGGTTGGGGTTTTTTTGTGGCTTATTTGAATTTCCTGGAGCGATGCTGGGAGAATCATGTGGCACATTGTCCTGGAAGAAAGGCAGAATCATTTTCAGAAGGAACAGAAGTTATGGACAGTCGCTTTGATTGTTGTACAAGCTGGTTGTCTCAGCAGAGCTCACAAAGTAACAGGATGTGGGCAGAGGGGTGGGTGGCATCCATAACAGACCATTACAATACTGTGGTTTTATTGTGGAGGGGTGTTCCACAAGAGTAAGATGACCAGCCCTGCTCCCAGGGAAAGCAGCTGCTACCTTCCCCTGGAGCAGAATGACTAAACTTCAGATCTTGTTTGACTTACCTGAAGTCTTCGCCTTCATGGAGCTTTTGCATGCCATTTACCTGGCTCAACTGGAGTTTAGTGGTTCACTCATTCTGAGTGACCTCCTTTCTGTCATGAACTCAGGCAATTTTTTCCATAGACCCTTAAATGTGGATTGCTGTGGTTTCCTGGACTTGGCAAGATATTGCACACACCCTTCTAATCAAAGGCAATGCCAGGTAGAACTTGCTGGAGTGTTAGCAGTGGTTTAAACACGGTGAAATATAATATATGAGAGTTCAAAGGACATTTGAACTGATGAATGTTTTGAATGTTTAGTGATGTTACAGTCCACTGAAATTACCAGAGATGAAGGTGCACAGTAAGAGCTAGTGAGGGAAGGCAGAAGGCTATGGGTGTGTTCCTGGGCGTCTGTGCATTTCCCCTTTGGGATGTCCATTAGTGAAGTGGGTTGGGGTGCTCTAGCTGTTCTGATCTTGCTTTGCTCTTTTTAACTCTCCTCTGGAGATCAGATCTTCCCTGGTAGATACTTTTTAGCTCTGCCGTCTCTCCTGCTGGTATTTATTTACAGATTCATTAAGTACTATTTCCATAGTTAGTTTAATTAGGGAGTCCTCAGCTCTGATAAAAGATGATATTAAAGCTTATATAATCCCTGCCTGGCTTATTTGTTTGCAGGTTAATTCTCCAGCCATGTTAACTTAATAAGACATCTTTTAGTATTTTGCTTCACTTGTGTTTCTGTGATCCTAGTGGAAAGCTTTGCTGGGAAACTTGGCCAACCTGTAGGCAATGGGGTTGCTTTGAGGCTCCAATTTTTGTGCCTGTGAGCCTTGATTTGGACCTTGTGCAACCTCACAGAAACACTGGAGTGAACCCCAAAATTAGAAAGGTCTAGGCTTTTTCTAGAAATGGGGTCTAAACTAAGCATTTGATTACTTTTCAATGATAATATTTTTACTCTGGATATGCACTAGATAAGATCCTGGCCTCTGAAGACTATTTACTCTGATAGTGCCAGATACCAGTTGCTCTCAAGCCCTTAACTTGGGTGTTAAATGGTCTGGTGTCTGGTTATTCACACAGAGCTGACAGATGTGACACAAGACCTGCAGGAGCCCTGGTCTCTTCTGGAGTCGCAGCTGGAGGCTAGCGGGGAAGCCTGGGGCATCTCAAACAGCATCAGACATCTCCATTTAGGCAGCTGAATCCCACCATGGGCAAGAACCTATCTGATGTAAAAGCACGTCCTCTTTTGCCATAGAAGAATCTTGTATTAAAGCATATTCTGTCTAAATTTGATAGCTTATATCTTAGATAGCCCACACTGTGGAGAACAGTGGTTTTGATGTTTGACACTTCTGGCCACTGTTACTGTGACTAACAACCAACACAGCTCTTCTGGAAACACAAAAATCTATTATGCCACAAGGTTTTAGCACTTTGACTAAAGAAAAACTGTGTCAGATATCCATGTTATTTGACATTTCTGTGCATGTCTTTTTAATTAAAAATAACAAACAGTGACATAATCGGAAGACTATGTAAAATTCCTTTCTTATCTGAAGTTTCAGAAAGGAAAAAAAAAACAAGCACGTGGAAAATAATCTGAATAAGGTGGGGGAAGCAGTTGAAACCCTGTGAGGTTTTTTTGTTGGAAGGTTTTCCCCAGGCACTGTAATTTTAGATGCTTTCTTGCATAAGCATCTTGTAACACAAGGCTGGGTTGTGTTGTCATGGAGACTTTCGGGGTACCTCATCATTTTGCTGGAAAAGACAAATTTCAGAGTGGCTGTCATTGTATTAATTTAGTCACAGGACCAGGCTTCCCATTGGTGCTATCCCTTCAGTCCTTATTCTTGTGTACACTAAATCTTTTTTATGCCATTGCAGAGCATAAGGGTGGTTGCATGTTCCTTTATGAAACTGTCTCCACGTGAATTCACAGGGCACAGTGCAATAAATTAGTGTGAAGAGGGATTTATGGCCAGGCTGAGAAAAGTGCACACAAAGGCTTCAGTTTCATGAAGGAAGAAGTCTGTGCTGCCATCACCAGAAACCTGGTTTACTGTTTGCTCTGTCATGTGGCACTGACTGCCTGGAGAAAAAACATCTAGTCACTGTGTATGTGATGTCTAAGATAAAACCTGAATAACACCATTATTTCTTTCTGTGATGATTCCAGATTCAGTACTGCCTACGAAAAGATCCCCAGCTGACATTCAAAATGCTGAATTTGAATGCGCTTAGTTGCAAAATGGTTTGTGTGTGTTAAGCTTTCTCTGCTCTCAAAGACTTGCAATACAGAGATAAAATTGCCTAGCACAGCGCCTAGTGTTAGGAAAGCTTCAGACCTCCAGGGCCAGTGGTCTTAAATGCACAGAGGTGCCTACCTCTCCTTCAAATGGGATTTGCCCTGCAGTTATGCACCAAAATGGATCTTACTCCTGGTGTCTGCAGGGTTGGCCTCAGGCAGCTGCCCACCTAAAAGGGTTTAAGAGAAAATCAACATATAACTGTTGCAAGCAGCTTCCAAACATGATTTTTGCTCTGACTTGTCTCTCAACTTTCCAACTACTCTCAGCTCAAGTTTGCCCTGACATCCACCCCAGCCTTCCTCTTTGGGAATTCATGAATCCTCCCTCACTTCATCCTCCGCTTTCCTTGCCCCAGCCTCATATGCTCTCAGACCCCATGATGCTCTTGCTTCTCTCTCTGTTCTGCCTGTCAGTCTTCCTTCTGCATGAAACCAAGGAGGTTACCTGATGCTGCTGGAATCAGACAGTTATGAAGAATTTGCAGCGATACAAATGTCTATCTGAGTCCTTCCCCAGGACGTATGTGTAGGTGGAGCTGACAAATGACATGAAGCCTTCACAAGGCTATTTCAGACAGACGATATAGAAAGCAAATGAACCTGTGGTAGTCTGGGTTGCTGTGTCCTGTCTGCTGTCCCTCAGATTTATTTCACCTTTGCAGGATATAAAGATTATGTCAAACCTATTTCAGGCTGATGTCCTGAAAGGACTGTTTGTCCCTCAGACTGCCTTATTTTCTTTTTTTGTTGTTGTTTTTTGTTTTTTTCCCTGTCCTCAGCTAGAGGCAAATCAAAATAGCTCTGGGTGGTTGTAAATTGTCAGTGTGCATTCTCATAATATCTTTCTAAGTCAATTGATCTCAGGACTCTGAGATAAGACACCCCAAAACCCCTCTGTTTCAGGGAGCAGGGGATTACACTTTGGGTTTTAGCTGCTTGGTGAAAAATATCTTTGCTTTCCCCTTCCGAATGATGTTTTCTTTCAGGTTAAAAGATTAGGGGGTGGTGGGAAAACAGTAAAACCCCTACTGACTGTAGGGAGAGAAAAGGTTCCCCAATGCCCAAAGGCTCTTCCCTTCCTTTTTTGCCTTCTAAACTTCTTTCAAACATCCCCCCCAATGCTTCCATGTTTTTTGCAAAGCCATTGAAAGAATTAGAATCAGGTATGCAGTAATAGAAGGGGACTGGTTATGGTTGTGGTCTCAGTACAGGATCCTAGGCAGGTTATTTAAGGCCTTTTGACATGATACTGTTGGAAAGGGTATCCTGCTTTTAAATGCTTTGAATTTCAAATGTGTTGTAGGCACTTAGTCCCACTAAAAAGCCTCTAGGTCTCAGGAAAGCTAGGCTAGGCTGAGTGTTTGATGGTTATTTTAAGCAATATCTTCTGCATTTAGCAAGCCACCATAAATCTTACTTAGAACTTGTAAAATATGGACATGATAAAGCAGACAGGAGCTTTTAAGAAGTGACAGAAAAGCTAATTCTTGTGGCTCTTTACCTGGCTCTTGTTGGTCTTCTCCAAATGCAGCACATTAACCAAATTACTTGCAGGGCATCCTACTAAAGCAAAGTGTGCTTATGGAATAGGTAGAGATATTTCATATCCCCTAACAAAATTCCTCTACAAGCAGAGATAAAAAACCCTTAAGATGTACAAAATCCTGCAGTAATCTCTTACTTTAAGAGATCTTTAAATCTATTGTACATAGCAATTGACTAGAATGTCCTAATTGCATTTGCATGCAGAGACCTTGGAAGGGATGGATTAAATGATTTAGTTAATTGCCCACCCTGCTTGGCTCATGTGGGTGTGTATATACCAATTATATTTATCTGGCAGGTGTTCCTTTCCTCTCTGTCCTTTGGACTTGTTGTTCCCTGTGCTGTTACTCAATCAAGGCTTATGAAAAAAAAAGGGATAAATAAAAGAAATTAGTAAGATGCTTAAGCAGTCTGTACCACTGCAGCAGTGTGGAAGGTGCCCAAGGAGCCCTGAACATCTGACCTTTCTTTCAGATACTGCTGAGATGGAGGAATTAAGACCATGGCAATTAAAGGATTGTGTCACAGTAGAATTTTTATTTATCTAAATACAGCATTCAGGTAATATTTAGCTCATTAGTACCTTTGCAAAATGTTATTAAATTGATGTATGTCCTACTTCAGAGCATGCCTACAAGGCAGGGAAGTTCTGTTGTCACATTTTTAAAGTTTGGGTGCCATAGTATGTGATGGAGAAGTGACTTGGCTAATATGACTGAGGAAGTCTGGCCTGGGCTGGGATTCGGAGCTAAGACTCTTGAGCAGTGAGCAGGAAACTCTTTGCCATTGCCCAGATTGCCAGCTCTTACTTCATGTCAATGGAATGTGGCAAACAGAACTAAAGATATCAGCCAAAGACATTTAGGAACCCACTGTGAGCAGACACAAGTCCTGTGGCTCTCTTAAGCCACCTCTGCAAGTCAGTGGGTTACCAGAAATCTGGAGAAGAAGAAAAAGGAAAGATTCAGGTAGGATTTTAAGAGTTAGTTTTAGACACAAAGGTTATGATGAATGGGACTTGTGGATCAATTCCCAGATGAGTTTTGATTTCATTAGCCAGTGGGCTGAGACCTCACTGTAGAGCATACGTACGATCTCAGTGTCAACTTCCTTGCTTTTATTTTCTCCTTTCTGTTGTCCAAGGATGCACATATCTCTGTAATTTAGTGAGACAGGTGCTGCAGCCATGGATTACGGCAGCCCAGGGGAAGTCTGAGAATTGCATGTAATATGCCAGCTTGCAGCTACACAGCCAGCTCTGCCAGCTTGTGTGGGCAAGCGTTTGACCTTGCTGTTCTGTTTTGGGATGCCAGAACAGAACACACTGCACTTGGGCACTGCAGTTCTCCACAGCCTCTTCAGAGAGAGAGAATAATCTTACACCCTTCTGTCCATCTGTGAATGAAGCCAAGGGCTAGACACTCTGACTTCTGTCACTTGAAATCCTGGGAAGATTGCCATAACACACTCTGTTTCACCTTCCTTTCTAGCCGTCAGCTTTACTGCCGCCTGACATAGCACTGTCCACCCAAGGCCCTCCAAAGTCAGAGAGTCCTCAGGTAGTCAGGCTGGAGAAGTGGCAATGAAATTTCCATATTGTGGTCCCACATTGTCTGCCCCTAATGATCAGTTTTTATGTGTCTGTGTGCGTAAGTAATTTTAAATATCTGATGCCATTATGAAACAACTACATGCCAATCTTGGTGGGACATCATAAGGCTTAATCAAATGTTTGCAAAGTATTCTGCCATGCTGAGACACTAGGTGCTACAGAAGACAAAATATTGCTACAAATAAAAAGTCTATCATAATCTGGGAAAGTAGGTGTCTACATTAAAAAAAAAAATTGTGTCTAGTACAGTCACTTTCTATAGCACTCTGCAAGCACAATGTTACTCATCAACTTTAAGAGATTCTCCCCAAAGGCAGGTCCTTGGTTGACACAAGAAGCTGTCTCACGCAAAGCAAGTAAATTGTGAGTGTAAGACAAATAGAGTCAGAAGGTGGGATTAATTCTGCTTGATTTTTTTGTTTGTTTGGGGTTTTTTTGTTCTGAATGCTTACCTTGTTGTGGTCAAGATCTGAGCTATCTATCCACTTAACCTCTCTTTATAGCCAGGGGAGATAAATGAGTTCTTTTGCCACAACCCCCCAGTCTGGTTTTGGCTCTTTCTTTGGAGCAATATTATAGAATCATGGAATCTTAGAATAGTTGGGTTGGAAGGGACCTTTAAAGGTCATCGAGTCCAACCCCCCCAGTTGTGCCCTAGATTGTTACTAGAAAGGTTTAGGCTTTTTGTTGTGTTTGTATATCTACACTGTATATATCTAAATAGTCTGTGTCTTGAAATGTGGATCCTGTCAGCCAGCAGGCTGTAGAAGGGTTTTGAGAATGAGCATAGAGCCCTCTTGTCATAAAGAAATCCTGCATATAGTCATGATGGGTCTATCATTCAGTAATGTATCTATCTGAAGTGCTACAGTAAGTCAAAAATAGCTCTGATGAAGGTGAAATCTGGCTCACACTGAGACCATGAAGCTAACCTTATCTCAGCCACTGAGTCTGAAAATGACTTTCACAGAACTTATCCCCCAGAATGTGAGGTGGGCGTCAGTATGCTGTTCGGATAGTGGTTTTTCTTTTTCCTGCAGATGGAGATCTACAGTTGTTGTATGTCATATCAGCAAAACTGCTCAGCTTGCTAAGGATGAGACCCACGGATTCTGCTTGTTCATTCACTTTCCATGCTGTTACTTGTTTTGCATTTGATATCCTTCCCTGGGTAAAGCAACTAACACTTATGTGTCACTAAGTGGTAGCCATAAAGGAAATCAGCTACCCCTGTCTCTGCTGTCACTAGAGGGGAGCAGTCCTAAAGGCAAAAGAAGATGGTGCGAATCATCTGTAAGAAGAAAATAAAATTCCCATCTCCTTCTGCACAGTCTCCAGGCATCATTTGTACTCCAGCACAATCACAGCCAGTGGAAAAACTCCAGACATTATTGCCACCCTTGTTTTTATTAGCACCAATCTGGAATTAGTGCCGCATGTGGTGCTAATTTTTGCAGTGCTATCTGAGAACAGATTACAAACATCACGATGGAACACCAGGGCAGATGAACTGAGGATCATTTGAGGCATGTTCTTTTGCTGGGGCAGTAAAGCTTGTTTTGCTCTCTAACAACTTTAAGGTGTAGAGGCCAACAAGTTCATGTTGCTTGGAAGGAATTAATGGAAACATCAGTGCATAAAATATTTTCCTGCGAAAATATTCCCTTTTTCCTCTCCAGGAGAAACTATATGGTATACATTTTTGGGAAGTTATTGCAGAGCTAGCAGGTGGCAGTGGAGAAGGTGAAAGTGGTGCTGGAAGACTGGAGTAGCTGGAGCAGTGGTGGGAAGAGATAACGACTAAATGTTGGGGTCTGTTAGAGGAAAGTGGACTTGGACGAGTTGGCACAGGCAGAAAAACATTAAGATCTAATATGTAAGCAGTAATCAGTGATGTTACAGCTCATGTTTGTCCAGCATAACCTACTTGAAGGAGACTTGACTTTAATGGGGAAGCGTCCTGATGTTTACTGAAAATTGAGCTTATTAAATTAATTCTGATTGTGTTTAATTGGAACTTCAAAACAATCTGTTATCTTTGGCTTTATCACTCCTGACCACTTTGACAGGACAGTAAAGTTACAAAGGTAGTTAATATATGCACTAATGCAGAAGCCGTAAATATTTTCAGTACAGTCAAAGTATCTTAAATAGCACTTAACAGCATTGCTCTTTGCTGTTACTCAAAGAAAAAGATTAGGGTTCATTTGAATAGGTGCTAAAAGCATTTGTGCTTTTGGAAGCATTTGGAGTCATGGTGATTTGTTCTTCTAACCTGGCCTTAATTTTCCTCTTTCTTCACTAATGTGTGTGGTCTAATCCAGTGTACCCAATCATTGAGGCAAGTAATCTTGCAGATAAAAGGTAGGCTGGGATGGGTCAATAGCTCTGCTTGCTCCTTTCAACTTTCTCTTCCCATTCTACCACTACTGTTGCCTTCATTTCTCCAGGAAGGAGGTGGGACTGGTAACTATCTTGAAATGGGAGCTGTGCCATGTGTCCTCATACAGCCTCCCATCTTTGCTTAGCCAGTTATTCAATCCACAGTTACAGTCAGCCCAAATTGATCTGAAGTTACTCATACCCTAGTTAATCAGGTGAATTGGCGGTACTTGTAGCTCAATGCTTTCTGTTCCTTTCCCCTGATATCCGTTGATTTTCAGTATCAACTTGTTGTGGTTTAACCCCAGCAAGCAACTAAGCACCACACAGTCGCTTGCTCACTCCCCGCTGGTGGGATGGGGGAGAGAATCAGAAGAGTAAAAGTGAGAAAATTCGTGGGTTGAGGTAAAGACAGTTTAATAAGTAAAGCAAAAGCCGCACACGCAAGCAAAGCGAAACAAGGAATTCATTCACTCCTTCCCATCGGCAGGCACGTGTTCAGCCATCTCCAGGAAAGTGGAGGTGAGAAGAGACCAAAGTGTGAGGAGAGTTGGCATTCTGGGGAGAGGACTTAGAAACAGGTCAGGAGATGAACCTGCTGAGGCAGAGATGATGGGAGAAATTGGGATGGATGGATCTATGACTGATGGGAATAATGGAGTTTCAGGAAGGTTTGCTCTAAAAAAACCTGGGAACCACTTGACTATGAGTTTCTTTTTCCCATCTGGGATGCAGAAATGTTTCAGTGGTGTGCACCATGTGTGGTTATGAAACAGATGAATCTTTCTGTGAGAAATGCATAGGTAGACTTCTTTTCCTTCTGGTCCGAGTGTTTGTAGAAAGCAATCTCTTTTGTGACAGATGAAGTAAACCAAATTTTAAAGCTCTTTGACTCCTTCACTGTAGTGAGTTTTTTTCTAAATCTCTTTCGTATTTGTCTTTGTGTTCGAGTCAGCCTACTTATACACTAGCTGTAGAATGTTTTGTAGAGATGGATCCTGTAAAAATGCTTTCCATGGTGTGTTGTGCATTCTGAATTTGGGATTGAACTCAAGCCATTTTAAGAACAACTTGAGAGTTGTTCTTGAGAGTTCATTGAATCTTGAGAATTCATTAGTAACAGAGATCAACTAGTGAAAGATGAACACAGACACATTGAAAAATCAGTGAAAGCAGAGATATCTATGTTTGTCTGTGGGAATTTTTTTTAGAAGCACCAACAATCAAATGCTCTCATTTCAGATTTGTCAATCATCTGAAGTGTTAAAATTTCACAGAGCTAAATTATACTGGATTCTTTTTCTATCTTGACTCTCATTTTTTAGGGATTACATTTGAAAGATTTTTCTCCAACAATAAGGATTAAATAGGCTACATGAAAACTGAATTTTCACTTCAGACCTCTGCAGTGGGATAATTTAAGAAAAACAGCAAATGTTGCAGGCCCAAAAAGAAAATGGGAAGTGAGTAATAGTAGTACTGCAAAGTTCCTTTGGATTTCAAGAGAACAATTGCTAAATAAAGCTAAACTATATGTTTCATCAATGCTAACTGTTAGTGATGTGAAAAGATGTGCAAGGAAATAAAAAAGGCAACAAGACAGTGTCATAAAAAGATGACTTTCTTGTGAAGCTTAAGGCTGACACGTATTGTGTAAAAGTGCAGATGTCTAGCAATTTAAGTTCTAGGCTGTCTACCTTCTGTACCTTGGCAATTTTAATCTGTGGGATTTGGACAGAACAGCTAGGCTCAATCATTACTCACCAGTGGGCTCTGGATCTGCATAATCACAGCACTGACAGTTAAGTAAACACAGGATGTACCATGTACCAGAGATATTCTGTAAGCAGAGAGTAGAGGAATAGCTCTCAAGCAAGTACATGCATATACAGCCATATGACCTGGAGATCAGCTGGATGGAAGCTCACAACTACTTCATAATAATGACCAACACATGTGTTGAGCCTGTGGTGAGCAGAAGGAAGCTCAACCTTCATTTAAAGAACAATAAAATGAATTAATATAAATTTATCACGGTAGAAAAGCAAGTCAAAAGCTCAAACCTTGGTTATACATGTGGCTATGTGAACAAGTAACCACAAGGTAGACAGTCTTCAGCATGAAATTTGTCATTGTGATAAAGGCACCAGTACAGACTTTAATAAAAATAAAAATTAAAAAAAAAGCAACTTAAACAATAGTGCTTTTTTAATAGCGTCAGCTTCATACTAGTTTGACATGGCTATGTAATCTGTTCCAGACATCCTTTTATATTAAATGTCTCAATAATGGAAGATGATGTCTACATTCCCATTACTGCTATGAAGATCTAATGCATAATCAATATGATGTACAGTAAAAGAAAACCAATTATTAACCAATATGTTAATGAAAAAAAATAGCTAGAAAGATGGGGATTGCACTTGGCCATTTATTTTGTGTGATTAAATTCCAATGAATCTTGTGGGACATCCTTCAGAGTTTCTCTACAGAAAAATGAAGGGGTGGGGAGCAGAATGGCTTGGAAAACTTAATAGCCCATTGTCAGTCATTAGCAACTCAAATCCAGTCTCATTTATGAGTGAGGAAAAGATTTTATTGTCTTATGTCTGTGAGGAGGAAGGGTGTGGTTCATGGTTCAGTTCCAGAACTTATCAGAAAGAGCCCCAAAACCTTGATCTCCTTGTTTTTGTTAAATAGTTTGTTGGGAGGAAATCATTAGTACAGTCGCGACATTCGCCTTAACAATATTATTATGCAAAGCTCTAAGACTAAGGAAAATGCTGACTAAATGGTTTTTTAAGAGCTTATCTGTCTCAGGAAGTTGCCTGGTATGACTTTTCCCCATGCAATTTCTTTGGAATAGGGGTTTTGTGTTAGTTAACATAAGTCTGTTTGGGACTGAACTTGGAGAAGCCTCAAAAGGTCACTGAGAGCAGGATGAGCAGCACAAGAGGAGGCTGGGAGTGATGTACTGGCTGTTCGTGCTGGGATTCAACTTGCAACAGCTTTCCTGTACAGCCTAAGAGCTGCCCAGGACAAAAGTAGGTTGTCTGGGAGAAATTTGCTTTTGCCATAGCAACCACAAGCAGGACACAGTTTTCCATGGCTATTCATTTCATTGCATCTGAAAGTAGTAAGAACCTTATTTGTTTCTGTCTGCGATGAACTAAAAATGGCTTTTCTGTGTTTGTGGGGCCTGTTTGATATCATTCAGCTGTAGGATGTATCCTTAGCGAAATAACAGGGGCTTTAACCTCATCCTCAGACTAATAGCTTGTATGTGATATACCCTACCACCCTAAAGAAGCATCTTAGCAGGGGGAAACCTTGTAAAAGCATTCATATCTCCACATTGCTCTTGCACAATTCTTTTGTTGTGTTGTTCTGTCAGGGGTTCCTTTTCTGCCGCATCTTGAAGATCTTGAGATCTTGCCACAGGCAAGATAATCCTGTGATAGCCTGAAATTCAGAAATGTGTCATGCACCAGTCTAACATATCCCAGTATCATGGGAGCTCCCAGTCTGTGTGTGGGATAAAAAGCATCTCCAACATGGGATTGTAACATCATAGGTTTGTGTTGCAAGAATTCACGTTAGTAATCTACATGTGTCTTAGCACAAGGCTATATGCAAAGCAAAAACAGTTCTTAACAACTTTAATTTGAAAAAAGAAAGAAAAAAAAAAATCCGTGCTCTTTACAAACTTACAGAACATATTAGTCACCTTGATGTAGAGCCTATTCATCTATTCCATTGTAATTGTAAAATCAGTTCCCTCCTTGAACCAAAGCAAAAATCCTTCTCACAGGTGAAAAAGCATAAGCTTTCACAATATGAGAAAATTCATTTCTTATTGCCATCTGCCTCTGGGATGTGAAAAGGAAGGGAGTTGATGCTGTATGGGCTCTGCCTTTGTGATTTAGTTAATCCTGCTGTGATAAAGTCCCGCATCTGAAGTAGTGACTGTCAGCAGTTCCTCTGCAATAATGCACATGAAAAAGAGGGTGAACAAAAGAAACACAAAGCTAAAAGGAAAAAGAAAATGCAAGAATTTCAGTTGTAATACTGCATGCTAGCTTCACGATCAAATTAAATCTTCTCTGTTCTCATGTCCACTGCTGATTTTTATATGTTCTAGAGAGTTTCATAGGAAGGATGGTCCAGTGCTGTTTGGAAAAGCCTGTGCACTCAGAAAACAGGTGTTTGACTCCTTTCTCTGTTATAGGCTTCCTTCATGATCTCTGGCTTGTCACTTGGGGCCTCTCAGTGGGGACCCTGACTTAGTTACCTTTAACCACAGAGATAGATTTCAACAGCAGATTTCTGACACAGGCTTATTTATTCAGTAAATAGCAAGCCTGGGTATCCATGGTTAACCAGGACACCGTGAGATGTAACTTCCCAGCAGCTGCCAAGAGAGGGATGTAGTGCAGGTCCCTGTCATGTGCATTTAAACATATCCCGGTACATTATGTCATGTATTTTCCTATTGGTTGCTTTTCTTTGTCACACATTTATTTGAGCCATTTAATCTGTGTGCTAAGCATTTACTTAAATTCCAGGTATCATTTATGCTGTGGGTTTAATTTATATTTCATTATATGCAAGTGTTTTGGGGTAGACCTGCTGTGATACATACGGTAGCTGGTCCTGCTGTTGATTAGCCACTTAGACTCCAGGATGATAGCTCAGTACCATGCTATCATGTTTCTCATCCTAGTGCCTCTCCTGTATCCTCCTTTCTGTCACCCAGTTGTGTTGGCCGAGCCCCTTGCTCTTTAGTTTTTTTGCCTGTATGCATCACCCTTCATTCAAGCATTTCACTGAATACTCAGTGACGTACTGTATAAACCTTACTGTGGTGGGTTAATGTTGTCTGGCCATCAAGTACCCACCAAACTGTTCCTCAGCAGGTCAGGGGGAGAAAATACATGAAGACTCATGGGTTAAGATAAGGAGAGGGAGATCACTCAACAATTACTGTCACAGGCAAAACAGACTTGACTTAATATTTTTATTTATTGTCAATTAATAATAGAGGATAGTGAAAAATAAAAACAAAACTATAAACACCTTCTCCCCCACTTCCTTTCTTCCAAGGCTCAACTTCATTTCTGACTCTTCTACCTCCTCCCCGCCACGCAGTGCAAGGGTATGGGGAATGGGGTTCTGGTCAGTTCTTCATGCTTCATCTCTGCTGCTCCTTCCTCCTCACACTCTTCCCCTGCTCCGGAGTGGGGTCCGTCCCACAGGAGACAGTTCTTCACAAACTTCTCCAACATGGGTCTACATGCTGCAGTTCTTTAAGAACTGCTCCAGCGTGTGTCCTTGAGGAGCAAACTGTTCTAGTGTGTGCTCCTCTCCACGGGTCACAGGTCCTGCCAGAAAACCTGCTCCAGCATGGGCTCTTCTCCACAAGGTTACAGTTCCTTCCAGGAGCCTGCTCTGGCATGGGCTTTCCATGGGCTGCAGCTTCCTTCAGGGCACATCCACCTGCTCCAGCATGGGGTCCTCCACGGGCTGCAGGTGGATCTCTGCTCCACCATGGACCTCCATGGGCTGCAGGGGGACAGCCTGCCTTACCATGATCTTCACTGAGGGCTGCAGGGGAATCTCTGCTCTGGCGCCTGGAGCACCGCCTCCCCCTCCTTCTTCACTGACCTGGGTGTCTGCAGAGTTGTTCCTCTCACATATTCTCACTCTTCTCTCTTGGCTGCTGCACAGAAGATCTTACCCTTTCTTAAATATGTTATCACAGAGGTGCCACCAGCGTCACTGATGGGCTCAGCTTTGGCCAGCAGCAGGTCCATTTTGGAGCTGGCTGGAACTGGCTCTGACTGACACGGGGGCAACTTCTGGTGTCTTCTCACAGAAGCCATCCCTACCCTTTCCTCCCCTGCCTCCTCACTACCAAAACCTTGCCACATAAACCCAATACACTTACACTAGTGATCCAACATCTGGGTATAATGTTTCATATGAATGCTTGAACAGACTATTTTATTTTATTTTCTCCACACACAGGACCTATCTGATGTAGGTAGAAAGCTCAGGTTAAAAAAACCTGTTATTAAAATACAGTTTTTTCCTCCTCTATAAATGAACATTTATTCTATAATTTTTTAAGATGTTTTTTCTTAGGAAAGCAATAAAACAGAAGGACCACAAAAGTATACTTGCCTCTTCCATGAAATCTGGACTGATTTCTGAGAATGTCATCCTTTGTTCCAGTTGGTACCCAGAGCCCGTACAGCATGGAAGGAGAGAGTTACTACAGGCATCAAGGATTGTTGTGGGTTTTGTGAGAGATGCTGGACACTGAGAGTGGAAAAATCAGAAGCCTCCTTCTTCTCTAGCAAAACAGACAGTGTTTTGGTCAAAGACTCAGCAAGATCTTGTGACAACAAAGCTGAACTCTTACACCATTGCTTGAAGATGCTGATCTTTCTTTATTGTTCCTGAAATCTGCCACACAAAGTGAGAGGAAGGGATTGTGTACATTTGTTTTATAAAGTTCTTTGTATGAAACATCAGACACAAGATATGTGTCTCAGTTGGCCCCGATGCAATCTTAAATAGGGTCAGTATCATATATCTTAGAAAATATTTGACCTACTTCAACCACAGTTTAAAGAACTCAAAGGTAGGAACACACTAAGGAAGAAGGGGTTTCCCTGCTGCACTAACTGAAAGGGTCTAATGTCATGGAGTAGCTCAGAATAGAAGATTGCATTGTCCCTCTGGTCCTATCTTGGAAACCACAAATGTCTGCAGTGGGAGATCTGTGACCTTTGCTAAACTTTGTAATCCTCTCTTAGCCTTAGCCTGAGAGTAGCTACACTGCCATATTTGTTAATAGTGCACTTAATTGCCCGCAAAAAAAAAAAAATGAGTCTGTGTCAATTGAAATTACATTTTCAGCAGAGCAGGTGGCAGGATTCCTTTATTTACTGATGTAAAGGTTAAAAATGCAGTCAGTGTTAATCCAAGCACGCTAAACTTTAAAAGTACATCTGAATGTTTGGATGGCCACTGACTTTGGACTGTCTACCAGGTTTGTGTGCTAAGCACTGAAAATGCATGCTTGCCAGCAGGTCTAGGTTGGGGGATGATACCTGTAGCAGGAGCCACTTCTGCCTAAGTTGGAAAACATCTGAGCTTGCTGAGAGTGCAGTGCTTTCTCCAGGGAAGAACGGGAGCTGGGATGTATCCCAAAGTGCTGCTTAGCCCCATGGATTTGGGCCTTACATCAGAAAAACTTTGGTGTGTGTGTGGAAATATTGCCACTGCCTTATGCTTTGTAGTGGTCATGGTGACTGTGGGATCATGTCTAAAGTGGCTCCAACTGGAGCTCAAAAAGAGCTGAGCCTCCTGTGCTTGAAAAAGGAGGCTTCCAAGATGACTGGCCCTTAAAAATTATATAGTGTCTTTCCTGAATAAAATGAAATATGAAATGAAATTAAAATGAAATAGCAATGTATATTTTTAAATTGACACTAGAATTGACTGAGGGTAGAATACATGGCTGAGCACTGTGATTTAAACACATCTCCATTTTGTGCTCCCTCTGCTCAAGAGACTGTTTCTACCTTAACCAGAAAGAAAATATTGAACAGTATTTTTTGTTTCTTTTGCTGGAAGTACCTTTCTTAATTTATTTTTAACCAGTTGGTGCCAAATATTGTCCCTCTGTAAAGACTGTGTGAGGCAATAAATATCTGCCATGCAGACAGCCAACTCGGCCAAGGCTGTTGATTTATTTTAAACAACCCCTTTGATTTTTTTTCTTCAAGATTTACTCTGTAGTAGGATATGACACTGTTGTCTTGTGCCATTAATGTTCTTCTCTTCCAGTGACACAGCCTGTTAATTAGAGAAAGGAGATAAATTAAAAGCCAGGTGGCAATCTATAAATCTTGATTTTAAAAGCTTATTTTTCTTTGTGTCAGGCTTTAGCACTTTTATTTCAGTACAAAAATAAAAAGAAATATGGGTGGTGTTTTTTATAATTTTTGCTAGTCAAGTTTCAATACTATTAATGTTACAGTAGTCTTTGAACCATTTAACATCTCAGTGCCTTTTATCTAGTTATGTGCTTTTTAGATGTTTTCTCACTTTGCGTTTTCTGGGTGTTGCTGTATTTCTTTCAGTTTTCATGAGAACATTTGGTTTTCTGAAACCTACTGATTTGTGGGTTTTTTCTTTTTCCTCATATTTTTGAGAGATGCAGCAATAAATGATTAGCTTTGACCCCAATAGAAAAAATGGAATTCTTCTGCAAGGTGCTTGAGGATGTCTAGTTGTGCCACAACCAAGGAATATTATTTCCTGCTCAGTGATCCTTTGGACCAAGGGAACATCTGCCCCTTTAAAACTATGTCTGAGCAGTAGTATGCGAGTTGTGATGGGAGGAGGAAATACAGCAGCAGTGATCCAGAAATCCTTGCTGCCTTAACCTGTTCCTCCTTTTGGTTTGCTTCAGAGCCAGGATTTTGGTTAGCCTACTTCTTGGTCTGAGCATAGAAAAGGGTGATTGCAAGTGGGAGAAGGCACAGAAAGGAGAAAGCTTCTTGGTCTACTACAAAAACTTGGTTGTGTGGACAATTTTCTGGGTGAACTGTAACTCTCTTTTTCCAGCATACCTGATTCAGGCAACTTTAGTGTGTGCACAGAGAATGTCCAAGCAGGATGTAGGCAACTTGTACACAACAATTATTTGCTGGCTAATACACACAGTAGATAGCTAGGTTTAATCAGCTAGAAGATTAAGCATTAATGTGCTCACCACAGTGTTTCTGTTGGCAAGGCACTCATCAATCAGACTGGGAAGCGCTCATCTCCATTGCTCCCTGGAACAGGCTGATCCCTGATGCTGCTGAGCTGCCATCTTCTGATTGCATGTTTTTTTAATTAGGGTCTTATACCTTTTTCATGTCAATATTTTTTCCCTCTTGAATGCTGGAGCTGCTAGCTAATACATCTCTGCTATTACTTTTCTGTCTTTGTTTTCATTTTTCTGGTCTTGCACGGTTTTAACTCTTGGGTGTTCTCAGCATGAGGATGGACATGTTCACCACCACCTCCCAATAACAGTTTTATTAGGAAAACAGGGTTAAACAGATGTTCTGCACCAAGCTGGGTCTTGTTTCACAAACAGCTGAGTCCTTCAGCCAAGGGCAATCAGAGCCACCAGTAAATAAGGAAAAACTGGGCACTTATAAATTATAATATGTAAGCCTCTATTGTATGTAACTGTAGGCTGTAGGAGGTTCTACACTGAAGTATTTAAGAATAGGCTATGGACAGATTGATAGCCTGTTACTACCGGAGGTGGAGAAGACAATATCTGGTCAGTGAAGTCTAATTTATTTTATCCTTTTGTGCCTGTAGACTGCTTTATGGTTCATTCTTACCATAATCAATTTGCTGATTTGCTAGCAGACTGATTTAGGAATGTATATCATCTGTAATATTTTGTGATCCATTTGAGCCACTTCTGTTCATTTCAGTACTCTCTGAAATCGGACATTAAAGGGTTCAGAATCACTTTCCAGTTGAAAAGGTAATGTTCAACTTTCTTCTTTCTCTTATACTGTCTGTTTTCTTGACTGCAAGCCAAAATGCATTTTGCGTTACACTTGGAGTAAATACTATGGATCTAACAGCTGTGTGCATAAATCGTTGCTGCTTTGCTGACTTGGATTTATGCTTGGAGTTACTGTATTGATTGTCTAAGATTGAATCTGATTTGTCCCCTGAAATTATACTGTACAAAACCCAAGCAGAACTTGACTCCATCTGAAGGCTGATTTCTGAATATTGCCTCCTTCCTCTTCCACCAAGTGTTTTCAATTTAGTGTGCATTAGGTAGGAAGGGGCTCACACTGCAATGTGTTAAGCAGCCATGCAGGTACGCTGCCAGGTAAAACAGCAGTCCAGCTGCACCCTAGTCTTTCTTCTTCATTTTGTTCCTTTTTTCTTCATAATCTTAACCTTCCTTTGACTTCATCTCTGATCCCTGGACCCTAATGTGAACAGCAACATACTACCTGATTCTTGACTGTTCCTATGGCTGTTTTAGTCTAGAAAACTATGCGCAGTGTAGCATGAGTTAGAGAAGGAATAGCATTGCTACAGTGCTGTAACAGTAGGACCCTTGGCTTCCAGAGAGCAGCTTGTATCAACCCCAAAACAGCCAATGGTACACCATTTGCAGACTGGGAAACATGTGTCATTACCTGTAATTCTATTTCTGCATGTCAGCGTTGAACACCAAGTTTTGTGGCTTTGCACCAGCTTGCTTAGCTGGCAAGAGACTTAGCGCTACCAGGTTAGGCTAAAATTCAACTCTTTTTCATCGCTGCCCTGAGTCAACAAGGGCTTAACAGGAGAGGACCCAGAACTGTGGAATGGGAAGTAGAGTTTCTCCATAGCAGAGTAGAGAGCTGATGAGTTAACATACACCCAGGTTGCATTATTTTTCCAAGGGAGCCTTGAGGAAGCACTTTCTCACTGAAGCTCTTGCTAACTTTCCTGCTGCTGCCCTTGTCTGACTCCACACACATCTGAGGACATGTCAGGAGCTCCCTGCAGGGAAGCAGGAGTCTTTCCACAGCTAGAAACCTTCTGGAATCCAATGAAGGTGAGATAATTCACCTTTGAGTAAATTAAGGGGCTGCCTCACAGGTTCTGCTAAGGTGCACAGTGGTAGCTGGACTAGTACCTTTAGATGTGTCAACGTAATTTGACCTTCTGTTAATGAAATCCCTACATACTTCTGGAGGCAGAATGAAGGCATGAGCCAGGTCTTGGTGGTGCTACCCTAAGACTGATGAACAGAGTTTATGGTCTCTGTTGGACCTTGGGAAAATGAGAATCTTTGGTTTCTCTTAACAAGATGCTTGTGGACTGGACAAATGCAGATTAAACTAGACTTTTCTAACATGAAAGATACATTTGGAAAGGGGTGAAAGAGGCTATTACTATGTTGTGCACCCTGTAAAACCATCCACAGATGGGATATTTTGATGAAGCAGCTGTCCCATCCAAATGTAGCTGAAGCAGTTGGTTGGTTCCCACTGAGACCAGAGAGACACTTGGCAGGATTCTAGCAAAATGTTAATGTATTGTGAATGTATCTGCCAGCCAGCCATTTGAACTGTCACTGTTCTCTGCTACACACTGCAGCATGGCAAGGGCAGGGCCACGGGCACTGAATTTCAAGGCATTTGTCAGAGCTGTCCTCTTGGTACTGTCTCAAAAGAGATTGCATGCCAGCGGCCAAGTTTTGTTCAAAGGGAACATCCAACTGTATTACTGTCAGCCTCTTTCCAGCAGTACAGCCTAACGGTGCTTGTTCCCACATGATTCCTAAGCCATCGTCTGAGGAGCAGGCTTACTCATTGGAGAGCAGGGACACCTGATGATTTTTATTTATTTATCTATTTATTTGTTCAGTTTTAGCGACCTTTAAATCAGCATGATGTACTTATCGAGCAGCACTGATTCGGAGGAGAGAAGCAGCACTGTGTCAGACAGACTTCACTGGATTGTGCTGTATAGCTATTAAAAGACTGGATCACAGCAGGAACTTGGGGATGGTGAATGGATGCATCTAGGAGGGGTGGAGTAGTGGAGGGGACTGTGCATCCCTAAAATAGGCACAGCATTTGATGCATCTCTTCATGACACCCGAATTAGAATGGTTGTGGGTGTGTGCCTGACAGGTTGTCCCTGCTGAAGATGTTACTGCACCACTGTCATCCACAAAGACTGAAAATAGGTAGAAAACCTGGAGAATAACTGTATTTTTAAGAGATTACTAGAATGTCTTAAAGGCCAGGAGAAGACCACTCTGGTCAGATGGTGTCATGTGCTGCAGGCATGCAGATTTGCTGGCGCTTTCAAAGGGTGATTCCTGTGTTGCAGTTTTGCAGAGGTTCATGTAGATGTGTCTCCAGTTGCAGTCCACTCTATGCTCTAATCCCTGCTGTATCCTCCAGTGTCCTACAAGGTATTTTAACATTTAGGTTTGGTATGAACAGTTCCTACAGTTCCCAGAAATGAAACTAACCTTGATGCATTGACCTGTGTTCTTTTTAGCTGACCTCTCTAAAGCAGCATTGCTGCATGGGATGATAGCTTTTAAGTACATACCGAGTGTGATTGTAATAATGATGCTGACTGCTGCTTAAACTGGTAAAGGGGGCATGTTGTGTTGCTGTTATTGTGGATATTGCTTCAAAGGTAGGATGTCTAAGGTAAAGTAAATGTGGACAGAAGAGCAGAGGCTTTGCGATGGTTGAGCAGTTGATTTTTGATAGAATAATTGCTTACCTTTTCTGCAAATGAGAGTTATACATATGTATTAGAATTGAAGTATCCCATATGCTATTTTATGTCCCTTTGTTGGAGACATACTCAGGGAACTGAAATGACTGCAATACCAAGACTAACATAACTTCAGTAATTACTAGTGCCAATATAACTAACCTCTTCTTTAATTAATGTTTGAATATAATTAAGCAACAGCAGAATGTAAACTTAATGGTGAATTCATCACAGAAGAACCTTTCACTTCCACAAAGAACAAGAGGAGTGCTAGGAAGAATGAAAATTGCATGAGTCTTCTGAGATGATGTGAGTGTACTAGTCTGCATATTGCCTACTATACCTCTGTTTCTGAAACAACAGCACCAGAAGGTGGTTTACCTTTCTGTCACTTGATACATTGAGCATCATTAAATGCTTCGATGTAATTAATAAAGAAAGTAGCTTTATCTTAATCACTCCTTATCTTCACAAACGAACCTTGCAGTGTCATATAAATTGCCAGTATATTATGAAATGAAAACAAACAGGCACATAATATGAAAAGTTAGGGTGCACAGCTTATGAGATACAAGTAGTAACACAGGAAAAATATAAGCCTATGTTTTCATTTTAAAAAGAGCCTAGAAAATGCTTCTATGTGAGTTTGTTGCTAATGCAGATGAGACACCTCTCTGAAGGTCAAAATACTGGGAGTTTCAGGGTGTTTATTTAGAAACATAAACATGTATTTATTTTAAAATAAAATATGGGCCTCCTTTGACACAAAGTCTTCAAGTCTGCTGTGTGTCTGGATTTGATTTTCAATTGAATCAGGTTCAGGTTGTAATATAACAATGTTTATCAAATGTGTGTTTCTGTGAAATTTCTTATGTTTTTAATGAAGCAGATAGATAGGTATATGCTGCCAGAAAGTTGCCGTGGGAAAGCAAAGAGTGGAATATGATGAGAATGATTCAGGAGAAAGCAGTGAAGAGAGTGGCAGGCTCAGGTCTGTTGGAGCAGAAGGTCATGGAAGGAGAAGATAAAAAGGCGATGTAGGCACAAGTAAGACAATAAAAGTCATTAAAGAGTTTGGATGACAAATATTAAGCTTTGGGCAGGAGAGATGTTTCTTTCCTAAATGATTATTCCAAATATAATGAGAAGAGAATGAAGACCTCAGAAAGAAGTAAAGACTGCAGTAGCTGCAGTGATGGAGACAGAAACAAATGCTGAGTGAATGTTTGTCATCTAAGGAAAGCCCACACATGTCAAAGGGGTGAACTGAGGACAGGTCCTGGAGGGACATGACCAGTGGTGAAGTGTTCAGGAAGATACAGGAGCTACAACATAAAATGACTGAATGAGGACTCAGTGCAATAGCAGAAGGAAAAGGGGGTACTTTGTCACAACAGATGAATAAGACCACATCCAGCAGCAAATGGATCCACTGTAAAGACATCAAGATGGTTTTCAATGGGAACAGAAGAAACTAGACTGCAGGGATGTTGCTGCATTGCTAAATAAAACAGGCTAGGCATTGGGGGTCTAATGGCGAGGCATTGCTTGTATCCACACAACTAATCTCCCTCTCCTCCCCTTCCCTCAGCGCACATTGCCTTCAGGGAATGGTCCCTGGCAAGTGCTCTTCCTAAACCTGCCTGAAAGGCTGCGAATTGACATTCTAATTACATCAAAGCAAGTATGTGCTAACAATTAAAAGCCATGAATGACTGCAGTTAATGTTTGAGTCCACTCATGGCCCTGTTTATGTATTAACACATCTCTCACAGAATCACAGAATCGCAGAATGGTTGGGGTTGGAAGGGACCTCTGGAGATCATCTAGTCCAACCCCCCTGCTAAAGCAGGTTCACCTCAAGCAGGTTGCACAGGATCGCATCCAGGTGGGTTTTGAATATCTCCAGAGAAGGAGAATCTACAGCCTCTCTGAGCAGCCTGTTTCAGTGCTCTGTCACCCTCAAAGTAAAGAAGCTTTTCCTCATATTCAACTGGAACTTCCTGTGTTTCAGTTTGTGCCTGTTGCCCCTTATCCTGTCGCTGGGCCCCACTGAAAAGAGTCTGGCCCCATCCTCCTGACACCCACCCTTAAGATATTTGTAAGCATTGATAAGATCACCTCTCAGTTTCTTCTTCTCCATGCTAAACAGACCCAGCTCTCTCAGCCTTTCCTCATAAGAGAGATTCTCCAGTCCCCTAATCATCTTCGTAGCCCTTTGCTGGACTCTCTCCAGTAGTTCCTTGTCTTTCTAGAACTGGGGAGCCCAGAACTGGAAACAGTACTCCAGATGTGGCCTCACCAGGGCAGAGTAGAGGGGGATGATAACCTCTCTCGACCTGATGGCCACGCTCTTCCTAATGCACCCCAGGATGCCATTGGCCTTCCTGGACACAAGGGCACATTGCTGGCTCACGGTTAACTTGTCCATCAGGACTCCCAGGTCCTTCTCTGCAGAGCTGCTTTCCAGCAGGTCAACCCCTAACCTGTACTGGTGCACAGGTACAGGTATTCTTCCCTAGGTACAGAACCCTACACTTGCCTTTGTTGAACTTCATTAGGTTCCTCTCTGCCCAACTCTCTAGCCTGTCCAGGTCTCGCTGAACGGCAGCACAGCCTTCTGGTATATCAGTCACTCCTCCCAGTTTTGTATCATCAGCAAACTTGCTGAGGGTACACTGTTCCTTCATCCAGGTCATTGATGAACAAGTTGAACAAGACTGGACCCAGTACTGACCCTAGGGGAACATGGCCTGCAACCGGATTCTGCACTGCTAATCACAACCCTCTGAGCTCTGCCATTCAGCCAGTTCTCAATCCATCTCACTGTCCACTCATCTAACCCTCATTTCCTGAGCTTATCTATGAGGATGTTACGGGAGACAGTGTCAAAAGCCTTGCTGAAGTCAAGGTAGACAACACCCACTGCTCTCCCAAGGAACAGGGTGGTGAGGCTATTAAAACTGCGAAACAGACTGTGCCATCAAAGTTTGAATGCATGGAGAGGGACACATGAGTTCAAAGATGGGGGATGAAAAGTATGTTCCTTCTGTATTTGGGAGACAGGCATGAATATGACAGACATTGAATAGGGAGGAGAGAATTAGGCTGAAAATGAGCCAGTCAGAAACCCTAGAGTGATGGGGTCAAGAGGGCAAGCCAAAGAGGTGGAGAACAAGAGCAGGGGAGACAGCTCTGAGTCAGCAGCACTGGAAGGAAATCAAGTGAATTTCTCTCTAATGGCCTGGGGTCCTTTTATATCATTTCTCTGCAGTGCTGGCAACAGCAATATTTGCTGTAGCAGATGTGGATTTAATTAATGTGCAGATTATTTCTTTCTCTGGGTCACTCCGAAATCTCAAATGGAGGGCAAGAGTGTGTATGGTGAATTGCTTGCAAATTCAAGTGGGCTAAGAGGTGACAGTAGGGTCACTCCTGAAGGTTGTGGTGTGAAGAAAGGAGAGACTGCTGTCTCTCACCCTCATCTCCTGGCTGAAGTTGAGGTCAAGGGTATGAGTGAGACATGGTTGTGTTTTCTGAAATTGGAGCTGTAGACACTGTGGCCAGTACAGTCTTCAGGGGACTTTTACAGCAGCTCATTAAACTCCAGACTGGCGCATTTGGCATGGCTGTGTAGGTCACTACAAAATTTGTTTTCTGCTCAGCTGCTCTTTCCTGAGAACCCACTGAAGTCCGCTTTCTTAGGAGGTGTTTCCCTAGAGGGTGCTCTATAATAGCAAAGAGATCTTACAGAAATGGATCGAAGGGATGATTTTGACAGCAAAGTTCCACTTTTTTTCTGCACATCTCCCCCTTCCCTCTTGCAGACATTTTGACAAAGCTGCCACAATCGGCTTCTATAAATTTGATTAAAAAAAAAAAATTACTGAAAAGTAAAGACCCTGGGGGAAAATACTGAGATTTGGCTTTGGCAATACTTTATTTTTGGGAGTGAAAGGTAGATTTTTAGAAAGACACAAAGATTCTTATTTTGATGGATAGATGTATGTCTGTTGAATGGGATTGCAACAGATTTTAATGGAAAAAATCTCTCCATAACAAGAGTTGCAGTGTACAGTGAGACTGGAAAAAGCATTTCTATTTGAATGCTGTTCACACAGGGTCAATGTCTGATATCCATGGCAAGGAAGCTCTGTGGGCAATTCCACATGAGAAAGGCTGAAGCAGAGCTAGCTGGGCTTTCTCAGAAAGGAGTGCACCTTTCAGATGTGTTTTTGGCTGATGCAAGATTAGTGGAGGGTTGTTTGAGTTGGCATGTGTCACTGAATGGAAAATGATAGCAGCCCTGCAGAATGGCTAAATAGGTGGCTGAGAGTAAATTGGTTAGGTAATACTAATAGTTGGAAATGTTGGTAAAGAGTAGACAATTCAGGATGAAGGCTTAAGTGACTCTGTAGACACAGTCTCAGCAAAGATTCCCCTGATTCCTCTGCTTGCTACTGTCTGCACCCCTAACATAATTTTGCAGCTCACATCCCCTGTTGAACCTACTTCTGCCTTCTAACCTTTCCATCATGACACCAGACTTTGTCCAGGACCTGCCTGCTAGCCCAGATCTATAGGTTCATAATCTAACATGGTTGAAAGGAGGCTTTGCAAGGTCCATCTCCGGGTTCCACTGTGAGGCTCCAAAGAGTGACTGATTGCCTTCTATGGCCAGTAATTTCATAAGACTTCCTCTGCTGTAGGTTGTAAGCATAATAATTAGTTGGACTGAATTCGGCTTGGCTGATTTATAGTAGGAGAGAACAATAAAGTCTTTTGGCTCCAGCTATGGGGTCATTAGTTTTTTAATCACCAAGGCAATGCAGGTCTGTCTCTGATAACGGATTTCTTGTTCCCTCTCTCTTTCTATTTGGAAATAACTCATTTGCTAAGTGGCTGCCCCAGTCTTCTTGAAGCTCAGCCAGGTAACAACAGAAGGAGATTATATTAAAGTGTTCATGTTAAAAGAAAGTACTCAGGGCCAAAACCACTGCCAAGGGCTCATTCAAACTCAGCTTTAGGGGGTTGATTTCTAATGGTAGATGTGTTTGTTCCCCGTCCAGAAACCAAACATGAAGCAACATGAACGAAACCCAAAATTTCTAGTGTCAGAACAGACAATGACAGTCCTCCTACTTCATAGCTAGGAATGAACTATGTCCATTTGTGAAGAGTGATCTTTACAATGAGGTTATTGATTTTTATTATGGTTCTGGTAAGGAAACTCCTCTCATGGGTTGAAAAATATTTTATACAAAGAGATAGATATATGAATTAGTATTACTGTTGTAGTCTGAGGGCCTAAGGATATACATAAAGCAAGGTTTGCAAGTAGAGGTAGTGTCTCTATTAAGAGACTTACTAAGATAGACAACCTTCCAGGCACAGAAATCCTTTTTAAAAGTGACTAAACATATACTTGTGCCAAAGAGCTTCCTGCCTAGCTGTGAGGATACAAGTGGGTAGATGAAGTTGAATAGGACAATGGACTCATCTTAACATGAAGTTGAGGCTATTTATGGCTAGGCTAGGACTGTTAGGGATGTCTTCAGGCCATCACCCACTCCCTGGGAAAGGGGTCCATGCTTTCCTATCAATTGTAATAACATCTACAACACTTGTCTCATTTTGTATTTAACTTTCAGCTCCTGATGTGGTAAGGATGGTGGAGCACCGTGGTGTCCTTCTGCCTTCCTGCACTTGCTCTTCAAACCCCCAATGCTCCCATTTCATCTCATGGCTGCCTAGGTTTTAGCCTCCTGTGAAGGATCTGGCAGTGAAAGCTCCAGCAGTGAAGTGTTTGAGAGGAAAGTGAGGGATGCAGGAAACAGGGAGCTGTGCTTCTTTTGGGCAACTCAGTTGCCTCTCCCATGCAAGCGTTGTGTTAAGGCTCTGCTAGTAACACTGAAGGACCTCACAGTCTTCCATCATCTCTATTCACCTTCAGACTGGACTTGTCTGTTTAGGACCAGGCTGTCTGGACAGGATCTTGTAGCAACCTACCCTTCCCATGATCACTCCATATTCCATGAAAAAGAAACCTTCCTTCCCATCATCTTATGTCTTTTCTCTATCAGGGTCTGTCCTGTCTCCTGAAAGTCATTTACCTTTTACTGAGTACCTGTTTTTCCTTTTTTTTTTTCAGTCAGTCCTTTCTGTAAGGTCTGTATGTGAGAGGTCTGCTGTTAATAACCATGAATAAAGACTTGGGCTTCCTTTTTGAGTTTTGTCTTCGTCAATCTGACACTCATTTTCCTTCTGGAATATTTGTTCAAATAATGAACTTTTTTTTTCCTGACCCATTTTTAGCCTACCACTATCTATGTTCTTGCAGTTTACTTGCCTTTCTCCAGCTGCTCTGACTTTCCTGCTCTGGTTTTCTTCTGCTTCCAGACACCAAGAGTTAGCTCCTAGGACTGACACAGCCACGTACATAAACTATGTGTAACTTAAAGATTTCCCTGGACCCTCAATTCCTCTTAATTTGTTTTACAAAGTAAGTTTTACCATCTCATTGTTCCATCCAAGCACTTGTTGAAGCCCAAGGTTTAATTCCTTTAAGTATAAGCCATTAGTTTGATGTTAATTTACATTTACATTGTTTTTTCTGCTCAGTAGAAGGCAGCCAAACTCAAACTCAAATCAGATGACTTTCGTGTCTCATGCCCCTCGTTCCCCTACACGCTTGCATGAGGGTCTTGTTTAAATATTCCAGTTACTTTTCAAGCAAAAGCCACCCTGGTAGAAACTGTTACAGTCCTACTCAGACTGAGTTAAGGCAAAATGTCCCCATTTCTAACCATCAACCTATTTCTCATGGATTACTGCTGTTACACATATTCTTAAGCTGCGATCTTCAGTCCTCATTGTCTTCAATGATAGAATAGAATAGAATAGAATAGAATAGAATAGAATAGAATAGAATAGAATAGAATAGAATAGAATAGTTGGAAAGGACCTTTAACGATCATTTAGTCCAAATTTCTGACCATTTCAGGGCAAGGATTAGCCTAACTCTATTCAGCAGGGAAAAGGTGATTTGCATCAGCTTTGCATTATGCTCATCACACTCTTTGTCACTCAGTCTGTTACTCAGAGATGGTCCTTCTTGTGCAAATGGACGCACCTACATCAAGTACCCTTATTTACAATACTCTTGATGTGACTCTAATACTGATCCCATTTGTTGTGGGCTAACCCTGGTAGGCAGCTAAGCACCACACAGCTGCTCGCACACTTCAACCCCACAGTGGGATGGGGGAAGAAGAAAGGAAGAGTAAAAGTATGAAACATTGGTGGTCAAGATAAAACATCAAAATAATTTTTAAAAAGTTTAATTAGTGAAGGATAAGTGGAAGAAGACAGAAAACAACAAAATTATAGATTCAAAGGTGATCACTCACCATCTCCCATGGGTCGACTGATGCCCATCCACTTCCTGAGGAAAAGATGGCTAACTAACATAAAAAAACCTCTTTTCCTTTTTTTTTGCTAAGCATGTCATTTTATAGCATGGAATATCTCCTTGGTTAGTTAGGGTCTTCTGCCTGCTTGTGTCCCCTCCCAACCTATTGTGCACCCCCCCAAACTATTCCTGGGGAGGGTAGGGGGCGCAGAGTGAGAACCAGAGAAGGCCTTGACGCTGTGCAAACACTGTTCAGTGATAGCTAAAACATTACTGTGTTATCGGTATTGTTTTGGTTACAAATCTAAAACACAGCACCATACAAGCTGCTAAGAAGAAAGTAAAAAGTCTATGCCAGCCAGGCCCAGTATATTATTAAAGAATTTATCATCTCTTCGTAATTAAGGGACTGATAGATAAACAAATAATTTCCCCAGAGACATAGAGTTTGATGGAACTGATATGTTCTTGTCTGACCATCAGTGTGAAGTAAGCCAAAGGACTTCCAAACTATGGTCAATAATTTCTGCTACTTTAGGGAAAGACATCTGATAATTGATATAATTTCTGCATTTGATGATGAATATACCCAAGTTAATTGTTTCAACACTTACTTAATTACCTTTTTCTAATACAGAAAACATAACATATGTCTAGCCTGACTTTCTTTAATTTATAATCCTAACTATCCAGATCCTGGCTTTAATTCTGTTCCTGTAGGAAGCTCATCCTGTAAGAGAGCTTTGCTTGATTGTTTATGAAATGAAGAGAAATGTTAACAGCAGCTGGTGGAAGATATTAGGACTTGTGTTTTCCTGGGCACAGGAAGTTTTATTTTGGAGCTGTTACAAAGACTGTTTCACAGGGGGCAACTTTGGCCTGCCAGAGCGTGTGCTTTGGCCTTGACCCAGCAATGCACTGTACAATCTGCTTACCTTTGATAACGCAAAGATGGTTCACCACCTCACTGGCAAAAGTACTGTAAGTCCTAGAGGATCAGATCAGTGAAGACTGTCATGGAGAAAAAGGGCAGAGTCCCTTTATTCCAAAAGGGGTTCTTACGCTACCAGCTGGCTCAAGAGAAAGTTCAGAGAAGATTACAGATACACCTTTAGTGTTCAACCCTCTTTTGTGAATGTTTTTTTTCAAATTTTCACCAATTTTTTTCAGTACGTGCTAGATGGCATTCGACAGCCTTCGTTTTTCATTCCATGCGTTGAAGTACCAACCATTCACTAGACCCTCATAGCCAAACTGTGCAAGACCAAAGGTCTTACGGGCCCTGGGTCTGAAGTGGTTGTCCAAGGGGCAGTAAAAAGGGGTGAACACCCTTGTGATGTTTTTCCCTGAGATATCTCTTCCAGCCTTCTACTATTTTCACCTTCAGAGACTTCCTGAGTCACAAGTGGTTGCTATGCCTCCTCAATGGATTTCTCTTCATTGAACCTGTCTCATCTCACTTCGACACCATGCAGACTTGTGTCCTCAAGATTATTCATCCTGCCTCTGTGGTGCTTAATGCCCCTGTTCAGCCCTGATTCAACACCCTCCCACCAAAAAAAAAAACCCACAAACCAAACCCACAAAACCCCAAACCAACTCCTGCCAAAAAACAACAACCCAAAAACCCAAACCCACAATTCTTTGCACAGGCAAAGCAAAGCAACGTTTCCTAACTGAAGTCTAGAACAGCCTGGATTGTTGCAACCCAGGAAGGCTGTTTCATGGAAAGAGAAATATTTAGAGCTGTAGGTGTTTTAAATCAACACCTTAGCACCTTTCAGCAGCTGTATCCGTGAGGGGTTGGACGTGATATATTACAGAATATAAAATGTCTATTGATGTTGTGCTTTCCCCCTGCCACCTTATTTCTTGGAACCATAGGCCAGATGCTGGTCAGGCTGATGAGGACAAAAAGAAGAGAGCAGTTCACTTATCTCTCCCAATTGGATTGCTTTTGAAAACAGCAAGGAGTAAGAAGAAACAAATCTTTTCCATTTCAGAGAGAGCACAGAAGAGGCTTCAGTACCACTCAGACGCATGCCAAGAGAGCAAGGGTTGGTGAAGCTTTGACTTTTCCCTCCCCATTTAGTGTCCTGTGTGGCCAAAGATACCAAGGAAGATGGGATAAAAAGTCTTCATTATAAGGAATTGTGGCAGTAGCAGACTACTTTTTCTGGGATCAGAGAAGGAATTGTACCTTTCTGTCAAGTTTTACTAATTTGACAGTTTCTGAGCAAAGTTGTAGGTCTGTGCTAACTTCCCACATACATTTAGCTGGGAATGTAGTAACTATTCTGATACATATAGAGCATTAAAAAAAAAACAAAACAAAAAATATTATGAGTGAGAAGGAGGTATTACTAAGATCTGATCAGCTCCATGGCATTTTTTGGCCAAGGAACTTGATTCCAGTGGAAGAGATTATTATCTTGGTGAGCCCTCAAGGAAAAGATCAAGTAATCAAATCGGCTGAAACAAAATAAGTATCTCCAAAATCCTTGTCCATTTTCTTTCAAAGGCGTTGGAATATTATGGCAGTTGTCAGGAGTTTTTAAATAGTTTCACTCAGATTTAAATAGCTGCTTTATTTTTGCTCTCTTGAGAACTCTGATATTGCCTCTTGCTAGCTTTCTAAGGTCAAGTCTCTGGCACTTGGGATCCTGTGGTACTGTTAAAAAAAAAGCAGCCATATAAGCTGGTTTCACTCCATCTTGCATGTAGATCTTTTCCACCTGCTTTGCACCTTTTCCACCTGCTTTGCACCTTTTCCAGCCTTACCATCTCTTTCATATTGTGTCATTAGCTTGTGTTTCTCTGGGGCATTTTATTGATGAAACTTCCTGAGTGAGTTTTTGTTGTTTAGGATGACTGTGAAAGGTAATATGTTCAAGAGACCAGCAAAGGCAAAACGAAACCTTAGCATACCATTTTGTTACTGTTCCTTGTTGGGCTGCCCGGTCCCCTGAGCTGGAGGACCATGAGTGTGGGAACAGTGACTTTTCATTTGTGGTCACTGAAATTGTAAGGGACCAGCTGTATCAGCTGAATGTTCACAAGTCCATGGGGCCTGATGGGAATTCATCCGAGAGTTCTGAAGGAGCTAGCAGATGTTATGGCAGGATCCCTCTCTATCACCTATCAAAGGTCTTGGGAGTCTGGGAAGGTCCCTGCTGATCGCAAGCTAGCCAATGTCATTCCAGTCTACAAAAAGAGCACGAGGGAAGACCCAGGGAAATACAGACCTGTTAGTTTAACCTCAGTGCCTGGAAAAATTATGGAGAGGATTATACTGGGTACTGGTCACCAGCAGGCTCAATAGGAGTCAGGAGTGTGCCCTGGCAGCCAGGAGGGCAAACTGCATCCTGGGGTGCATCAAATACAGCATAACCAGCTGGTCAAAAGAGGTGATTATCCCCCTGTATTCAGCGTTGGTGCAGCCTCACCTTGAGTACTGAATGCAGTTCTGGGCTCCACAGTTTAAGAAGGTTGTGAAGGGGATGTGAAGGTCCT
This sequence comes from Theristicus caerulescens, assembly GCA_020745775.1. NCBI lineage: Eukaryota > Metazoa > Chordata > Aves > Pelecaniformes > Threskiornithidae > Theristicus > Theristicus caerulescens. The sequence goes on along the minus strand of CM036558.1, from coordinate 162,202,573 downwards.
TGAATGCATCCAGAGGAGGGCAACAGAGCTGGTGAAAGGGCTGGAAGGAATGTCCTATGAAGAGCGGCTAAGGACTTTGGGTTTCACTAGTTTGGAGAAAAGGAGGCTGAGGGATGACCTCATTGCTCTCTACAGCTTCCTGAGGAGGGGAAGCGGAGAGGGAGGTGCTGATCTCTTCTCCCTGGTATCCAGTGACAGGACACGTGGGAATGGTTCAAAGCTGTGCCAGGGGAGGTTTAGACTGGACATTAGGAAAGGTTTCTTTACTGAGAGGGTGGTCAAACACTGGAACAGGCTTCCTAGAGAGGTGGTTGATGCCCCAAGCCTGTCAGTGTTTAAGAGGCATTTGGACAATGCTCTTAACAATGTGCTTTAACTTTTGGTCAGCCCTGAAGTGGTCAGGCAGTTGGACTAGATGACTAGATAATTGTTGTAGGTCACTTCCAACTGAAATAGTCTATTCTATCCTATCTATCTGATGCATCCAGGATTCACTGGAGACCTGCAAAGAAATGTACTTGCTTGAGGAATGATAAACACGCCTAGCAACAGTAGTAGAGCTCATATAATCTTATAACGAAACAAGTATTTTCTTTCCTGAACGTCCTTCTCTCTCTCCTCTCCTCAGTTACATCTAGAGGAAGAAAGTACATTGATAGTTAAGTGGTTAAGATTGGTGATACCTGCTACCTACAGGTAGCTAGTGAACCATATGTTGTTCTCTTCTGACCTTGGAAGCGTCTACTATATTGAATGAACGAGCACATCAACTGTGCCTATCTACCTAGGTGTCCAATCACATAATAAATTTGAATTACTCTCTTTCCTACCTACTTTACTTCATTGAGGACAGAATTGATAGCGATGACATAGCTGTTTGTAAGAAGTATTTGGTGGAGGTGTTGCTTGATTCTTTATAGTTTTCAAACTAGTGGTATATGAACTATAGCTCTATATTCAGCACACTTTCAGGAACAGGCTTTGAAATAATTTGTCAGCCTTGACAGTGAGACAGAGATACTGAGGATGAATTCAATGAGAGCTGATGAGACCAACACATATCTAAAGGTTAGGTTACAGCTATGGGTCTGGGTTTCTTGGAGATCTGGTTCTTGAACATTTTTAAGAGCAATACACTTTCAGTAAGCCCAATAGTATGGAATTTGCCTTAGCTTTATGAAAGCACAATGAAGACTCTCTATGCAAAAAAGCTGTAGTCTTTCTCTTTCAAAATAATGAATATGGCTTCTTGCCTTCTCTGGCAAAGACATCAAAAGCAACCTTCTATTTCTAGCATCTGTATTTAATAAATAGTATGAAGCTGTAATTCCTGAACTGAGAGCTTTCTGTATTTTTCTTTTCTTTGGTTTTCTAGAAGATAGCAAATACTCTCTTATTTTGCCAAACCTATCCTGCAGGGCTTAGCTCAGGAACTAATTTGCCTATCAGTCACTCAGCCAGCTCTATATTTGTATTTTCAATGGAGACTTGATTACATAGACTCAGTGTGGGGTAGGTGGTGTCTGGCTCTCAGTGATACACTTGGAAGGATTCTGTATATGAAAGTATATTTAGTGGGTGAAGAAGTGAAAACGCATAATTTAATTCCATCCTTGTTTGATTCAGTGTTTGAGGAAAAGGGTAGGAAGTGTTGACTGGAGATCAACACAAGCTTTGCTATCCTGGAAAATGCTATAGGGAGAACATCCATTTCATTTGTCCTACTCTGCTCCCTTGGACATGAAAGGACTATATTGCAACAGTAACTGTGATTTTATATCAAAAAAACACTGCTTATTTTTGTTCTCCAGCAATCGATGCTCAAAATTATTTTAGAGGAGAAAGTGGGCATTAGGATTCTGCATCTGGGGTTTACTGCCTCACCAGAAACAATAGACCTGGTTAGCTTTTCCCAGTGAGACTGAAACCTGACCTCCTGACAAATGCCTACAAATGTTTTCACTGAACCAGTGTGCCTGAAAATGTGAGGTTTAGTCATACTTGGTACTGAAACAACATGGTGTGTTATACTACCCCACATCCCTTTGCTTTGAACATCATTCATGATACTTGTGGATTCAATTGCTCTCTTTAGTTCCCCTCTTTGTTTTCTAAATGGCTAAAAGACAATACTCTAGAGAGCCAACCTCGCTTATTTCACGTGACTCCTATTCATCAAGAAATTAAGATGCTTTGATATGTCCTGCAAAACAGAAATTTTCCTTGGAGGGAAAGACTTCACAGGTAATTGGCAAAGCATGATGTTTGACTACAACCCGTGTAAGATAGACCTGTAAGGGTAAAGACTGTCATGAGGACAAAGTGGATTGCTCTTGTGTTTTCTGTGGCTTCAGAAGGAATTAAGTTGTGCAGCCTCTGATTTATGAACAATAAGGCTGAAAAGGCTCATCACAGCTATTTAACCCAAGCCTTCACAAAGGGCAGATGGCAGAATTTTGCCCCATATTTATGTTAGAGCCCATCTTTCAGTAACATATCAAGTCTTACTTTTAAGATCTGAGTGTCAGTGAGTCCTATGCTTTTTCTTATAAAACATGCAAAGTTTGTGAAGTGCATCATGGCAAAGGAGATTTGAAGAAGAATAATAAGGTAGCCCACTGCATGTTTCTGGAAGATTGATTGAAGGCAGGAACACCAGGGCAAGATGAGAAAACAACATTTGAAAACTTTAGTGAGCTGTGATTCTCACTAGTGCTAAATGAGGGATGAAGTGAGGAAAGTACACGAAGTGAGGTGAAAGGTTAGTGTTCAGACTGCTTTTGGCAATGGAAGACAGGAAAAGGGTTACTGAAACACAAAATAACCCCATGGCAGGCTAGGAAAATGGCCTTTGAAACATCATGCCAAGTAGACAATGAGCATGGCAAGACTGCATTCATCAAGGAGAGGGGAAAAGGCTGTTGCTAGTCAGAAAGTGAGATAAGGAGAGCCAGGGGATGAGTTTTAGGTATGTGCAGAGATAGCAAAGTTTCTGTGGAATGAACCTGCCAACGTACAGCCTAAATGTAAGGACCTAGATGTTTTCATTTAAGTTTAAAATGTTGCAAGATTAAACCTTGTGTTGCAGGCAGAGTAATGATTAAATACATAGTGATCAGGAAAGGAAAGGAGGTCAGCTTTTTACGGGGAGCTTGGCCATAATTCAGCAGAACCTCTAGAGCCGTCGATGCTGTGTGTTGTCATGCTATTAATTTAATACAGAGTAGTGCATACAAACCCCCTCTTTCTTAATGTATTTTATTATTTTCATTTTTTACCCAAAATATATCTTTGGAAGGGAGGCTGAAAACAAAAATTTTCATTAAATGTTGTCAAACATGATGTTTGTAATTAAAAACAGTAAAAAACAAACAACCCCCCTAATCCCCATATAATCAAACACAGCCTTTTACAATAGCTTTTTTTTCTACCAGTTCAAATCAAGTTAGTAGATTTGTGGGGAGCATGCAATAGGAAAAGAAAAATGTTAGCTTTCACAAAACATTGCCTACAAGTCATGGAGAACACTAGGTGCAGGGCGAGGATCTTCTAATCAGTCAATGGAAGTGTTCTATATGTCAGGAAAATAAAGATGCCTTGATTCCTCTATTTCTTTCAGAGCAAATGGAACCAGACTTCATGCTATAGAAGAAAAAACAAAATTTAAAGTGATGGTGGTAAAGAAGATGGTGGGCTGTAAAGAATTCCATGTAATGATCTCATCTACAGACAGAAAGCCAAGATGATCTTCCCAAATAACATTCCTCTGCTAGGTGAAATACCTATGTGAAAGACCATAATGATTCTTTGAATGTATTTTCAGGCAAGACATTATTGCTTTATTAAGTCCCTTAAGAGAGAAACTGCAATTCAAGAAGTGTTTAATAGCTTTTTTTATTATAGCCCATGTGCATTGGCTGGCACAAACTCTCTCAGATGGATTGTATTCAAAGATGCCACAGGCATAGCCATGCTAGAACAAGGCACATTTTGCAATTTAGCTATGGCCTGATCTGTACTGAACAGTTTCTTCTGCAGTTGGCAGTGTTAAATGCTCTGTCATTACTCTGAAAGAGCAGCTTTTGTCTCTCAGATGATCAGGACAATCACGTTTTTGTAGTGGGAGTATGTTTACAATCACTTTGTTTTTCTTATCTCTGACTAGTGTTGTGTTGTATTGATAGTGGTGTTAGGAAAACCTCTACTGACTTGTGAAGAATGCAGAAAGATTTTATGGGACAAAGGCAGTCAGTTGCCTATGTAGAGTAAGTCAACTCAGCAAAGGTAAGTCCAGGCAAAGTCCTGGCACTGCAGGAAGCACTCATCACACTTGGTATTTGAAAAATCAGTCCTCTGGGTTGCAAAATTTTTCAGGAAAGCATTTACAGGCTTCCATTTGTATGTGGCTGAATGCTTATGAACCAGCTGCTCAAGCTGGTGAACTTTTCTCTTGATAACTGAAGCAGGTGGAGTTTAATAGTCACATCCCCTTCCCTTCCTTCTTTCCCTTTGCTATTCCATAAAGACCTGCTCCAGGAAGACTAACAAGTCTCCCTCTTATCAAACTGCATACACATTGATATTGGTGTATTTGGGAGACCGGGTGTACCAAAGATGCTCTTTCCTACATAGCTCTCACTGACCTTTCGGTAGGCTTGGGTTTGTGCTCTCAGTGTAAGGCCCCAGAAAATGCAAGTGCTTCTTATCTACTGTAAGAAAGATTAAAATCCTTACACTTGTTCACACTGAACTCTTCATAGAATTTCAGAATCTTTCTGAAAAGCCTGCAGGAAGTAAAATTAGTGATGAACATTTTTGCAGCCAGAAGGGGAAAAAAACAGCATGGGGAAAACATTGTTACAGTGTTGTAAGAAGATAAAATTCTCAATTTTGTTATTGTGAAAAATACAATTTTTAATGGGAATTTAAAAATTCAGGTTATATTGATATGCTTTATCAAATATATTTAGAACTTTTGAAACATTTATTTAAAATCTCTTAAAATTTTTGTCTTTGTTTCTTCCCTGGCCTCCTTCTCTGCCTCAGAAAACCCAGTGCTGCATTTTTGTATTGTCTCTAACATTTGTACTTGTGTGCATTTTCTCTCTAGAAAAGATTAGTAAAACATCCATAGGGACTGAATATACTTGCTGAAGTAGAGGTGCAAATGAATAACCTAAGTAACCTAAGAAGTTAATAACATTAATTAAGCCCTGTCCCAAAAGAGGGACAGGGATTGTGATCATTACTTTACTGATTATAGAACTGAGAGCATGAAGAATGGTGCTTGTCACTTCAGACTCTACTGTGATATAAGCAGAGAAGCAACGACATGAGATGGTGGTGAAAAGAGACAAAGTTAGACTTCTCTCCTGTTTGTTTATCTTTCCATGGCTGGAAGGTGGCTTGAGCTTCTTTCTTGCTTACTTCAGAATATCCTGGCCCCTCTTCTCCAGCTTCTCCTAAATGCTTTGCTTGTACCTGCCTGTATATGGAAGATTATTTATTGCTTTAATTTCTGTGGTATGTGGTTGCTGTGTTTTGCTTCAGACAACATCCTGTGGCTTCTGCTAGCTTCCACTTTGGATACCTCCTTGTGTTCATTGTGGCATCTTTATTTTCATATCTGCTGATGAAATATGTTGTCTTGAAGGTTCCTTGGTGAGTTTTCTGTGCCCTCCCCCTCATCTTACTTTTTATTGCTGTTTTATATTCCCAATGAGATTTGATACCCAAGGACTTCTAGTTGTCTTTGTTAATTTATTGTCTCTCAGCCCTGAGCATCCTAATAGTGCCACATGCCATATTAGCAACTTTTGGAGACCTTGGCTTTAAGCTTGAATTCTGTGAATTTGCATGAGTGTTTGATTATATTCTTATCTAAAAAGGGGGTGAGAAAATATTTTACTTTTTAGCAAAACCATATTGATGATCAATTTTGTTCTTCTGCAGTGCCTGAAAGCTTAGGATAGTAGTGGTACTGGGTAGATTTCCAAGGACAGTCTGGCTTGCAGGGGATTTTGCAATAGGGATGTATTTGCCATTTCATTGGGCTGATGAAAAAAAGAAAAAAAAGGCCAGGAGAAGAGATTAAATTTTCATTTTCTTTCACATGAAAATTAATTTCTCTTGGTTCTTTTTGGTGATGAGAAGTGTATGTTTCTGTGCAGTTATATGGCAGGACTTCTATAATTGCAATTTAGCTCTGCTGGCTTATAGAATCATAGAATGCTTTGGGATGGAAGAGACCTTTAAAGGTCATCTAGTCCAACCCCCCCTGCAATTGGCAGGGACATCTTCAACTAGATCAGTTTGTTCAGAGCCCAGTCCAGCCTGGCCTTGAGTGTTTCCAAGGATGGGGCATCTACCACCTCTCTGGGCAACTCGTTCCGGTGTTTCACCACCCTTATCATAAAAAATTTCTTCCTTATATCTAGTCTAATTGCTGTGGTGTGTTTGGTATCTCTGAAAGATTTTTGAGGCAGACTTAACCACTTGAAGTGTCTTTCCCAAATTATTTAAAGATTAGTTTTAAGATGAAGAGGAAACTCCATATTCCAATATCAGTACCACCTAGCAGGAGATACCACCAAATGTTACTACAGCATTGCAATACAGATGCTCTGAATACTCTAAATATATTGCATTTTGAGGTTTAGCTTTGAGTAGTTCCTCACTGTTTCATTTCACTTCCACAAATGAACCCCCTCACACTTCTAAAAGGACCTCTATTGCATCCAGACTAGCTATTGCTATTTCAGGAACTTCATACTTGGGAAAAAAAAAAATTAGAACTATGCAGAGTGGAAATGAAAACAGAAAGCAAGACTAAGTTTATGCTCTGCTCCTGGCAGTCAGCCTTTGCTTCCCACCTTTCTCTCTTTCCACAAGTGTCTCTAATGGTTGTTCCTCTTGCAGGCTCCGCCAAGCTTGCTAAGCTTGGTTAAATCTCCAAGTTTGAAATTGCTTGTTCTTTCCTCAGAAGCAATGACACCAAGCAGCTAGCAAAAATTAAGTTCTTCACTTTGTACACTGTTTGAGGGACACTCATTAATGGCCAGATTTTGGAGGGCCACACACCCACGTACTCTGGCTGAAACTGCTGGGAGAGGTGTAGCTGCCCTGCACACCTGACAAATACAGTCCTCTTTCAGTTCCAAAGACTGCTGTCAAATTAAACTGCACAGTGTTGTCTAAAGGCACTGTCCGAAATACAATCCTAAGAGAAAGAGATTAGAAAAGTGGGGAGGGGGTGGGAAATCACTCCTTTTCTTCCATTGGTTTCTATTATTCACGTTCAGCAGTAAACTGATGAGTGGCAGATTCATTGATTCTTCTGCATAGCTCAGGCTTTCATACAGAAGGGGGAAGGTATTTCAAAAGCCAGATAATGTGATTATGAAAGCATAAACAGTATCAGAGAGAGGTGTAAAGACAGAAGTAGAACTCAGTGTGGTAACTTTTTTTTTTTAAAGGAGGCTGAATTTTAAACAGTTTCCTTTTATGTCCACTGCAACTGGAATCACAGTTGCTGTTGAGAATGTTGGAAAGAAACTTTTATATGTATACAAATGTATAAATAATCTATTTTACTTTCTTGAAAGACATCTCAAACAATCATTTGCTCCAAAGCGAGATGGTCATCATTATTTGGAGAGAAAAATGTGATGACTTTTCAAGTTTTAACTGCTTCAGAATAGATTTCATTGAATTGAAAAACTCAACTAGTTCTGGTTTTGTGATCTGCAATTTTAAACAGCAAAGCAGAAAACATATTGTTGATATTTAAGGACTGTGCTGGAGGCTACTGAGAAAAATGTGCATCTTTACTTGTGCAGAACTGATGCCTTATCTCAAAAAGGATATGTCAGACCTCAAATGAATGCAAAGAAGGGTGATGACTCTAATAGAGTTCTGGGAGAGGTCTCCTCTGAAGCAAAGCTATGAAGTTTAATACAATAAAACAACAAAAAAAATTAATACTCTAGAGGAAGTAGATCAAGAGCCTCTGTGTTTTCCCTATATCTAACATTTGGACCAAAGCACAGTCAATGAAACTAAATAGTGAGAAGTTCAAATTCAACCAACAAAAACGTTCTTTTCCACACAATTTGTGATTAAGATGTGCAAACTCCTGAGAACAGCAGTGAAAGTGAATTAGAAAAGGATTAGATGTTTGTACATGGATAACAAAGAGACTCAGTGATGTTGGTGGTAAATGTTTTGGAGTGGATGATAAATCTTGTGCTTTGGCATCCAGAAGACTGATAAAGATCAGGTGAGGTGGATCAAATTTCCCCCTTGTAGGTTTTAAGTGTGTCATCCCTTGAAGCCTCTAATACCAGGGAGATACAACATACTGTAATAAATGGATGACTTCTCTGATCCAGGATGGTAATCTGGGATACCAGGCAAAAGCGCCTTAGGCTTTCAGGTAAGAGTTTGAATGTGATTTAGCAAACCACGGGAATTAAGTATGTACTTGAACTTAAAAACTTGTCTAAATGTGTTGTTCTATAGGAATAAGTTTACTGTCAAGAAAATCTTCCTCTTCATAAAAAGTTACAGGAAGAAGCTGTACAAATGAATGAAGTCTGCATGAATTTGAAGTTTTCCACTGAATGTTTCGAAGATTTTTTTATCCAGTGCATATTCAACCCTAAAACTTTTAGAGAATATTGCAGGCAGGCCTCAAGTTTCTTCTGCTTAGCAAAATATTTTCACTGCTTCAATGGCCTCTCCATCACAACTGGCTGGCTGTGTGCTTACGTTTTTTTGTTACAATGGTGCACAAATTCAGGAGCTGCATTCTAAATAGATCTGTGCAACATAAGCATATGTCTGTACCAAAGCAAAAATTTCAAGCGACTTGTGAATACCTCTTGCTCTTTCAGTTGGAATTAAAAACTTCATATCCTGGCAACCTAATCTAAGTTTGTTTTTTTTTTTTTTTTTTGTCTAATTTAATGCAATTAATCCTGCTGACCCACCTCTATTTCTGTGTGTGTTGTCTTTGTGAGAATATCAATGATCAATGAGAAAGTTCAGGTTTCCAATTAACCTAGCAGGCACCTTGTGTTTGTTATTGTGTGGATTCTGTGGGACAGTAAAGAATAGTTTGAACTCTGCACTTGATTTATATGTATATTTTGAGAGACATAGGGTTTATTTTCCCATTCATACAGCATTTAATACAACACAATCACAGGCTGAACAATGTACAAGTACACCTATATCCATTCTCTAGGAAGGCATGAAGAGGAGGCAATACATAAGACATGTTGTGTTGTTGAAAGTATATTTCTGGACAGACAATGCATTTCTCTGATACTTTATTGTTTAATTTCAACTTCAAGTAAATACTGTAGACAAAAAAAAAATCCTTGATGAGTTTTTGCTCAAGAGCAAGTTGTATGTTCCCTTTTTAATGGATTCATAAAAGGAATAGTAGCAGTGTTGTTTCAGCCTTTTCCAGCATCTAAATTTTGCTAAATAATTCAATAAAAATCATAGCTACAGTGAATAGTAATTAGGTTTATGAAAGAAAAAAAGAACAGTTATTTCATGTAAAAGAATGAGGGCCCCTATTTCTCACATTGCCCAGGCAAACATCCATCGTTCATCATTAACGTAACTGCAGGTCACCCTTGTTTCATACAAAGCAAGCAGTGTAATTCTGGTTTGAGAAAGTTAACGCCAGAATACATCCTCGTACTTTTTAGTACAGCTGTTAAGTTTCACTCAGTTAGCCTGTGCTTAGTCCTAAAGCTAGCTGAAATTTCAACTGCAATTACAGTGGGACATGAGATTTACCATGGCTGGCTCTTAGAAAGATGAATCTATGCCCTATCTCCAGGTATGAGCCAATCTTTTCCAGTTTAGATGACCAGGGTGCTCAGACCACTACTACTACTACTAAACACTGATCAAAAATACTGAAAGGAACAAACTTTATAAGAATTTTCCAAACTTCTCATTGACAGACCCTAATATGATATTGATATTCAACCATCTACCATTTTTAGCCATTCCCTTCAGTAAGATTTCTGTGGTTTATAGTACCTCATATGCTGCCCAGTTTCTTCAACTGTTTTGAGTAGTTCACAAATTTTCAGTGTGCTGTGTTCTCGAACACCTTCTGCTGCTGTGGCTGCTTGCTTAGCGGGTCAGAGGAGGTGAACATAGTCAAATAAATTTTTTGTACCAAAAGAATTGGATCAATTCTATTTAGTCTGTCTCATCACAGTCCTTTTAACTTAGTGAAGTTCTGCATTTCAAGGGGTAATAGCCCATAAAAAGACCCTTTTTTTTTCCATTGAAAAGGTTAAATAAATAATGAAAGGAATGAGAAATATTGCACTACACTAACATTATGCAATCAGCGTGGCTGATGTGATTTATCAGTCTTTTACAACTGCTTTTGCTGCCAAAGGAACTGTTCCATGAAAAATATTCTGTAGAGTGGGAGAGACAATTTTTTAGGTATGCCTTATTTTTATGACACACATCAATGTAGATTCACTAAATTTGTAGAAAAAGCCCGCCAGTCACAGAAATCTTCCCTTTGCTTCCTTCCATCCTTATTTTCCACCAGGGTTCCCCACATGGGGACTAAGTCCTCCTGCTTCCCTTTGAACCACTAAGCCAGCAGCCCAGAGTTGTATGCCTGCAAGGAACACAACTGTTTTCCTTGCTATACGCTTAATATTTAATATGTAACATTCAGCTCTGTGTTCTAAGTTAAATTGTTCAATAGACTATGTATTATTCAGTAAGGGAAACTTAGAATGTTAAATAAGCAGGAATTTAAGATCCATTTATATGAATGGGCCTGATTACATAACATCTGTATTGTAGGTTCATTATTACTTTTAATTGTTTCATTATTTGATTAAGTTGAAAGCGAAGCAGTTTGCCATTCAGGACACTTCTAGAATTGACCTCCTTTCTTCCAGATAAGTACAAATGTGCAGTTAGTACCTAGCCCAAGTGCGTAATGCATGCAAAATTAATAGATGGGCAAAATCTGCTTGAGTGTTACAAAACCAGGACAAATGAATGTGCTGGGATTCTTTTTTCCCCTCCATATAGCTTCTTACAGAGTTTTAGAGGTATTTTTGCAGAGTATTCTTTTATTAAAGAGGGTGGAGGATTCATACTTGCTGGTACATGTGAATTGTTTATGCATTTCCCAGCTCCTATTGTTATTTATCGCACAGTAACAACAGGAGTCCCCACCAGACTGATTTGCTGTGCAAGCACATACTAAGACTAAGGTATCTTCAGTGAACCACAGAACTCACACCTGAGTCTAGAGAAAGGCCAAAGAACAGCAGCACAGATTTTCTACGTTTTTTTTATTGACGAGGGATTTAAACATGAAAAAAATCTGGGGCCAGTTTTACCAAGGTGTTTGGTTGCCTCACTTCCATTTAAACAAATGTGAATTAAGTGTCAAATTGCCAGTTAAAAAACTGGCTGACAGTGACATCTAAAAAAATTATAGCAGGTGTTGGCTAGAGGCATAAATCAAGTCTGCTGATACCCATTCCAAAATAAGTCCATTTTTTAGCACAACCAGTAGAATCATTTGGTGCTTGATAAATAATACTAACCTCCCCACTCCCAATGTGAAAGCGAGAGCTGCTATGATATGATTCCTCAAGAAGTAGGAGACATGGCTGTTAGCACTTACCCTATCTTCCTGCAGCAGCAGCAATTCAATCTAACAAATCCCCTCTGAGATCTGAGGAAGAAGACGATGTCTAGTAGTATCAAGAGAAGTAATTTTTTTCTTTCTTCAGTCCATGACAAACCTTATCAATCTTGCCTGGGCAAAACCACCGTTCTTGGATTGTTAGAAATCATCTTGTAATTTTCAAACCTAAGTCTATTTCTGAACATTATATATCCAATTCATCGTGTGCCAGTATCATACCTAAAGTTAGCTAACTCTTCCACTATCTTGACATTCATCCTTTACAAGCATGAGTCACCATATCCTCCCTCAACCTTTATATTCCTATGCCAAGTCGACCTTTTGTGTATCCTTGCCCCCCAATGATCTTAGTTGACCTTTTTTGTTCCTCTTTCCATTTACGGTCTTTTCTCTTGAAAACAGGTGCTTAGAAATGTAAGTACAATTCCATCTGAGGCCACACCAGGTTTTTTTACGACTATATGGATAATTCCTTACCTGCACTAAAGCAAATTCAGAATACTTTGGCATTTGTATGGTGTTGTCTTTGTCCTTGCTGTGAGGAACTTGCTTATGGGTCTGAGCTCTCACATGCACAGAAAGGAAGCTCCTTGGAGATGAACAAAGATGAGGTGCAATCTATTGGACATGTGGTAATAAGGGCCATAGCAGACCACAAAGGAAATAAGTTGACTTTGAAGACACCAAATGGTGTTTATTTCCTCTCCAGGAGACACAGTTTTGTCCTTATTAACTTACGATTTAGTATCCCTTCACATTTAGGTCATTCGATGGCATTCTGTTTTTCCACACAGACATGTCGCAATAACATCCCTGCTGAATTCACAGCAAATAAATATATCAGAATATCAGGTGCCCATGCCCAGGTGCTGGCAGTGGGGCTGCAGGGGGTCTCTGTGGGGAGAGGCCGGGGCTGCCCCGTGCCGGACACAGCCGGTCCCAGCCGGCTCCAAGGGCCCCACCGCAGGACACAGCTGAGCCCCTCAGCCAAGCTGGGGGCGCCGGGGGGAAAACAGGTTGCCCAAAGGGCAAAAGGCGGCCCAGGCAGAGGAGGAGGAAGCCCAGGAGGGAGCAGCAGCAGAGGCAGCCCGAGGCCGGAGGAGGAGGAGGGCAGGAGGGGCTGCAGGCCCGCAGCAGGGATCCCCTGCAGCCCTGCAGAGCCCCCGCTGGAGCAGAGCCCCAGCCTGCAGCCCGGGGAGGGCCCCAGGCCGCAGCAGGGGGATCTTTCCCGCAGGAGCTGCGGCCGTGGAGAGCCCAGGCGGGAGCAGGTTGTCCCTGAAGGCCTGCAGCCCGGGGAAGGGCCCGCGCTGGAGCAGGGAGAGGTGTGAGGAGGGAGGAGCGGCGAGAGGGGCTGGGATGGGCTGACCGCAACCCCCATCCCCACCCCTGCGCCCCTCGGGGGAGAGGGGTCGGGGGTGAAGAGGTGAAGGTGGGAATCGGAAAGGTGAGCATGGAAAAGCGTCGGTTTAATTTTTGGTCTTTGTTTCTCACTATCAGAATCTATTTGAATGGGCAATAAATAAAATTAAATTCCCCAAATCGTCTGGTTTGCCTGTGACAGTAGCTGGGAAGTGACTTTCCTGTCTTTTTCTCAACCCATGAGCTTCTTCATCCTGTTTTCTCACTGTGACCTGTTGAGGAGGGGGAGTGAGTGAGCAGCTGGGTGGGAGTTTGACCCTTAGCCACCACAGAGAAATGCAGGAATGACCATAGTATCTGGTTCTTGTAAGGCTTCTCAGAGTGATTTTTAAAGGATCTCAGTGTCCCTTGTGTTTTACCAAGGGGGAAAAGGCACCTGTTGTGGGATCAGTTGATGTGCCCATTTCGCCCTGCCTGAGGGTTTATCATGCTCATGTTGCATTTCATCTCCATTTTCGACAGCTGAGAGAAGTGTCTTGGGTCTCCTTGCTGGCCCAGAAGAGACTGAAAGCACAAAGTTTGTGGTCTGCATTTTTGAATGCTTGTGAGAGCGCACTTTGAGCCAGAGGTCATATAAGATGGATACATGTTTCTGTACCCAAGTTTGTAAATCCTTCTGAGAGCCCTTGAGATATATTAGTTCAGGCTTTGAGCCACACTACAGCTGCATATCTCTACCAATACACTCAGCCAGCACAGACTGGCTATTTTTGTTTCCTCTGCCTGCCTAAATCCACAAGATATGTGCTGAGTGACCCTGAACTGAGGTTTGCCAGGAAAAATCATGGCTTGAAGAAGAGCAGATTTTTTTTACTTATTTCAGCATTTAGGAGAAAGCAGCTTCCCAAAACATCTAGGCATGATCTGCATAGCACTAAATGTTACATGTGTGAGATACTGCAGTCTGTATTTCCATTTATGCTGAGAAAGCAGTGCTGCACAAGGAGGTGTGTTTGTAAATAGTATTGAGACATCCCTCTGAATTACAGCAGTCTGCTAGGTTCCTGGTGGTAAGAAGAGACATGCTAAGGATGTGCAAAAGAGTTAAGCATGATTGCTTCACCCCAGGTGTGATTCAGAGCTTTCTATGAGGCCGTGACTGACTTTTTAAAAAAGTATTCACTCAAGCTGTCCTAAGATATGAAGTGAATTGTCTCAAACATTTATGGGCTGGCTGCTTCTGGCAGCATGAGGGAGATAAACCCTCTAATGTTCATAAATGTGCACGTCACTTCTGCTGTGCATGTGATTTCTGCCTCTGTATCAGAGACCACCAATGACTGGGAGTGATAGAAATCTCATCTTTGCCTCCCAAATGCAGGAAACTCAGTGGATGAGGTTATAGGAAGGGGGACACATAATTGCTCATCAGTGTTTGCAGAGGTGGAAGAAATGCAGGACCAGGCTGGAGCAAGGAAGCATCTGGTGAAATGGGTGCCAAGGAAGTGAATCTCATTTTTAATGTGTAAACTTTTAACCCTGGGTGTTGGTCACTGTAACTCAGATATGCTTGTAGTACCCGTATACATACAAGGGTGTGAAGGATTTTTCTGGTTTGGTCTGCACTAGAGCTCACTCTGTGTATAGTCATAGTGCCACGAGCTGCAGGAAGCATGCAAGCAACAGTCCTTCAACCCCAACGTCTGAATGTGATTTTTCTTTTCGTGAAGTTTTGTGCTTTGGTTCTCAAGGAATACTTAAGACAAAATAAAATGCTATGCAATTATGATCATTGGCATAGATATTTAAAGTTACAATAATCACAATTGCTTATGGAATGCAAAAAGAAAGAGTACAAATAGCTAGAAGAATATTTTTATTTCAGTGGCTGAATGATGAGCGATAAACTTGATGGTTTGTTTCTAATCTGCCCTCTAGTGTTCAGGACGCCTTATCTTCTGGTGCATTCTCTTGTCCAAGGACTTGTTTGAGCATGGGAAAGGGAAGTGCAGAAAAAAATGAAAATTGAATGATTGAAATAGTAGAAAAACCTTTCTAATGTCCTTTGTAGTATGAATTCAAAGGATTCAGTTTATTTCATTGATTTGTCATATTAGAGAAACAGGAGAAAAAAAGACATTGCAAAACTGATCAACAACTCCAATCTCATCTCAGATTTCTTAGTGTTTTAAAAGATTAAGCTGACAAAATCTTTGTATGTATGTGAAATTATGGAAAGATTGATATGTGCAGAGATTATTTTCCTTGTGATTGAAACAGATTTGTTGAGCTTTCCTAGAAATACCTTTTAGGTAATTTAAAATGTAAATTTATGGTAATTTAGAACTTGAGAAATATAAATATGAGAATATTTTAGAAAACAACTTTGTTTTGAAACTGAGCTAATCCTTTAGAACCAGCATTGTATTAGTCATCTTCTCAAAATATTTTTAAAATTTCAAATTCAATAGGAAAAGAAGCATAAAAAAAGTATTAACTCATTCTAGAAAGATGGACTGAAACCATATTTGTACTAAATGTGCACTAAAACTATGCATAACTAGCTTAGTTCTGTAAGACCCAAATTTGTGTTTGTACCTGTATATACAAAAGCTCACACACACACACACACACACGTATAATATCTTGTCAATATGTGATTATGGACTAAATCATGTTGTGTGTATATGCTTACATATGTAATGTCTGTGTGCATTTGTATAAATTAATATATATATTGACAGAGTGTATCTGTGGATATAGGTATGAATGTGTGTGTATATATATTTATGCATATATATTAATGTGTGAATCTAGATCATTAAAACATAAAGAACTAGAAAACTGAGACTTCTGCATTGTTTTTATAGATTCTGGAGGATCTGGAACAAGGTGCTCAGCTATATACTTCAGACCACCTGGCTGAGTTTCCCACTATGGTACGTAAATAATATTTAAGACATTTGACTCTTAGCCCCCCCTGGAAGCAGGGATGTGCAACAGTCCTCATGCTGTCCCAGGGGAGACCCTTAGGAGGCTACAGTGCCCAATCCCTCTTGCCTGCAGGCTGGCCCACCTTCACTGAACAGGCAGAGAAATCACTAGCTGTGGCAGCCACTGAGCCTGGGCTCCAGGCAAATCTCCTGGAAACTGAGAGCCCTCTCAGGCCTCCAGAGGTATTCAGTCTTCTGGCTCCCTAAGATGAAGTAGCCCAAAATGTGAAAGCTTGAGTCCAGTATTTTTCCTAGTTACTGCTCAGGGTAGGCTGGCGATAAGCTCAAATGGGTGTCCTTCGAATGGCTTTCTGGAGATCCAGGTCTCTCCAGAAGAGAAAGTTCTCCTACCTAAACAGACTGAATTACCCCACCGGGATTTTCCTTCCCCAGGGCTACAGTGAAGAGCCTGCAGCAGGACTTGACAAAGCACACAGTCCTGTTTCTGAGGGCTAGGACTGAGAAAGTCTCCCATTTCAATCTCTTTACCCCTGTGCAGAATCACTCCTAAGTGCTTGTTGGGTGACACATCATTATTCTGCACCCACGCTGACCCTGTTTGTTCCTTATGTTACAGCTGTAGCTCAGCAGAGGATTTATTAAAGTTCACCCTGAAGTGAGTAATGATGCTGTTTGGTGACAGAACAGAGCAGAATAATAACAGTCCCACTTTTTTCTCCATTTCAAACAAAAATATAGGTGTGAGGTATCTGGCCACATTAACAAGTATGCTTTTGCCTGGAAGGGAAAGGTATAGCTAACTTCTGAGGACTGGGATCCTAGAGGAGCCTGTGGAGTTCATAGCAAGAGAGCCAGGGTTGGAATAAGCTCTCTCAATATTTTGCCACCTTACATCCAGTGACATGCAACATGCAATACGTTGTCATTTCTGTTAGGACATAGTGCTTCTCATGGGTTTGTGCTGTGGCCATTCAAGCATAAGGAAGCTATTTTGCCCTGTTAAAAACCAAATACTATGTGCTGGTTTGGGCTGTTTGTGTAGATTACAGAGGATGATAATAACACCTAATTTAAGCAGAGAGGGGCTATTGTCATCCCTTATCCCATGCGGCAGGGCAAACAAGGGCATGCTCTGTGATGGGAGCTGGACAAAACAATAGATAAGGGTTCATCGCTTCTCAACAGGCAGGCTGTAAGAAAAGCCTTTACTGCTTTTCTCCTTGATCTATCCTTCCTTTCTCTTTCATATCTCTTTCATATCTGGGTGTTGGCAGGGAACTGGGTCATGCAGGCTTTCAAGGCAGTGGGAAATATTTACTTTTCCCTTTGTCTTGAAAAGATTGAGTCTCTCTCTTGCCCCATTTAATTTCAGAGCTGGGTAATGAAGCCAATGCTATTCCTGTGTTTGTGACTAGAGAATAAAGGAAAATAAAAAGAATGTGATGTAATTCCCTGATAAATTCAGTGATTATCTTTAGCGTTCTTTAGTTTTCCTTTTTATTGGTTTGACGTCTACCTGCTGTGCCAATCTGTTAGCCAGAATGTCGTCACTGAGAAGTACGCATGCATAGAATGTCTGTTTTTCCTTTCACAGACTGAGTGCAAGGCAGGGTACTAAGGGAAGATTTGGAAAACTGGAAAAGTGGTTTCTGTAGTGAGCCAAGTCATAGGTATCATAGCACACCATAATCATAAATCAGGACGTCTTTAGCTCAGCTCTCTGCTTAAAACAGTCAGCTGTGGAGTCAGTTAAGATTGCTCAGGGCTTTATTCAGTTCAGTCTTGAAAACTTCCAAGGATGGAGAACCACACAACCTCTCTGGACAACATGTTCCACTGCTTGACTGGCCTCATGGGGAAAAGGTTTGAATCTCCTTATTTAAGCTTATGCCTATTGTCTCTTGTTCCCCTACCACAGACCACTGTGAAGAACCTTTTGCCATCTTCTTGATGACCTCTGCCCATAGGTAGTGGGCTGGTTGCTGACCTCTCAACAGTCCCTCCAAAGCGGTCTCTAATCCAGGCTGAACAAGCCCTAATCTCTCACACTCTTCTTACTGGGAAAGTACTTCAGATCCTACCACCCCAGTGGCTCTCTGCTGAACTTGGTCTGGGTTATCCATGTTCTTCTTGTACTGGGGGGACCACAACTGGATTTTTAGGATATTTAGGTGGTCTGAAGAGTGCTGAGGAGGGGATGGGTAATCCCTTCCCTTGATCTACAGGCTGTGGCCCTGTTGTTACAGCCCAGGAGGCTGTTGGTCTTTGCTGCCAAGGCTCACATTCAGCTCACTGTCCCCCAGGACCCCCTGAGCATTTCCTGCAGTCCATCAGCCACAGCCTCTGTTGTTTCCAGTGTTTCTTCCTTCCCAATCCCCTACACTGAATCAGTGATTCCAAGGATACAGCAGTTTGTAAGAGCCATGTTTTGCAGTTCTCCTCATTGGTCGTTGGATCTTTATATAACAATATTCTTGGTGTTATGCCATGATGTTGCTGTGGGCAGAGTAGTGCCAAGTGCCTCACACTCCCACCTACACTGTGGTGTGTGCGCATCGAGTTTCCTACTTGCACTTATGTGGCAGGGAAGACCATAAAATATACTCTGACGATGGAGCTGTGCCCAGGGCTTTGGCTCTGATTAAGGCTCTGTTGCTGCTAGTGCAGGTGAGGATTTTTCCTGCTGGGTGGAATGGGACAAGGGGAATAAAAACATGTTTTCTCCCCCCTGAGATCTGGGAAGCAGAGAAGGAAAAAGAAAGTGCTGTTCCTTCTGTCACATGTACATCTAGCCTTTGCAGTTGTCCCTTGGACTCTGACTATGCTAAATTATAGAAGGTGTACTGCAACTATTCCTCAAGAATAACAGGAGCAATCTGCAGGGAAAATCCTCAACAATTTTATTTTTTCTTCCTTTGAAGCTGGATAACGTCTTTTCTTAATCAGCATTTTCTGTAATAGCATGAAGAAGGATATTCTGCTTTGACTGAATGCTGAACGTGCGTTCTGCTGGGGGGTTCAGTTTACTGGGAAACCAAATCCTTTCCTGTTCATGTCAAGCCTCCAGCTGAGAAGTTAATAAACACAAAGGCCCAAGTCCTTCCATCTCTAGTCATTCAAATATCTTTAGGTATCCATATCCAGGCTCTGTGGTCTCAGTGTTAAAGATATGCATATGTGGCTGGGACATGCAGACATGCAGTGAGAGGGTGCTATGTTGTCACCATCCCAGATTAGCTCTATCTCCACGTCTATTCAGCCTTTGTCTTCCCCATTGAGATAAACCATTTGGTGGCATGTATTATCACTGACTCTTGTCATATGCTCAATAGAAGCATACTGACAAATGAAGAGGAGGAAATGTGTTTGAATTGTGGACATCAAGATAAATCCTATACTATGGCAAATCCCTGAAGCCCTCCAGTTGCTCTCTGCACCTGTGGTTTATCTCTTGCTTTAGACTTGTAGTAGTTCTCTCTTTAATAAGTAATTTGCTATAAGAACAACAGCAAATGTCTACACAGATATTAAGACACAGTTCTGTGATTTCTTATACAAGATAATATCTTTCACCTTTCTTTGAACTACCACAGACCAAAGAGTGTCATATAGCTTGCATTGCCCCCTTTATGAAAACCTTTAATGATTAGCTTATCTTAAAGTTACAACACATGTGCCTTTCATTACCATTGTTTGGCCTTGCATGCAAAGAGAGGAGATTTTTTTGGCATTAGCTCTACAAAGCAGGTTGGTTTAGTTTCTTCTGACTAATTTTTCCAGCCACCCAGGAGACAGGTGAGAACTTGTCCTTTGGCACTGTATAGCCATGGTCTATGGGATTTCAGAGGTTAGTAAGACTGAGACTCAGACACCATGCTCTGAAGGGCAAGCAATTTTCTGCCTCCCATCCTCAAATTACATAGGCAAGCTCAAAAATTTTAAGGCACTTCAAGAAGTCTGTGTGCACTGAACTCCCACCTTTCTACATGAACTTTATTTTTTCTCTTCACCCAAAACATCCCAGTATTTTCTTTGATTTTCCAGTTCATTCCTTCCCTGAAAATAACAAAGAAAGCAGG
Source organism: Theristicus caerulescens (assembly GCA_020745775.1). Classification (NCBI taxonomy): domain Eukaryota; kingdom Metazoa; phylum Chordata; class Aves; order Pelecaniformes; family Threskiornithidae; genus Theristicus; species Theristicus caerulescens. Next base: position 162,182,462 of record CM036558.1, on the reverse strand, counting down.
CATCAAAGGAAAAGCTCCCCTGAAATGAGCCAGCAGCTGTGCTACAAAATGATCAGAGAAGGTTCCTGGAATCTTGTCCCCAAAATCTGATTATCCCTTAGGCTATGTGGTGCGTGCACTTGCTATAATGCATTGCAATTACACAGTAGCTATATTGCTATGGCTGTGGCAGGGTAACCATGGGATGGACACTTGTCCAAGTTCATTCAGGGACAGGAAGAGCAGCAATGAAATTTACCTTAACACCAGAAATCCTCTGTTATTTTTATTTTTTAAAGTGAGACCTCATGAAATTTTAGCTATTTACAGAATGAAAGAAGGAAGTCATAGTCTCTCAACCATTAACGCTTTTGAATTGGTTACTTTGATCTGTGCTTCTAGCTTGCTCTGCTGACTTGCCAGAACACAGGAACTCAGCTTTATGGTATATATCATCTTCATGGCCTTTTGGTTATAGTTTCATTGCTCCTCTCTACTATCCCCTAGATTATTTTATTGTAGCTGTTACAAACTTACTAACTTGGCTTGCTTTGCTGAGGGAGGATCTGAAGCTTCATGCCTACTAGTAACTCAAGAGAGGAGAATGAACACAAGGAAATGAGAGAGGGAATCAAGGGGTAGGTATCTCTGCTTGTAACAGATTCACTTAAGCAATGTACTGCTGCATTGACACTCCATCCAACAGCTGTGCAAGACTTTCCAAAGCAGTCTGCATTGTACACATGCCTCAAAAGTTGCTACACTGAGCTCCTTCCACCTCATGATGCTATGAATGACCCATTTGCTGAAAGCCATTTTGAATATGAGGTAAGGAAATGTCCACTAGCATTATTAACATCATTAACATAATTAACAGGGGTGGCTGGGACACTGAAAAATATCCTATTCTGTTTTTGTTGCAATGGAGTCTATAAAGCTGTGCAAGAAAGGTGGGACTCATCAATCTGGATAATGACATCTTAAACTGCTTTGCCCAGACTTGTCAGAACTGTTTAGAGTTTGACTTTTCCCTGATCTTACTCCTTCATACTGTTGCACTTCCTCCTTGAGCCAAGGAAGACAATAATGTCTCTAGCAGTTTCCATCTTACCACTGTGTAAATGGGCTTTAGAGTGTTGTTGACCTAGAAAGCGATATGGTTGTTGGAAGTTATAGGTCAGCACTTAAAGCAACTTAAACCAGGTGTTCAGATCCCAAATATTAACCTCCACCACTGTTGAAAGTGATGGTTTGCCACTCGCTTGGGTTTTGTACAACAGATTGCCATCCAGTGGCTGAATAACATGTTGCATGCAAGCATATCTTTGAGTAAGCTGTTTGCTACCCTGTCCATTTTCTACCTGTAACAGAAATTTCCTCAAGCACATTTAGCTTATCTGTACCATGGTTTACCTAGACACAAATGAGGATGATGTTTCTCTTCTACTTGCAAAGTTGCAAAGTGAAGCTTTTTGGAAGTAATGTCAAAGTGTTTGGTTCTAATTTTTTTTTTTTTTTTAATCTTTATATGCAAACTCCACTTGATAACAAGGTACTACTAGTACTGCCTGCCAACTGGTATTTTGCATTATAAAAGACGTATATAAAAAAGAACCTGAAAACCACTAAAACCACTAGGGAAGAGCCTTAAACAAACAAGCCCATCTGGCTGTTTAGTGAATTAATATGTATTTCAGGCAGGAGTGATACCGATGAGTGTTGTTAAGGTTGTCCAGCATTTCTTATAGTAGTACTCTAGCTTTTATTGCTTATAATTTTGGTGTATCTTAATTGCTTGGGCTGAAACTCTTTATGCAGAGGCATCTGCCTTGCACAGAATTAATTTTGGAAAACTGCAGCCAAAATAGTTTAACTGTTTCCATAAAAGTATCTAGGAAAAATAATCAGTTTTGCCCACATTAGAAATGGATTGTATGCTTTTCTTTGGAAGACTTGCACTCGTGCTTGGGAGCAGATACTTCAAACAGAAAAGAGAAGCAGAAATGGTCTTTCTTTTGCATCCATCACTCAGAACTTCTACCTTAAGACAGCCCATAAACACTTGAATAAACACAGTTTTCTGGTGTTCAGCAGCAACTAGCCATAAACAGCTAAGTTCCCCCGACATGCTGACTGCACTGGATATTTTCCAGTCTGCGTCAAACAAGAATTTCTCTGCAACTTGCCTTCCTTTCTCTGGGATGCTGTAGGTTAGACCAGATCCAAGGTAGGACACCAGGTGGGAGGTGGGACAAAAGGTGAGAGGTGGGACACCCGAGGTGGGACAAAAGCTCCCTGCACTGTGACCAAGCTAAATAGGGGAGGAAGTTGCCCTTGTGATTTACAGAACAAAATTGGCAGAGGGATGTCTAGGAGGTAACAAGAGACCTAGTAAGAGACCAAGTGATTTGGGCTTCGGATATTGCAGGTTGACTGGGATGGATGTGTGTGAGGTGTGGCTATACATGTATGGCAGTATGTGCGTGTGGAGGAAAGATAAGGCTATGTGTAAACTAAGGGAGAGGTTAGCAGTGGGTGAACGAAGCTGGCAGAGATCAGGAATCTGTGGAATGCGTGCTGGGAGCAGTGGGGTACGGGACTCGTTCATGATTTCACAGAATGATTGATGTGGGAAGGTACCTCTTGAGATCACATTGTCCATAGCCCTGCTCAAAACAGGACCAGCTATAGCAGGTTGCCCAGGACAATGTTCAATCAAGTTTTGAATATTTCCAATGATGGAGACTCCACAACCTGTCTGGGCAACCTGTTCCAGTGTTCAGAGAGTTCAGCACTGACCTTCAGAAAGTCTCAGCTGATTGTGTGGGTGCCTGTGAGAAAGTCCATGCAGAAAATAAATGGCAGTGACAGTCCTTTTTGCATAGGGTGTTCAGAAAAATAATGATTGTTTGTGATTCTGTGGGGTACTGCAGTGGTGAGCTAAGTGCTTTGCAACTCCTGAGGCTGTCTGTAACATGATGTTTCAGGCGTGGGCTAGGTTATTAACAAAATCCTCCTCCCCTCCCTTCCCCCTCCTCCCCACGGGCATAAAACTGAGGATGGAGGATCATAACCTTGAGTGCTTGGGTTCACTTTTTGCTTCAGCCATTGGTGAGATAAGAAACATACCTCCAAATCAAACTACTGTGTTTTGCAGAGGACCCTAGAAAAATGTGATTAAGTAGGTACCTGATATATGGTCACTCTTTAAAGGTGTCCAGAATGTGTTTATCCCTCATTCCTATACTTCACTGTCAGCAGATGTGTTATTTTCCAGAACTTTGTCCTATGGTACACAAAGAAACTTCAGAAATTGTTTTTGAACTCCTAATACTGCTGTAGTTCCTTCAAGTCCTATCAGATATTTGTATCATGTTAAGCATTTGAAATGTGCTTAGTTTATTTACTCTGGGTTTTCTATCCAGTACACAATCTTCCAGGGTCGTGAATGAGAAGACTATATCCTGAGATTTCCACCTGCCTTCCAGGTAAGGGAAGCACTGGTGGGTAAGTATAGCTGCTTCTTATTTAAAGTAAGGCTGTTTACTTGGCAGGTTGGCTGTAACAAGTAAGATGCCGGACTGCAAATTGAATGGCAGAATGAAACAAAATATTAAATGGATAGCCACTGAATGAGGACTCTGGCTTGAGGATGGGATAAGTGTAAGGACTTGTAAGGAGAATTATAAGCTTATGCCCTTGAAGCATTTCTTGGATACAACTATTAAAGCAAGCCAAGTCTCTGTGATCCTTGTATATATTATACTACGTGGTTTTTTGTGTGAAATACATACTTAGTAAAATGATAAATTACACTTTATACTGTGAGGCATTCTTTTTCTAGTGCTGTAGTCTTTACCTTCTCCTGTATTATAGGTGAAAATGCTGCATGATTTTCAATGCTGCATGATTTTAAAAATGCTGCATTATTTTAAAAACACCTTTATACTGTAGTACTCCCCAAGAATCTGTTATATTTACTAGAATCACAGAATCCTAGACTGGTTTGGGTTGGAAGGGACCTTTGCAAATGATCTAGTTCAATGCCCCTGCCATAGCAGGGACATCTTTCAGTAGATCAAGTTGCCCAAAGCCCAGTCCAACCTGACTTTGAACACTTCTGATTATGGGGCATGAATAATGGAGCTCTGACTGTCACTGGCTGCACCAAAATAAATATAGATATATTTTAGTTAACCATTCTGGACATATTTTATCAAATAGCTGCATGAAAGGCATCTTCTGATCCCCTCTCCTGTTTTCTTCCTTCTTCCTTTGCTTAACTGCTCCTTTGTTGCATAGCGTGAAACTGGATTATGTAAGACTGTGTTGCCTTTTGCATCAGAGAGTGTTTCAAATCCTGCTACAGCAATATGGTGCAATGCTTCCTAAAAGGGTCTTGGCCATATGAATGCTCCTAGAGGGTACAGAGGATCCAGAAGAAATCAAAGCCCCCAAGACTGAAAGTGCTGCCTGTTCTTATGGGCCAGACACTTTCCCTTTGGACCTTACCTTTTCCTGAAATTATAAAGACTGAGTAGAAGGAAACAGTCCCTGGAAACACTGCATCGCAACAAAAAGGTAAATCCATCTTCTCAGTTAATCAAAAGAGAAGCTTAACTTTCTCTGTCCATTAACTACAGAGCTGTTGAGTCTCCTGCTGCTAGCCCGAAGCACGCATTTGGCCCTACCTTCTGCTCCCCAGCCACGGTGTTGACATGTTACACATCCACAGTGCACTGTTGCAGGGTTTTTGTGCTGCAGGCTGTGTCCTGGAGCTTGAAGAAAGCTGTTGCAGCCAGGATGTGGTCTCTGCCTGCAACCACTCATTGGGTGCTCCAGGTGGAAGCTTAGTGTTGTGGTCTTTCCCTGCCACATGAGACAGCTTGCCTGAGACACACTCACTTCCTTGTCCTGTATCTGTGTTTAGCTCACATGCTTGTGCCTCATCGTGTAAGGTTTTATGTGCTGACATGCAAGTGCCTGGGGAATTTTGCAGTTCTGAGCTTATTTCAATTAATTTAAGTTTTTTTTTTTCTTATCCTGCTCGTAGCAGAATTGGTAGACTGACTATTACACTACAGCTCAAGTAGCATAGAGTAGCAGACTGAAAAGGAGTCTACAGACTGTAGAAATGATTCTCAGCCCAACATGGGCCCTGCAGGTTGGACTGCTCCACTGAACAGCTATTAGGTATCGTGCTACCTAATGGGAATATCTGCTCCAGGTTATTATTAAATAACCCAAAGGCTCTACACAAAGTATCTGGAATATGACATTTTCTGCCTATGCTGGGCTCTGGGGCACCAAGTATGTCCAAGGATGTCTGTGCTGTTGAGATTTCAGCCAGTCTGGAAACATTGAGCAGCTAAACAGGCACACAAGTATCTTCATTGCTGAAACCTCAGGCTCCTGTGGGGCTAAGGTGGCAGCCAAGAAGGCATTTCCAGAAGGTACATTTTGGTTTTAATCTTTCTTGACAGGAATCAGAGCTCAGATGTCTGATTTCGTGGGATAGCTCTTCCAAACAAGAATTACGGATGGGATTTGCCTTTACTTCAGGGTGTTGTAGATAATTACAGCTAAGTTAGTCAGCCTTGGTGTCTTCCTAACAACAGGGGAGAGAAAAGGAGACACAAGAGAAAATTTAACTGATTTGTCTTAGAAATCTCTGTTATGCTAAGTTGATTTACCACTCCTCACTATTTACAGCAAGAAAATAATCTAGACATGACTAAAGTGCATAAACATGGATGTCTAGTACCATCTGAGATGGCCTAAGGGGTCTGTAATTCCTAAGCAGGGCTGGAAGATATGACATAGGTTCTATCCTCAAAAATGAAAGCTATGACTGAAAATGCAGCCTTTCCTCTAGGCTCTGTCAAATACGGATGTGACATGTCCTTTCTTTATAGAATCATATCTACTTATGAAATCAATGTGCTTTACATATTGTAACATGACTTATTTCCCTAGAGAACTGGTGCAAGTCATTGATGCCACCATGCAGGACCTCCTTGCATGACTGAGGTCAAATGAAATTTTTTCTCCTTTTGGTTGGTTGGTTGTTTTGGTTGGTTTTTTTGTTTTGTTTTGTTAGAGCTTTATATCCACTTTGTACTTCCTTGGCAGAGTTGAAGATGTGCACTCTGCAGGGTCCAGACAGTGAGGTATAAGAGCCATTGGTTTTAGTGGGCTCTGCATGCCTTTAGGGGTGTGTTTTTCCTCAGTGTTGCAGACTAGAGCCAGCAAGAGTACTAAAGGTGGGCAGATCCTCAGTGGTGTAACGCAGCCATGCTGAGCCGAAGCACCTGAAGCCAAAGGGGCCAACTATCTTCTGCTGTTCTTATGTGTTCTTGAAATCAGAGATGCAGCTCTGAAAAAATAGCACAAATAAGCAAAGTTGGAAAATATAAGCTTGCAAGCTGATTACACGTACCTCAGCAGATACATTTTGCAGCACACTCCTGATTTAGCAGAAATAAATTCTGTTGGTGGTTTCAGTGATCTATTCAGAATAACCAGGGGTTTTGCTGTCAGCTTGTTAGTTATGGACTGGGTGATTTAGATTTGTTCAATCATTACTGCAATGAGATCTTCTCCCCCTGTACCCAAAATTACAGCAGGGAATCCACTGGGCCATACATGCACCAAATGTTATTATTTAGCTCTTGAGAAAGGGTTCAGAGTACTGCCTAATTTTACATGCATGACATTTTTAAAGATTAAAATAGATAACATTTCTTTTTTGAGCGGTAGAAAGGCCCTTTGAGTCAGCTATTCTATATAGCCTCTGAGTGGACATCAGAATTGTTGCCTAAAAGGATGTTAATTAAAAAATCTATAGGGGGAATGGTTTATATGATGACTAGTTTTATTAGATACACAGAGGCTGGGAAATGGGAAGCTATTCCAAGGAAGTCTGACAAAGTATGCTGGCTGGCACATTTTGCTCCTCAGTTGAGTGGTTCCAGGTTCTCCCATAGTAATGAGATATATAGAAAATGCCTTTATATGAACCACATTATGACTCTTCAAATTAACATGGTGTGGAGACAGTGTCTTCTAGAACACCTTGAGAAGAGGTGCTGCCAGCCCATCTCCTACAACTATTTCTCCAGGTCTGACACTTTAATAGGAAACACCACCCAGTGCATCTTCTTGGTGTCTCAAGCTCATAGATTCATATCGTCTGCAGCATCCAGGCTGCAAGCAGAGCTCTGGCAGTCGGAAGAAAATCTCTTTAGAAAGTTTCCACCAGTGATTTTTCTTTTTCAGTAGGTTTTAGACAGGGTTTCACGATGTCCTGCAAACAGTACCAGCTCTTGAAAGAACTGTCATGGCTTATGAGCGTTATGCAGCTTTGCACTGACATTTTTAGATGGAAGTGACATTTGATTGGTGTGACCTTGCTGTGTCTTGTGATGTTCCAGTGCAAAATGAGAGCCTCATGACATGCGTATTTGATAGATAAATGGCAACTGAATGCCTTGATTTCACATGTCTCTCTCAGTTAGGACTCTGCATTTTGATCATGTGGCAGTCCATCCACCTGAGGTCTTTTTCCTTTCTTATTTTCACATCCCTAGAGAAAGGCGAAGTTCAGCTTGTTTGCATCATACAATTAGGCATGAAAGTATTAGTGTCCTGGGCTGTGTAAGAGAGGTCCTTTCAGAAAGGTTTTTTCTCACTGTTTTGTGGTAAGAGGCAGTTCTCTCTCCCACAAAAAACTCACTTATAAGGGGATTTCTCTGTGCAAAAAACACCTTTACACAAGAAGGTAGTAAACCCCCACTTTTAAGTCTTGTTTTAAAGAAAGAGGGTTGACCTTCAGTTTAAAAGAGAAAAAGTTTAAATTTACAACAAAACAGGAACTTTGACAATGATTCCCCTCCTCAGCTTTTCTGTTTTGTTCCCTTCCTTATAAAATGCAAGGCAACCCTGAAAAATGAAAATCTGGTCTCCTAGAAGCTGATGTTTGACCTTTGCAGGGCAGTGAGCTCTTTACCCACAAGTGTAAAATGCAAACATTTCGGATGCATCGCTCCATCTGTTTTCCCGGAGCTCCAACGCCGCGCCAAGGAGTGACCTCCATCCTCCCCTCCTTTGCTGTCCCTCTGGAAGGGCTCTGGGGTGAAACACCCATGCCTGTACATCGAGGGCCATTTGGCCGTGATGGGTGCCGAGGAGATCTGGGTGCTGGGGCAGCTGTTGCGCTGAGCGGTGCCACTGCAGCCACTGAGTTGGGTAACCATAGCAACAGCATCACTGCCAGCATCCTCCTCCTCCTCACTCGGCTCTCCTCCTCCTCGGCATCATCAGGAGCAGCAGCAGCAGCAGCAGCCCTGGCAGGAGCCAGAGCCCGGCAGCCGAGGCTGCAGCCAGCTGCCTGCTGTCCCCTACCTGCACCATCACCCAGCCACAGCACCAGCCCCGCCGCTCCCCACGGAGGGGAAAAATAGGGGAGAGGGAGGTGCACTGCAGGGGATCCCAGACAACCCAGGTAAGAGCTGTGGGGCTGCTCGCAAACTCCCCGTGATCGATGTGGTGTGTGCCTGGCGTGTGTTTGCGTGCGAGTGTTTGTTGCTAGTTTTCCAGCTCGCTCCTTCCAACAGCAGTGTGATGACAATTAAAGGCAAGCATGTTTTCCGGCTCATGTTTCCCATCTCTGCCATACTGTCCCTCTCCCTCTCCTCCATCCAGATACATAAGGAATAATAAGTAATATTCAGAAAGGTTGGTAGAAAAAGGGGTGTTCGGGGAATGCAATGTGATCAGAGTGTTGAATGGCTGTGCTGCCAAAATAAAAGTGGACAACAGCAGCAGAGCAAAGGTTGACATGGTAATTAATAACCCTTAAAAAAAAAAAATCATGCGACAACGCACTTCTGTCTCTGCCCACTCCAGAAATAAATCTCTCTCATCATATCCAGCAGAGAGCTGTAAACCAGAGAGGTGTATGAATAGCCAAGACTAGAAACCTCACTGTAGTCCACAACTGGCACATATACCTTAAGTGCTTTAAAGCCAGACTAAATCATTGCAATAACAATACAATCATACCTGTGAATATATGTATATATATATTTGTAAAAATACTGCTCTTAAACCTTTACACCTTCTAAGAATAAAAAAAAAAAAATCTTCTTAAAGATGTGGGTTTGATGGCCAGGCAGAAAGAGATGCTCACTTCATCTGTGTGTGAGAAAGCATGTACTGGGTACATTTAAAAAGGTTGGAAGAATAGCTCTAATCCAAAGTCATATGGGGACAGTCCTTGTCATTTTAAAAACAGAAGAGATCCAAAGCCATGGAGTGTCCTTGTGCAGGCAAATATATGTGGATGAGTGCATATATGTCTGAGGAGCATGAAGGGGGAGAGAATAAGAAGTAAGTTTAAGCCAAGTGGTAAGTGTTTGCTATGTAATGACTGCAGAGAGCTCTTTCCACTTCCACGTTACTATTTTTATTTATTCATTTATTTATTTTGTCAGCAGTAAGGAGAAAGAGAGGTCCTGCTGCTGTCTATCTCCTTCTCTAAACTCTGGTTCTCCCTATCTGGTGTCCTGATCTTCCCCTGTCCTCCCCAAATCATCCTTGTCTGTGTGGCTGGAAATGCCGCTGGCTTTAATGATGATCAGCATTTTAATAGAAGGCTTTTGAGCCCATCCCATGATATGATACAGTTAAAATTCTTCTTCCTAATTATACCATGGGGACAGTTTGGTTATGACCCAATACCAAGTAATATGGTAAAGGCTAAGAGGCACCTGTCTTTCATGTTAAACCTGATTTGAAAATCACAGGGCTTTTTGGTCCCAATCCTGTGTTTTGCTACTTGTCTGCAGATCCTCCTAAAATCAGCAGGAGCTGGAAGATAATTTGAGATTATAGATACAGAACAGAAGGCAGAATTGGGGCCACCTTTTCTCTCTGATTATAAACATCCTCCTCCTGCAAGCTACAGGAGAACAAGGAATTTGGGTAGGCAGGTCCTCATGCCCAGTTCTTATGCAAAAGTGTTGTAAAAATTACCTGGGAATTATGTACCATCCCAAGGGAACTTGACAGGATGAGGGACAGAAAAAGAAAGCACAGACAAGTATTTGGAAGCAGTGCTTTGCTTTGCAAAATAATTTCCTTAGGAACCTGACCTTATCACAACAGGTCTTCTCTACAAGGGGCTGTTTGATCCATGTTAATAACAGTGCTCATGGACACTAAGTTTAACTGAAGAGGATGATTTTGGATACTTGTGTTAATTAAACTGAGGCACTGTAGGGCTACAGCCCTCAGGACACTAGACTAGCCTGGCCACATTACACAGTGTATTTCTGTGCAAGATTTGGTGTCTACTTCAAATCTAGAGAATATTTAAATCTTGTGACTTCTCCTTTGTAATAACAGAGAAGGAATAAAAGTGCCTGTGAACATGCCTGTAAAAAGAGCACAAACCTGATCATGTTTCTGACACTGAGATATCAGTAGCAGAATCAAAATCCTCTTTATATGTGTTGCAGAGGTGTAAAGTGCATAGTCAAGGGGCAGCTCAGTAAGGCATGGAGCAGTGATCCTCTCATCAGCGCAAGCAAATGACTGAAGGTCAAGGGGCTTCAGGGATTACACATTAACACCTTGCAAATATTCTTACGTAGTCTCACTTTGCTGCTGGCTCTGGGCAGATGATTACAGGGAAACAAGAACTCATATATGGACTTCTGATTATTACGGGGCTTCAAAACTTCTCTTAGAAAGGGCTCTGGGAAAGGCAGGAGAGGTTGATGTTTTCTGGAGCACTGCTTTGCCATAAAAATCGTCTGTGGAGAGCTGTTTGTTTAGGGAAAGTCAGGGCACTGAGTCTGATATCAGTGTAAACAGCAAAGATGTTCCCCACCTCAGATTACCAATTTTTAATGCTTATCGCCCCCCACCCCCATCCCTCTTTCTCTTGCTTAAACTGGAAAGCTTAGGAGAGATTTTTTTTTTCATTTTGCCTTATGGCTTTTTCTATTGTATTTTATTTGTCTAGTAATGGAAGGGAACAGTCTTTCCTTTGCTTTGTGCACAGCTGTTAAGAGCTGGTATCTTGATGCCCACTTAGTGTTGTTCACTAGCACTGTTCTAGGGAAAAAAGCTATTTTTTATCTAATGATATTACTAAGCATCTTTTAAAATCCCAATCCTTATTATCATTAGTCGCCCACTGTGTCTCTTGGAACGCAGAACAAAAGAAGACTTGTACAATAGTTGCTATTGAAAAGTCAGTGTTTGCCAACAGGTTGAAACAGGGATTTTTGAAATGCTGCAGCCAGGGTGGTTGACTTTTTTTTTTTTTTTAAATAAGGAAGGTGCTGTTTTCCAGATCCTACTCTCTAGTAACCTGAGGCAAGAGACGATTTGATAATGAATGTTGTACTTTGCATTTAGTTTAACAATGCTATTCATTTTATTTTGAGGCTATGTTTAAACTGCTGTTTATTACTCCATTCAATAATCACACTCTGTGATTTTCCCTGTTGCAATATTGCAATTTTTTCCCTTTACACTATATGGTGATTGGCTGGATTAGCTGCTTAATGAGACAGACATGTAACCATGGAAAATAAAAGTTTTCCCAGTGAGTAAGGGGAAGGTGAGATCTTTACATTAGAGCTTGGACACTCTGTATCTGTTTGGTCCCCATAAAATTAGCAGGAGTTGTGGCCCATCCATACCTGATAAGGAAATAACTTTTTTTGCCAATATTCATCTTCTTGAGGGGTCAGTCTGGTCTTGGTAGGTTCTCTTCAAGTCTGAATCACACCCGGGCTCGTATAATATGGACCTTTGTGTCTACCTAGCGGGTACCCTCACTAGCACTTGGAAAGACTGTAACTGCTTTCTAGTCTCTTGGCTTAGGTAGTGAAAGCTCTTGGTCTCTTTGTTCAGCATCTCCTGGGATCCATCAGCTTCCTTGCTCATGGGTTAAAACCTTTCCCCCCCAGCTTGGTGAGACAGACAGCAAGTCTGTGCTTCCCAGCAGCACAGCTACAAAGCATTGAGAAAAGTGTGTCTAAGAGCATGGATAATGCAGGTGTCTCACTTTGTGTGCATTTTTTCTGATCTTCCCTGTACCCAGTTCCCTTCCTTGCATGCTGGCAATGCCTGACATGCTGCAAAGAAACCAGGGCCTGTGATGTAGCATGACCTTTGCTAACACTGCTCCAGGAGGTAATGGGCTGAAACTACCCGGAGCGGTTGTGGCTGCTGGCCTGATCGGAGTTCTTCAGAAGGTCAACACCATGACATGCCTGATCTCAACTTGTCGGGCGAGTGAGTCAGAAGTTGAATTCTCCCAAATCTTCCAAATCCAAGCAGATATGATTTTATTCTCTCTCTAATCCTATTATTAGTGCCTGCAATGTTAAGAACTCTGTTATTTGGCAGTTTTACTTCTTCCCTGTTTCACTGCAGTAGACGGAGCATCCCAACAAAGTGTAAAAGGGAGAATTTATTTCTTTATTTTCTACACTCAGATGCTGCTGACACCCATGTGTTGTCCCAGATCAAAAGAGAATCCCTTGGAGGGGTTGTGCTCTCGCTGGTCCTCCTACAAACCTACCAGAAATCTGATGGCATTTCTGCTTCTCTCTGGGGTTCAGACGTGCCTTGGTGTGGTCTCTTTGTGTCTGGACCCCACACCTCAGATGTGGCTATGTTTCAGTACTGAAGTAACCCATTTTTATGGCTGTGTCAGGTAAAGAGTGATTCTGGTCCTGCTGGCATCCACAGAGAAATCTAAGCTCATCTTCAGTGGACACAGGGGGATCCACAAAGATGACTTCTCTTACTGCATGTGAGGCACTGTAGGTAGGTGCAATATCCCGACGTGTCCTTGATACCTGTTGTGTTTTCTCATCCTTAGCATCGTAGGTGTAAGACAGCCTAAGCAGTAGTTTGACCTTCTGCTGCTATATATATTTACCAAATTCTTAATTTTGTACTTTCTGATCTGTGTCTAATAGATATATTTATCTACATTTATTCTTATTTGTTTTTAGCTATATGGTGTTGTCATGGATAGGTCAGACCTCACGCATCCTGTTGGACTTTAAAGGAGGAATTGCAGATATTACTCTTTATACCACAGACCTGTATTGATAATGCATAGCAGTGGTATTACAATAAGTTGGTGTCTGTCTCTCTTGCATGGAAATTTCAAATTCTGACCTCCTGGTAACAGCATGGCTTTTACGGATTCACAGCATGCAGCGCAATGACAAGTGGGACTTTCTTAATGTAACTTGACTTCGTAGGGACTATTTATGCTATTAGGACCCCGATGACACCATTTAGCAGCTTGGGGAGAAGCAGGCTCTTTCTTTGTCCAGCTAGTTGGGCAAACAAATCTCTTCTGTTGTATTACTATCCAGATCTGCGTGACTGGGAAGAAATCTGGCTCTGCCAGCATCTTCTAATGTGTAATTTTAGTTCCTAACATGCTGGTAACATTGCATTTATTTCTGAGGCTAGAAAGCCATGTTCTATTACTTTTTTATGGCGCAAAAGAACATGAGTATTACTTGGAGGATGTGGCTTGAGTAAAATGATGTTTGTATCTCTGACAATTTGTCAGCCCATATTGCCAAAACCACTGTGGCAGTAGGGAAAGCAATCCTATTTTCTGAGAATGATTTCATAAAGAACAGAGCAAAAGGACCAGCATTTCCCTCCCCTGAGTCCTCTACAAGTGGGGTGTTTCAGTATGAAAATTTGCATCCCTATTATATTTTCTCTTTCTGCTTGACTGTGGAGGAGGCTGTGACTTGACCTTGTTGTAGGCAGATGATGTTTGTGGATGGTGTAACCTTATGGTCTAGCTAAATAGGCCCTAGGCTTGTGAATGTCAGCTTTGAGGAGGTCTGCATGAAACAACTGCTGAAATGATTTTATTTGCATAAGAAGGTCTCCCATTTGTTTTAGAGATGATGGGGAAACATGGGGCAACACACAATTACGGAAGATCATGTCCCTTCTTATACCATTTTTCTGGATTTGCATGATCTAAGAAAATTTGGGTTCTTGCTGGTATTTTGGCTTTTGCAGAGGTTTGAGGCTCTGCGCTACAGGTTTTGAGCCTAAGATGCAGGCTTGCTAGCTGCTAATACCTGTAGCAACAGCTTACCCTCTGTGTGATTGAGCACCTGAGTTCAGCAGGTACTGGCTTACATCTGCACAGCTCTTCTGTGCTGTTAGGATCCAACTATCCCACGTCTTAAGACATGAAGATCTCTGTGGGACAAGGCAGATGGATTTCATTAGAGCTGAGCAGCGTCTGCTGCTGCAAGTGACTCTTCTTACAGGAGCTTACAGAGTACACTACACTGCATAAATCTATTCTACACCATGCAGCAGCACAGCCCTATTTATTTTCTTTGCCTGCCTGCCTTGGTTTACAATCTCAGCTGAAAACATCTCTTTTCTGTCCATGTCTCCTCATTGTTTTCTCTCTGTTTCCCTCTCCCTTTGCAGCTGTGTTTAAGCTGAGCTGTGTGAGGGTCCAGTTTGCCAGGGTAGATGTTAGAGAAAATAAAGTTGCATTGTGTTATGTTCTAGAGTGCTTTGCTCTACAGCCACCCAGCCTTTTCACCGCTGGAGGCTATAGGATGCTTGCCACTGACCTCAGAAACAGCAGGATTCATCCCCATGCACAAAAGTCTTTTCAGAAGGAGAGATAATGCACAAGGCTGTGAAGAGATTTTTGTTTGAGAAAGGCATGGCAGTCTGAACCCTGTCAGTCGAAAAGCTTTTGTTGGCTGCTGTGGATGGATCAAAGTCATACTGCTGTTTTAGCCTTGGACGTCACAACCACCAGAATATTCCTTGTCTTTGTGTGGAGAACTGAGCAGCAAAGTCATGGGCATTGAGAGGCAGAAGAGGGACAAGGTAGAGAGTCATAATTTCAGCAAGGCTACTCTTTTTGCAAGAAGTAAACATCTGCAGGTTGGCCCAAAACAGAGAGGAAGAATAATTTCAGAAGGTTGTGCTAAAAGCCCTTAGATATGTTCTGTCTTTTATGGTGGGAAAAGGAGGAATAAATTTTGGATTGCGTCAATTCTTTTGTCTGCAGAGGGAAGAAAGATTGTTGGGGGAAAAAAACCAACAAAAAAAATAGTGAGGAATGATCAGCAGACTCTTGCTAATTTTTAGCAGCACTGTAAATTAGGCCTTGTTTTCTTTAAGTGACTTGCGTTGGTAGTGGGTAACATTAGTGTTTTAGAATCATAGAATCGGTTAGGTTGGAAAAGACCTTTAAGATCATTGAGTCCAACCGTTAGACTTGCCGTGCTGAGAAGCTCATCGGTTTAGTGTAGCTAATAATAACACCCTAATCGAGAAACAGAAGGTGGGATAACTCGGCATCAGAAATTGGAATGCAGAAATAGTTGCTGCTAGTTGAACTAAAAATACACAGCAGCATAACCCTCTTGCCTACAGCAGCACATGCTGAACACACATTGGGCTTTGGCAGCAGGGGGAATGGCTTTCCTTTGTTTTCGGCAGCTGCTACATCAGCAGCGCTCTGTGGTGACATGCGTGTGTGACCGCCAAACTCCACTTCAGATGTGCAAGGCCCCTCATAGCAAGTTAATTAGTATCCTTGGCAAGTTAATAATTCTCCAGAGCCATAAACGGACTCCAGAGGGTGAAATAGACTCTGTAGGATGACTTGGGAAGCCAGTTTGTCCTAAGGTAGTGATCATGGTAGCACTGGATGAGGTGGGAGTGACCTGCAGCAGGGACAGGGATGTAACCATGGCTACTCTGTTCCTTTGCTCCGTGCTCCTGCTTGGGGATAAACAGCAGATGTCAAGATCCCTGCTGAATTATGAGCCTTGGAGTTATCGTTGTGCACGGTTTGTTTGTGCTCAAAGAGATTTATCCATTTTTCTCTACAGCCTCCCAGGGCATACCCAACCTCTCAACTTGGGCTTTACAAGGATGAAGTTTGATTTAACATGTACATGTTTTTTCTGCTATGAACTTTGAAGTCTCTGTGATAATAAGCTAAGAGTGGCCCAGATGTAGCGGTGATGGGGGACCCTGAAATACGTTAGTTAGGTTAAAATAGGACACATCTAATGCCAGAATCAGCAGTGCAACATGGAGTATTTGCTGCATTGTCAGATGGTAGATCAAAGATGAGGAACACACTGTAGATGAAGAAAGGTGCTCAATGAAAAGAGGGAGTTAACTGACTGTGTTGGGCACAAGTGATGAGACATTGTCTCTGAATAAAGGACACAAACACAACATAGTGCTGAAAGAGTGAAGACAAGAAGCAAGGGCTGAATGCTGTAATTTGAAATTCCTGCATTATGTGTAATAAAACCTTGGTTGTGGTGGGAATCCTTCACTGGTTTGAATACAGAGACAACTGCAGCTGGGCTAGGAGTGGGCAAGGATATGACTGTAGCTACTTTCATCACCACACCTGCAGGCAGGAGGAATACAGGTGGCTGCATCAGCACTCCTGCCTTGCTTCCCCTCCCAAAGTCGGGTGTCTGCTTACCATCCAAGCACAGGTGCTTCCCTCAGAGCAGAAAATGGCAGTATAATGTATGAAGAAATGTAGCTAACAGAACTGGTTTTAAAAGATTCAACCTAGAGGTAAGCCCTCAATGCATCTGAGATTTTCTTCTGCCTATTTTCCTTCTGTGCTATATTACAACCAGTAAATCCGAGGTCATCAATCTTCCTTGTGTCTCATCTGAGACTCTTTGGAGTCATGGGCATCAGCTGTAGACAGGTCAGGCAAAGAACAGGGGTTATTTCTCTTGCTATAGGTGCCTCTTGTGTGGACTTTTCCAGGCTGAGGTTACTCTAGATAGAGAGAGCACCAGCAATGACAAACTTGCTTGCCTATCCTTCTTAGCCAGTCTTAGCTTCTTTCTGAGACTGCTATTTTACTTACTCTCTGATGAAGTGAATAGCAAAAAGACATTTTTGTTCATAAGGTAGGTTCATAGGATAATTCAGGTTGGAAAGGACCTCTATTCCAATCACCTGCTCAAATCAGGGTCACCTGTGGGGTCAGACCAGCTTTCTCAGGATTTTATCCAGTCCAGCTTTTTACCCATCTGTAATGAAAAGTGGGTGGCCTGTAAAAGCTTTTGAATTGTCAGGACTAGGGTCAGCAGGAACTTTCAGAGAGAGATTGTTTTGAGAGAGGGAGAGAGAGGAGATCTGACAGCACATGCAAAGAGCATTTCCATGAGGACTTCTGACTGTGGAGATACCCAGAGGAAGCTGGCAGAGACTCTGAGAGGAGAGCGGCATGCAGAGCATGACAGAGGCGAAGATGAACTTATCAAAAGCATCCTTGGGCTGTCAAGGGCAGGTTTATTCCTATGCATAAATGGCTTCCTCTGGGGACTTGTGGAATACGCGTTGCCAGGGGGAAAGTGCTGACGTTTATAGTGAAATGGGTCTAGCTTGCCCTGCTTCTGTACATGGCAGATGACTCTTCTGGGAGATAATGCCTCAGGTCAGTGATTTAATTATGTCTAGTTTGGAGACCTTTTACCATACCTGAGATAACTCAAGGCTTAAAGGATGGCTTTTGGAGGAATCATCTGTTCAGCAGCAATAATCACCAATTACTAAGAAAAGATCACCTTACTTAGTCATTTCCCTCTTATCCTATCTTCCTACCAAAGGCTCCGTTTATAAAGGCTTTGCTTTCAGGACCAGTGCCACTGATAATCAGAAACCTCTCATCGTAAGAACATTTTAAAAAGTTTGAGGACCAATTATATAAATGTTTCCTCTTTTGTAAAACAGCTTGGGACTTGTAAACATACTGGGTCCACATCTCTCTAAATAATTCATCATGATGAATTATTTAGTTGTGTAAGCTGTGTTTTAAGTAAGGAAATGCTTTTCTTAATGTGAAGGAAATGCAGATATTTTAGTGAAATGGCAGCTACTTCTTTCAAAATTATCTATTTTGCTTCTGTCTACATTGCAATTGATTTTTGTCATGAGTGTCTTCTTCAGGAGTGGCTGATACCAGGTCTGTAGCATGTCAAGGTGACTTCCCCAGCAGCAAAAATCACAAAACCTTTCAGCAGAATAAGGCCTATTGGAAGACAAGGAGTCCACTTCCTATTGCAGATGTGCAAAAGGCAGATTTTAGAATCATTGTTTATTTTCCAGATGAAATTTGGGATAACGACTTCAATCCATGGGAGAGGAGTAAAGGTGAATGCTGTTACTGATGGAGTCTTTGGTACAATGCTTTAATTTTTGAGCCTCGTTTGTGAGATTAACTTGAATTTTGTTCTCTTTTTTTATATTTAGATAATTCTCTTGCATTTTCTTTTCTCTCCCCTTCCTTTTCCTCCCTCAACAACAGATGATTTTGAAGACAGCATGAATGAAACAAAATGTTGGCATGGTCTAGCTGGATTTCCTGACAAGATAAACATTAAGTTAAATGTGAGACATATGCCTTAGTGTGTGACTGTAATTTTATAGGTTCTTTTATATGTTATGGTTGGCAACAGAATCCCTGTAGCCTATTCTGGCTAGAAAGAACAGTATTTCTTAGTCTTAAGACAGACACATGATCTAAAACTGGTATATACCACTAGCTATACAGTGTGAGTGGTGGAGTGAATCTTGGTTATGAGTAGTTTCCATTCTGATACATTTTATAAATGGAGATGGTTATTCAGCCATGGTGCATTTGTGATAGGGATGACGGTCTCATAATCCACAGTCCTCTTTTCTGCCTTCATTCCACCTTTGGTGTTAAACTGTCTGGAGGCAATGCAGCTCCATTTACTCCCACTATGGAGTACAGACTTGCATTGGGTAAGAATATTTCCTCTGATGGTTGCATGGGTACAAAATTAGCGGGATATTTGCTCCAGCACACCTTGTGAGACATTAGTTTGTGCAGCCAGACCACTGGAAAGAGGATGAATACCATGCCCCTCCCTGCCCTCCTCGATTTTGGGGACCAGTCACACAATCTGGGAGCTCTTTGAACTGCAATGAAGTCTGCTCATCCCCCCTCAAGTTTTTATGCAAGGATCTCCATGCAGAAATGCTGTTGCTAGTTCATGTATGGGAAGATGCAGGCCCATGAGTGTTTGCATTTTATGTGAGATCTTGGTCATGGGTGGAATTTAATTTGCTTTACTTTAGTGATCTGCAGTGGAGTCAACTTCATCCAAAGTAGCCACCAGCTTTCTTTTTGTGGGCAGGGCAGAGAAACAGATATTTCTAAGGCACTACACAAACAACTTCTTTAACATGCCTACTTAAGGATAGAAAGATCATGCTCAAACTTTGTCTCCACTGTCTAAATGGGAACCTTGACAAATAGTTGAGGAACAGCCATTTACACTGTAGATGTCTGTCATTTTACCAAGTGTATCCAACCTTATTTACTGTCAAAATATGGAACAGAGCATGGACATCCTTAGCCTTATCCCTCTTCTCCAGGCACCATTGTCACTTGTTTGTAGGTTTCCTGAGATGTGTGGCATAGTGATCTTTTTTGCATGAGGGATCGTACGTAGGCCTCCTGCCTTTGTCATCCAGGTTTCCAGTTTGTTCTGGTATTTGGCATGGCAAGACCACCTTTCCCCTGATCTGTCATCACGTTCCTCTGTATGATGTCCCACTTCGCACTCCTGGCTGGTTGCTGCACTGGCACAGTGAAAGAATGGTGAAGCAGCCCCTAGCATTGCTTCAGATTACATATACTGAAGTTGTAAGAGATAGTCAGGGAATAAATGGCATCTTTGGCAAAAATGTAGCATGCTTGGAAAGTGCATTCGAGCTTCAAGGATGCAAAACCCATGAGCCAGCTTGGATAACAGAGACACTATAATTGCCTTAGCCTGGTGCCCAGCTGCACCAGGACGTCACTGGGATCCACAACTGTTTGGTAGGATGCCTTAGCCCAAGCAGAGCAGCATCCTTTCCTTGCCCCTGAGAGAGCTTGCTCAGAGATAGCTTAAGAACACCTCTGCAGTGGTTCAGGTATGCAGTACCCTTTGTTTGGAGGAGTAATTTAGTGCTTTGTGTGGGTGCATTTATGGGAACGCACAGCTTCTCTTAAAGAAATATGCATGTTTCTGGTATGTGCAGATGTTGTGGCTGCACATTAAAAGGAGAAAAAAAAGAAGACATTTTGGTAGAGGAAATTTCCATTCTTCACCAGCAGTTCTTTACAGACAACACTTTTAGTTGTGAATATCTTATTTGTACCTTAATAGCTTTTTCTGGGTGGGGAGAGAAGAGAGGCTGGAAGTTGATTCCCAAAGGGATAAAGTATTTCTGGTAGTAAGGAAATCAACAACCTTGTGAAAAGAATTGCACCTTAAGGCCTTGTTCCTACAACTGCTGTTAGACCAATGACAAGCCATGCTGAGGCTTGGCCCTCATTGCCTTTGTCAGGACTCCCACCGGGACTTTGCCTTTTGTTGCTCCGGAGCCTAAACTTATTATAAGGTTGTAGATTTTTTTCCTGGCTCATTCACAGCAAGTCTTTCTGACTTTGGTGAAGTCAAGGAGAGCTGTACTATGATGCTGGATGAATACCTAAAGCCTGAAGTGTGTAGAATTAAGAAAAAATTGAGAAATCCAGACAGTAAATTAGGCCCCAGACCCATGCCTGTCTTCCCCCACCTCACGCACAGACTTGTCAATCTGGATGATATATGTAAGATACAGTCAATGTGTCTCTGTCTCCAGCCGAGTGCCACACTTTGCACATCAGTGGCTCTCGCAGCAGCCGATCTCCGGCTGGTGGATGTGCTGTGCTGGCCCAGCCTGCGGTGCCCTCACCGACTGCGGCTGGTGGTGCAGGAAGGAGGCTGAAATGCTTTGCTGCTGCAGCTGCTGACATGAGTGGCTATAGCTGCTGGTGAAAGTTGTGTCCCAGACATTGCTGACAATATATTGAGAAGCCAACTTAAATACTTGTTTTCTTCTCTCTCCACCATTGTGAAATGCAGTAAACAATCTTGCACAATTGCTGCTCACTTATCATCTGTGGTTGCTTCAGTAGGATGTGCAGGTCAGGTGGGTGGGTTCTCACCAGGAACTTAAACTATTCATTTAAAAATTTTGTCTCTTCCAATCTGGAGCAATGGAACTGCTGAGAGAGAATGGAAACTCCTTCCTATTAATTTTAAGAACAATATTTATCTTGTTTTGTTTATTAATCTTCGTCAAGTCTCAGAAAATCTACTGTAAGTCCCAAATCAGTGTTGAATACATCCTTTTTTTTCCAGATCATTGATTTAATGATCAACAAAGTAATAAAGATAGTAGAAAATGCAGAATTATTACGCTTAGGCGAGACTGTGGAATTGTAACAAAGCTGTACGAAGGAAAATGGAATTCTCTTTTGATGAATACAAAGTAATGTACAATGGAAAGAAGTAACTTGAATGATTCACTGCCCTTGCTGGCTTCTAAATAAATTCTCACCACTTGAGGGGAGATCCTCCAGAAAACCTTGCTACATGTATGGTTATCTCAGTGAATAAAATCCTCTGTAAGTAAATAGAATATTTGGTGTGTAAGAACTGGGATGAGGATTATTTCTGAATATAAGAATTAATCATTTTTTTCCCAGCAGTGAAATATTCGTAAATTAAAAAATGTTTTCACTTAAATTAACATCAACCTGTGGGAAGTATTGATCTTCTAATATTCATTTTGGGAAAAAGCTGGAAATTAAGTGTTCCATAATTCTGTTGGAAAGTTCAGGGTTTGTTTTATTTTGAAATGCCTTTTTTAATTTCAAATTGAAATTGTTTTGGAAAAAAAAGCTATTTAGATTTTAAAATCCCCAAAACCTCAAAATGAAATGTGTTGATTCACTGAAACACAGTGTTTTGGATCCATCAAAATATTTTTATTTCTGTCAAAAAATGCTATTTTGTGGGAAATATAGGGTTTTCATTTTGAGTCTGAACACTAATACCCACCCACTCACAGTCAGAGATTGCTTGCTATAGGTCCCATGGGTGTGCTCTCCAAAATATTACAGTGTCTTACCAGAAGCATGGCATCTCCTAAAATAGTGCATTTTAATCTGGTCATTGTTTCCTATGGAGTCCACATCACAAGTAGGAGTCTTCGGAAGCAGATGATCAGAATTATTAGTGATAGAAAGACTTTTCTATGCTTTGGATTTGAGTAGAATGAATATGTTATTTCAGCTGTGAATGTAGAAAATCCCTTAGCTGAAGGGCCAAGTACTGATATTCTCAGCTCCTATGAAGTTAATGGAAAAACTTCCCCTTGGATGGGGAAGGGTTTTCATTCCTGGTTTTGATAGCAGCAAGGTAGCTCATACGCCAGGCTAGGTGCAGTAGTGCTCTGCAGAACTAACAACTGGTGAGTACCTAGACTAATAAAAGGTGAAACAATTTACATTTGTCTCTTTTATTTTCCAAATGTAAGAGAAAGATGGCATTGTATGAAAGTGGAAGGCAATACTTTGAAAGTAGATTAAAAAATGTTTTTAAACCATGAAGCCTGCAAAAAAAAACCCCAAACTAACAAAACAGAGGCCAAGGCTTAGGAGATTTAAAGAAACAAAATGGGAGAGAGGGGGAAAAGTACTAATTTTTACAGGCAATGAAAACATTTGCAGTTACAGGATGAGTTTAAAATCTCCCTGGTGCTGACACAGAGGCTGAAAAAAAATTGAAAGATTCCCATCAGATTAATTTTTTCATCAAGCAATATCTGAAGGAAATTATGACAAAACCTGCCCACTGGGAAATACACTTTATAACTTTTCATTATCATAGAATAGCCCAGATTGGAAGAGACCTCAAAAGATCATTCAGTCCAACCTTTCATGGGAAGGGAAGCTGAGATGAGATCATCTAGTAGCCTGTCCAGTTGCATCTTGAAAACCGCCAGAGATGGGGACTCTACCACATCCCTGGGGAGGTTATTCCAGTGATTGATTGTTCTCACTGTAAAAAATTTCTTTCTTATACAGACTTGAAACCTCTCCCAGTGTAAACAGTAACAGTTGCCTCTTGTCTGCTCTATGTGGCTCCTTGTGAGGAGAGAGCCTCCGTTCTCTTTGTAGTTGCCCTTTAAGTACTGGAATATTGTGATGAGGTCTCCCCTGAGCCTGCTCTTCTCAAAGGAGAAGAGACCTTCAGTCAGAAGAGACCTCCTTCAGTCGTTCCTCATAGGGCAGGTTCTCCAGCCCTGATTTGATCACCTTCATGGCCCTCCTTTGGACCCTCTCCAGTCTGCCCATGTCTTTCTTGAATTGTGGGGACCAGAACTGGACACAGTACTCCAAATGTGTTTGGACAAATGCTGAGTAGAGTGGGTCAATCACATCTCTGTCTCTGCTAATAATGCCCCAGTGGATGCAGCCCAGGATCCAATTTGCCTTTCTCACTGCAGCAGCACACTGCAGATCCATGTTTAGCTGGTTGTCCACCAGGACCCCCAGGTCCCTTTCAGCAAGGCTGCTCTCCAGCCACACAGAGCCTAGCCTGTACTGAGCTCTTTGGTTATGTCATCCCAGGTGCAGGACTTTGCACTTCTCTTCGTTAAATTCCATACAGTTCTTACTTGTCCGCTGTTCCAGCCTGTCCAGGTCTCTCTGTAAGGTGGCTTTCTCTTCTGATGTGTCCAACTCACCACCCAGTTTGGTGTCATCAGCAAACTTGGTGAAGGTGCTTTCAATCCAATCATCCAGGTCATTTATGGAGATGTTGAACAGCATGGGACCCAGTATGAATCCCTGGGGGACCCCACTTGTGACAGGCTGCCAGCCTGAGTAGCAACCATTGATTACCACCCCCTGAGTGCAGCCCGTTAGCCAATTTCCTACCCATCTCGCAGACTGCCCATCCAGTCTGTATCTTGCCAGTTTGTCTCATAGATACAGTTTGTTTAGTTTGTCATTACAGGATTATTTTTACTTTTCATTGAAACCTGTCATTGATCTTGCTATTGCATATCTGCGTGCCAGATTTTTCTCCAGTACTCTGAAGTCAAAAGGTGAACTCTGACATCCATTTCTTGGTTCATAAACCCCTTTCTGTATGCAGAGATGTTTGTAGCTTATTTTTTTTTTTTCAGTGCTGAAATTATTAGGTCATAGTGCACATAACACTAGACTTTAGAACATAGAACACTATCTGTATTTTGCTTTGCTTTTTAAATGTCACAGTGCCTTCCTTGCTAAAAGCATTCAGAAAGCTTGGTTTTGGTGCTGCATACTGTGTTATGCAAGATTTTTTTTTAAAAAAACTAAACCTGTTAATTAACTTTCTCAGCACTTTTTTTTTTTTTGGTAAAAAAGAGAATTCCATTTGTTCAGTGTGTAGAAAACAAGAATAGTGAACTCTATACTGAAAATGGAGGGGAGGAAATATAAAGACACAGCAGAATGCCAAGGCTCAGTATATACACAGAGAAATAAGATGCTGTTTATAACAGAAAACAAAACTGAAAATAGATTTTTCTCTTCCACCTGCATGGTGAAGTTGTCCTATAATAAATTGATTATTACCAATCTTTTCTTCAGGGCTCAAAGGAGACCCATCTGCTTTACCACAGCAGATTAAAACATTCAGTGTCTTTCTCAAGAAAAATCCCCATTGTACCATAGTAGGATTTAATATTTGCTATTATCATGTAGCTGTGATTGTAAAAGGCAGTTGTTAAAAACCACAGTATTCATGATAGTACGTTTTAAAGAGGAAAGCTAAAGGTAGCAAAGCTCCAGTAGAGATTTTTCTTTTTTTTTCCTCCCAGCTTAGAAATACCCCTTCACAGCTTGTCCCTTCTCTTTTCTCTCTTTGCCAGCATCTTCTATGACCTCCCCTAGGTCACATGTAGGATGGAAGCAGAGTTATGTAAAACAGCTCTCAATATAATAAACTTCTCATAATGCTTGGGCCCATTCTTATCTCCATGTCCCCATACCACAGATTGCTGCAGAAACAAGAGAAATATAGTCTCATAGCCACTTCCCTGCAACTGTATTGTGCCATTGCTGCTTCATGCTAATCTGCCCAGGCATAATTCCCTGAGTGGAACAGGTCCTGACTTCAGTGGTGCTTCAGCATGTGATAGGGTTGGCCTGCTTGTCTCCAGTTTCATGGACACGTGTTGACCATTGCCTCCTGCTGATTTGTCCTCTACTCCTCTCTCCTCATCTCTGTTGTCCCTGCATGGGAACCTACCACATTTGTGTTTCATCTCAATGTTAACCCAGCAAACCACCATGCTGACTGCTAGGGCATGGCTCCCAGGTATTTGCTTTCCCTTTTGTCCTTCTCCCCGTTAGGCAAGACAGAGAGCTGTGCTGACTTGTCTCCTCTGGTTTTGGAAGGTAGCTCGTCCCTTTCCTCCCTCTCTTACCCTCAAAATTAAATCTCTTTCTTCTCCCCTTTTGTCCACTTTGGGAAGGATGATCTTGAGGTGGGTTTATCCTTGTGCTTCTTTGTTTCATAAGAGATGCTCAACTCCTTCCCTCCTTTGGCTTGGTGTCTCTCTCTCTGGGAAGCAGAATGCGAGTTCTGCATCCTGGAAGCTTGTTCAGCTCTGAGGACTGAACAGGTCCCTGAAAGCAACTGAAGTGAGGCAGAAATAAATATCATATTTTTACTAGTATCTGTAGCCTCTTCATCTTAAGTGGGTTTGAGATTGTTGTATTTTCTGGTAAAAGAAGCTGGATCATCCATGTTCTTCCTTTCATTCCCTGGCTTCCTTCTCCTTACCTTCATTCCCTTTCCTTCCAACCTATAACAAATCTCTGTTTCTTCAAAATCTCATCATCTTTCCATAGGAAAGGGGCTTTCTTTCCCATGTCTCTATCTTCTCCTATAGATTTCTAACCATCCAGACCTTCTGTACTGGGGAGGAGACCAGTTTTCCCAGGTAAGACCATGTTCTTACCTCTGCTGCCATCTGTCTTCTGGAAGGACCCCATCCTCTTCTAACCCAGGGAAAGAAGAGAGAGAAAATGGCAATCTTTCTTTAAAATTATTCCTCTCTAAATGGTCGCAACTAATTATGAACGCTACAGCTACTGTGAGATCAGCTAATAAACTCCTTGAACAGGTCTCTGAAGTCTGTATTAGAAGTGGATGAGTCATAGTTGCACCAGCTGATTGCAAATAAGTGGGTGGGAGGGGAACAGGCCCTGTACTTTGTACTGGCAAGGTATGAATAAAGAGCTATCAGCAGGCCTGGGAAATGAGCAGGGATGAGTTTGGACTGACAGCTCTGCAGCAGGGAGATGGAGGCAACTGAGTGCTTGTCAAAGAAGTAAAGCCTGAGCTTTTAAGTTAAAGCACACCTTGAAAACAACCCGTCCGAACGATGGAAGTGGGAGATCAGCAGAGGATCGGCCAGGCTGTAAGGCTATGCAGTTTAGTGCATGTGGTGTAGGATTTAGTCTCCGTGCCCTGGCCTGACTACTTGTATGTAGCTCCTTGAACACCAACATTTGGAATAGGAATCCACTGCGATTTGAGTCAAATCAGAAAACATGTTCAAGTTTCAGTGTTTAAGATCAATGTGAAGAAATTATCTGCATCCGTGGCCTGTTACAGGCAGAGACTCCAGGTGCAAAAGTCAGTTCTGGACCTGGGTCTGAGCCTAAGATTTGGTGAAATTATGTCAGAGGGTCCTTGCTTGCCCCCAAGATCGTGCAGAGGCTAGAGTGTGTTATGTTTGATTTGCAGCAAAATTCTGCAGCTTTGTTTGAGTGAGGAAAACCCAGAACAAAAGAAACTGGGAAAATGATTTTGTACACCCCACTGCAGCAAAACACCCTGCCTTTCCACGTATTACTGCTCAGCCTAACTGCTGTTTGTGTGTTGCAACACTAGATCAGAAGAGGTTTGTCAGCCCTGTGAAACTAAGCCTTGGCCTGTAGTTGCTTTCCAAGTCTCAGGGGGAAGTACCATCTGTGTGGACAACATCTTCTGCAAGCACTGCCCCACTGATGGATGAAGCTTCTTGTAGGTCATAAAAGCATGTGTCAGTTTGCCATGTTCTACTGAAAATGGCTGTTTGAGTGATTTGTATTTTTGAAAAATAAGTGCAGCCAAAAAGATTTACAGGACTAGTGTTTACAGATGGTAATATTCAAGAGTAATGGGGAGGGTGGGGCACAGGGCTCAGAAGATACAGATCTAATGCTTTGTCACTGAATGTAGTCTTAAGCAAGTAATTTCTGTTTATCTATCTTGGAAAACTCACCCAGCCTAGACCAAGTACAGCATTTTCTGCTCTCTCTGAGGAGACACAGCAGGAGATAACCTTTTCGGGCACATCTTGCTTGGGTTTTTGAGACATCGCCTGGACTTTTGAAGTGTGCTTATCAGCTTGCTGCTTTCAGCATGTCATAGGATAGACAAAGCAGGACACAGTCTTGCAGGTGGATAGACGGTGGTGGATGGAGAGTCATGAGCTGGGTTTAGCACGGGGCCAACAATGCATTTCATATTGGGAAAATAAGAAACTATGGACAACTCATGCCTGGAGGATGAAGACAGTATGAGAATGTGGTCTTCTTGCATTGTGAAAAACCAGTCCACACTGGCCGATCTAGTTAAAAAAACAGCATTCTAGGGCAGGTTAAAACAATTCAGCCAGACACATCATCAATAACCGATTATTTGCAGCTAAAATTAGATCTGGAACTGGCATTTTATATCTTAATTAAAACAAAGCTATCTTTATCAATAAGCTATGACAACTTTGAGCAGACATTTCCTAGTGAATGTTAATCCCTTAGTCTCTTTTGATTAGTAGATGGGATTACATTAAAATCGATCCTCCTCCTGAGGTCCACTTGTGTGCTCTCTCTCAGTATTGAATTACGTAGCTGGCCTCGTGCCAGGTACAGATCCCCCATTGGGACAGTGAAATCACAGCCACAGTGATGCTCATTTGTGTTTTACAGTATGTCATTTATTTATTACAAAAGGCTCGGGAGACTTAACGCCTTGGTGAGATATTATCTTAGGCTTCAGATCTCTGTCAAACCTTATTACTCTCTTTTCAGTTCAGTTTGCACATAACTGGCTTTTGAAGATAGGAGGGGAAAGGGTAAGGAAGAAAAACAATGTCATATTTAAAATCTAGCTCTAGTGAGATTTCCTCAGTTGTACAGGCTGATCTGAGGGAATCGTTGAGTTTCAGCCTGGGACAAAACACCACTGGAGGAGCTCAGAGAAACACGCATCAGTTTGGAAGCGTGTGGATCTTGTAAAAAGATGGGCCCCTCTGGCTCATAACTGAGCTTTGGACAGCTAAGCCCTGAAAGAAGCTGTCCCTAAATTGTGCTGATGTGTTGTAATTGTTCTCTGAGGGTCCTTGTGAAGCTGGTGGGAGTCAATGACATGGTCCTTACTGAATTCAGGAACAGAGAACAACTCCAGTGTCTTTGTTTTGTTTCATGTTGTTTCTTAGAAATTGAGAGTAATTAAAGCTATGAACAATTCTTCCTAGGGAAATTGAAAAAACTTCATAAAAAGTAACAGAGAAGAGCTGTTGACAGTCTGGAAAGTGTAAGAGCTGGACAGCTTTCCATTTAACTCCCTCCCACCTTTTCCATCTGTAGCTCTTGTCATCAGTCAGCAAACCAGCCAGGAGACAGTGATAGCTAAATGGTGTGCATTCCCTTAAGGTTTGAGATTACATCTTTCCTTTCCTCTCTGATATCCTTTAATAGTCAGCTGTTATAGAGTGTACTGTGTTCCTTGACTTGTGCAGTTGTGATCTGGAAGCTATCTTCCAGCACCTGACTGGTTCACTTGGAGCTGTATGAGCATCTCATGAGTGTGAACTGATCTCTTAACTCAGCCGCTAAGCATAATTCTGAGCCTGCCAAGGCTCAAATGTGAAGTGGAAACATATATATAATTTAGGCAGGAAATAGAAAACATTATGGGATTCCTTACACTGTTGTAAACAATGTTCTGTATCACTTTGCTTATGTGATTTGGCATTTCTAACAGAATGAATGCTCTGTGGTAGCAGTAAGAAGGACGCCATGCCTGAGTGGAATGGAAGTAATGTGGGATGCGAGTGACTGATGTTCCTTGAAATGAGGAATATAAGATACTCAGGATAGCAGACTAATTATGTAGCTTGTTTATTTTTCAACGAACGTCTCATTACTGCAATTGGTGTCGAATGGAGAAGAAGAATCAGTTATTCACTGTCTTGGATCTATCTATTTTTAGATCTGCAAGTTTGTCTTTGAATACCTAGAGATGTGGTGGTAAGAGTTTCAGAGGAAGAAAGATGGACACAATACCTTGTTATATTTTGTAGCAGTGAATCTCTGGTGAAGCATCACCTTGAATCCATGTTCAATTTTATTTGTTTGTTTGTTTGTTTGTTTATTGTGGTAGCAACACCCAGGGTTCAGGGTAGATAGTTTATCATCTTTGATTGTGTTTCAACCAGTATTTCACCTGCAACCCCCCCAAGTTGTCCAAATACATTAACTGCTGCACAGCATTGTGTGTTTCTCAAAACTATACAAAAATTTGGGAGGTGGGGCGTAGGTGCTAAATGTTTATTTTTTTACTGTGATCTTTCCACTCAGGAAAAAGCAGCCTTAATTAGACTGGTTAAGAAACAGAAATGCTAACAAGCTTTACCAAGTGAAGTTGATGATGATAATTCTGTCTTGGAACAACAACACGAACATATGTAGCTTTAAAACAGTCTACTGTCTTTGTAGTGCACTGAGGCAAGAAACTTCCAGTGCAAAACTGAAAAAGAAACATAGGATACCTTCAGTAGTATGAGACTGATTAAAAATACCCCTGCTGATTGCTTTCTATACTTCAGATGTAAAGCTGTGGGGAACATGCATAATCCAGTTTCTTCCATTTTATTTGGGCATCTGCAACATAAAAAATGGCTTCTTCATGCTGCTGTTTTCATGCAGAATCAGGGCCTTTGCACTCTGTGTCTCCAAAGATGCGGTGGTGTAGGTTTGAGTTGTGTTTTCTTGACATGCTGCCTCATCTGACTCTGTTCAGGGTAGTCCATTTTATCACGATAGCTGACCAAAAAATGAGAAATAGTGAATTTTCCTTTGTATTTCAGGGTGTTTCTTTACTCTTATGTGGCTGAATCTCTTTATGCAAAGGATTGTTTGTTTCATTTCATTTTCGTAGATGCTAGTGGCTTTCTCCCAACACAAAGAAACTGCATGCAAACTGCAAGTTGCTTATGGCGGCGAGCTCCCTACTGTTCTGATGAGCCTTGGAGAGTCTTGGGTTGTCATATACCCAAGCTCTGTGGCTGCGCTCCACATGCTTGTATTACCAGAAGTGACTGTTTACCCATAAAGCTTCAAATGCTGTTTTTCAGCTCAATGATGTATTCTGGGGATTAGGGAGAGGCTGCAGGTCTTTCTGACTGCCACAAAATCAAATAAACCAGTAGACCTGTGCATATTTTTGAAAGCAAACTGAGCTGTTGCTTAAATTTGTTTAATTTTACTAGAAATGTGAGGAAACTTGTTTTGGGAGCAATCAATCCAGTGGTGCCAACTCCGTATTTGACAGACAACATGAAGAATTATCACAAAACAAAGCAGAGTGATTTGGAGCATATTGTAGGTAGAAAAGTCTAATCCCTTGAAGAGTTGCTTTCTTGGGTTTAGGCACAGGTTTGCACTATTAACCTCCACTCTCTCTACCCCGGCTGTTGTGCCTCCAAAATCAAGCTAGACTGCAAGTGGACTTGAGCTGCGATTCATCCAAGTTGACCTCAGTATCAAGTTTTGTCTGGAAAAGCAGATTTTATTTTCTTAGTTATTGCAAACAAGTTCCCTGTACAAATCCTCCATACACAACTAGTGAGACCAGTTTTTGCATATTGTACTGAAAAAGCACATATAAGGCAAGTCATATTGCCTTTATTTCAGTATTTTTTCATTAGTGGAAAGATGATTTTACTTGATTTCTTGTGTAGAGAGACAACATTTTAGTTGAGCTCTCTGGTTTGATGTAAAGAAAAGACTAATTTATTTGGGATTTCTTAACCCAGTAGACCACAGTAGATAATTCCCTTATATCTTTCTTACAGTGTCTGAGCTACAGTAATGCTGTTCTTCCTTCATTGGTGATGCAAATTGGTAATGACTCTGTGGTGAGCCAGGCTGATCCCTGTCCAAGTCACTCCTCGCTGCAGGTCACTCTCTTCTGTTGATTGATGCAGAACGAGGTGGCAGCACTTTGTGGCCAATTAATTGTCAAAGTGACTCTAATGATATTGGTGAATATGAGACAAAGTAAAGGGTTCAGGGCCTGCTTTGAAGCAAAAATTAAGTCTGATTTGCAATATGAGTATATTCACTGCCACCTGTGAGCACGATGAAAATTTAAAGTTTCCACTAGTTCTGGGTATTTTAAACTATTGAAATTTCTCTCCAGGCATGGAAGCAGAGAAGCTTTTTCTTCATACCTGCCTTCCCCCTGCAGTAATGCTAAAGCACCTGAGATGGACACAGCCAATGATTCCAGTCAATCATTGAGTGCAGATAAGGTGGCTTCTTGAGAAATAACTCTGCTTACCTAGAATGACCTGATGGTGCCTAAACTAGAAAAACGTCACCACGGTAGTTTCTCAAGATAGGGACCCTCTGAAGTCAGGGCAAGGCCTTTATTGGCTTGAATAAGACCAGCATTTCACCTGCTAGTTTTTCAGAATTAAGCCTTCTCAAGCTTACTGCTGTGCAATCAATAGCTGCTGCAAGAACAGTATCCACAGATGCAGGGTGAATAGCTCTGTAGCAATTTCAGATATGAAATTTTGTTTTTCAGTTAATCTGCATCTAGCAATTTCTTAATTATAGTACCCAGCACTTAGAGCTATTTACCTCTTCAAAGCACTATACAATTATTAACAAATTAATTGCTGCTTCATTGCGCTATGAAATATCCTGACAGTTATCTGGTTATCTGGTCCTCCAGTAAATGAGAATAACCAAACTGGTTATAAGACTAGGTTGCATATGGTAGAAAATTCAAAGAAATTTCTGCTAAGTGGGGACACTGAGACCACCCATTATGAATACTTGTAGTGTAAAGTTTATTCAGTGCTGCAGTATAATTCATGTATTGTGGCAGATGACTTGGGGAGAACAGGAAGAGCGAAGGGAAGTTTGTCCAATCATGGGAGCAAAGAAGCTTCTTCTGTTCATATGGAAATCCACTGTGGTGGGAGTGTGGCTTAACAGGCAGAGGACTATCATCTTTGCAAGGTTCTCCTGAGAAATGGGAATGGAAATGCTATGGATGAAAGGAATAATGTCTGAAGTGCTGCAATTGGAGGGACTATAAGTGGACAGAAAATCCAAACTGTCTTTTTCAGAAAGGGGAGCTTCCATTTCATTGATATTCTTTCTTTGCCTTCTATAAATTTAAGTATTTCCTTCTAAGAAAATATGATCTAACGTGAGGATTAATTAGACTGTTAACCACATTTATCTCCTTTACACAAGAGATCATTCCCTGATGAGGGGGGAAAAAGGGATGTTTTATAACGAGTAATGAAAATATGGCAATTTAGGGAATTAACATAGTGTAGTGGCTGACGCAAATGTTTTTCTATTTATAAGACTAAATATGTTCGGCTGTCAGAGCCTTGAGAGCTAAAAGCTGGGAATGATGGACCCCTAGTGCCAAGGCTGTACAAACATGGAAGGGGAAGAGTTGCTTGCTGAGGGCAAAGAAGAGATCTAAATGACATGGGAATTGTTCAGTGCCTAATAAAGCTCTAATTTCTGTGCCCCCCTTACAAAGACCACAAGTTTTAAAATGCAGATGTGCCCATTTAAATGTATTCATCATATTTAGGTGTCTTTAGGCCTTCCCCTGATAAATTTGCTTAGACTTTTTTGGGACTGAGGTATGTGTTTAGCCTTTGTGAGTGACAATATTTAGACTGTTGGCATGAAAAAGCAGCTTCTCTGTCTAATAGCTTTCCTATGCTTCCTTCTTCTGTTCTCTAGTGGGTCCATGATAATTTGGGTTAATAAAATGGAGGGATTAGAAATCACCAGTTGCCTTGTAAAGGATGCAGCCATACACTTC
The DNA here is from genome assembly GCA_020745775.1 of Theristicus caerulescens. NCBI lineage: Eukaryota > Metazoa > Chordata > Aves > Pelecaniformes > Threskiornithidae > Theristicus > Theristicus caerulescens. The sequence goes on along the minus strand of CM036558.1, from coordinate 162,149,355 downwards.
TTGAAAGAAACAGACTTCATTTATGTCCATTTGACCTCCGAGGCACTAGGAGAAAGCAATACTTTCCTGTTTGAAAATTGCCCTCCCTTGTTTTTGGACTGTTGCCAATGTGTTGTGTGAATCACAGCTTTGAATTACAAAGGTTCCTAAGGCAAGTGGGTTTGGATGGCGCCTTGTCAATTTGATGCTGCGCACAATTGCATTCTTCCTGGTGATACAGTCCTGCAGTGTGATACTTTTGGTCTTCATTTGAGTTTCCTCCATAGCTTATTTGTGGCTCATCTCAGGATCACATTTCAACATTTTTGGAGCCTCAAAGAAACTGAAGAAACAAAGTTTGCAAAGGAACAAGGGATGAGCCCTCTTTCCTGACAGAAAAGTGCCTCGAAGTTATGGAGGGTGGAGACTAGCAAATACCTGCTTAGTTTTCATCACTTGTGAAAACTTCTGAGGCTTTGAGCAACCTGGTCTAGTGGAAGGTGTCCCTGCTCATGGCAATGGGGTTGGAACCAGATAATCTTTAAGGTCCCTTCCAACCCAAACCATTCTATGATTCTATGATGGGTTCTCTGTGTGAGACTATGGGTCCTCCTGTAAAGGACTCTTTCTCTCCTTAGCCCTTTTTCTTTTGTTCACTGCTCTCATTTCTGCATAGATTTGTTCCCCTTCTTTGGAATGTTTGTGTTATTTTTATTTTAAAAAGAGGTTATGCCTCTGTTTTTCCAATAGCATGTTTCTTCTCCAGCTTTTAGCTGGAGTGTTTTGCTAGAGAGACTGAGTCAATGATTTGGCCACTAGATGCTCTTGCCAGATTTGTTCCTTGCCATTACAATAAGACTGACAGCATTTGTCTGGGGGTTTTTTTTGGGTTTTTTTTTTTTTGGTTGGTTGGGGTTTTTCGGGTTTGTTTTTTTGGTGGTTTTTTTTTTTTTTTCATTTAAAGGAATAAATCTTCCTAGCTGTCAAAACCCTCTAGCAAAAAGGATGGTTAACCTGTGAACAATGTTCATGCATATGAAATTACCTCATTCTGAAGACATAATTAAGATTCTGCTTCATGGGGTTAGGAATAAAGTCCTCAGGTTTTTAGTTTATTCTAGCACTTCTTTAAAATTTAGCATTTAGAACCTTCTTTTAAAAGATTAGTGCAAAGTTGTCGACTAAATGGTTCAGTACATCCTCTTTATATAACCCTTTTACTGGGCTAGATTCCAGATTTTCTGGATTTCATATGTTTTATATCTGCTCAAGAGAGATTAATTTTATGTTAATTGCCATATTAGGGTCAGCTAAGTTAACAAATATGATTTGTGATTTATATAACTTTAAAAGCACTTTACCTGCTAACTTTTTTGATGCGATGTTTGAATACATTCAGGAAAGAAATTAATAATAATAATAAAAAGCAAAATATTTTCACATATGAATCTAAAGATCCAGACTTTAATAAGTGGCTTTGTATTCTGTTGGACTTTGTGTGAGATGGACTGCCAACACCGATGGGAAGGAAATATTAAGTCTTTACTGAGGCTCAGTGACTAGTACTGGAATACTTTATTCTGATTTCAGATAGGTTACTGGAAAAATGAAGGGGTTTAAAAAGAGTTTCAAGACTATTAAATGTCTTGGAAATAATGAGAGACTTCAAAACAGTCTACTCAGCTGACTGGCTGCAATTCTGATTTTGCCATTTTAGAGTGCACTGGAAATGCTCCAGGCTCCACCAATTCTATTGACTGCAATGGGGAGGGTACCTAGGTGCACATGTAGTGGCCCAAATTCGTATGTCTGAATATGGAGTTAAACCCCATATGAAGAAGTTCTTTAAATATTCTTTGTCATTGCATGGTAGTATGTGCTTGATAGTCAGCTCCTGCTCTTTGTCTCAGTGTTGTTATTGAGTGTGTCTTCCATATTCACTTTCAACACCATTTTGAGGGTATTCCATGTAATCTTAATACCATGGTGTGACTAATAGTAGTGAGGCTGCACCTCGAGTACTATGTTCAGTTTTGGGCCCCTCACTACAAGGAGAACATCGAGGTACTCAAGCATGTCCAAAGAAGGGAAACAAAGCTGGTGAAGGGTCTAGAGAACAAGTCTTAGGAGGAGCAGCTGAGGGAGCTGGGGTTGTTTAGTTTGGAGAAGAGGAGGCTGAGGGGAGACCTTATTGCTCTCTACAACTACTTGAAAGGAGGTTGTAGTGAGGTGGGGGTCGGTCTCTTCTCCCAAGTAACAAGTGATAGGACAAGAGGAAATGGCCTCAAGTTGCACCAGGGGAGGTTTAGATTGGATATTAGGAAAAACTTCTTCAGCGAAAGGGCAGTCAGTCACTGGAACAGGCTGCCCAGGGAAGTGGTTGAGTCTCCACCCCTGGAGGTATTTAAAAGATGGGTAGGTGTAGTGCTTAGGGACATGGTTTAGTGGTGGACTTGTCAGTGATAGGTTAACGGTTGGACTCGATGATCTTAAGGGTCTTTTCCAACCTTAACGATTCTATGATTCTATATCATGACTACTTTGTCCTACATCTCTGTGTCCCATTGTGTTGCTGTTTTTCAGCAGTGTTGGCAATCTGTAATACCTATGGTTTGCATCATTTGATCCAAAGTCCAGTAACGTTCCTGTGACTCTGTCTACCAAAGCCTCCTTGACCTGTGACACTCGATGTTACAAAGCAAGCAAGTTCCTTCAAGTCCTCATATGACTTGGATGTACCCCACTGGAGAATCATAGCTTTCCTGAGACAGGGACTCTGTTTTAATATAGATCCTACTCTTTTATGTGTAAAGATTAGTACAAACTCAGCACTGCATGTGTGTGTGTGTGTGTGTGTGCGTTCAGATTTTTTTTTTTAGAGGCCGATGCATTTTTATAGCTGAAAGCACTTAATGGGAATGCAGATTGTGACTATTCTTTGAAACTACTGCTGCTCAAACTCATTGTGTATCATTACCAGAGACACTGACCCTGGGAGAACCTGCCTTCTTCATAAGGCACTCTCAGTTCCCTATCTTTCAAAAAAACAAATTCTGCTCTTTGTCCCTTTCTGTCAGATTTGGTCAGGTAATATGGATATAAACCAGTGCAGAATTAATCCACTCTGTGCTGATCAGTCTTAATTAAAATTTACCATATTTAACCTTTAAAATGATCTTCCACTGTTTTATTTGGAATCTTTCTTTTTGTAAAATTCCTTGCTGTTTGGCTGTCCTGCCAGACAGAAGCCACTTAAAAACTACAATTATCGCAGAGGATAGCATGAATATCCCAGTGCAGATCTGTCTCTGAAGCAATAAACTGACGGGTCCTAGTTGCTCCCCAAAACAGTTATGCTGTGTGCAATGTTTTGTATATATTTCACCAAGGCTTAAAAAAGAGATGATACTTGATTGAAGCATTAGCGATTTTGAAAGACTCCTATTGTCTGCCTGCAATGCAGACAGTGCTATGCAAAAGAGTTTCAAATGTATTCAAGGAGAGATTTCAGGTCTAGAAAAAAAACCATGAGACTGCAGCAGGGATAAATGTGGGTTGGTAGTCATTGTCCAAGTCCTTCAGCCAGGTTTCCACTTTGCCAATTCCAAAGCTGTCTTGTGAAACATGAGGTAAAGAAAATACTTATGCCATGAAGTATGAATGATTGGTGGGTACTTGTGGAAAGCGGTTCACTGCCAGCAAGCTGCTGGAGCACAAATTGCCTGGTGAGCTGGAGGAAGAAGAAAGCATTTGGAATAGCGTGAGAAAAACACTATCTATCTATCTGAAGTACTTTCCTGGGATGTGTAGCTCTCATGCCTGAGCATTTCACTGTAGACTTTGAGCCAAGTGAGTGCTATTTATTCTGTGGGTTTGGGGGGCTTTTTGTTTGTTTTGCTTTTGCTTTTTCCCATAAAGGGAGGAGAAACATAAAGAAACTAAATGACTCATCCAAAGTCATCTATAAAATGTGTCACAACACAGAAACAAATTCAGATTTCTTGTATCACAAGGTTGCATAGTGTTCATTGAGTCATTCTTCCACATTGAGGTGAGAGCAGGGTGCCTGGCTATTTTGTATTGAACAAATGTCTATGCAAGAGTGGGACTGTGAAATGAAGTTTTGGAAAGGATACAAGGACCACAGCAAGCACAGATTTGAAGAGCTGATCATGTTTGCTGTGGATCCTGCCAAGAAACAAACAGTGGAGACATCCAACAGCTAACTAGATCAGGTAATTTCATCAAATGTTTAGTGAAAAGAACATTCACTAACATTTAGTGAATAAAAATTATGCTTATAGTGACTGTCTCTTTACCAGTTACGCTGGCTGAAGTGACTATGAGGAAAACGGAGGCAAAACTTACTTAGAAGATAATTCTTTTAGAGTTCATAGGAGTTTTAAGCCTTTATGTAGTTTCCTTTGGTTGGAAATTTGGCTATTTAATTCCTTCTGAGTTCTTAGCAACATCCAAGAGTGCCAGCAGTTACTCTGGCTATATATGAAAATCCACTCTGTACTGGCAGGTGATGGACAGATATTAATTACATTTTTCCTCAGCTGAGTTATGAAAATGTGATATTTCTGTACATAAACCTTAGAAAGTCCAAATTATATAGAATAGTGAAAAATGTATCTTCAGAGACATCAAGCAAACAACCCCATGCATATATATTTTATCTTCTGTCCAAGAATAGCTGAAACATTTTAGTCTTCAATAACATCAGACAGCTACACGACACCTTGGAGATCATCTAATGATGATGAAAAACATAGTTTGTTAGGCAGCTCTTCTGATCTGTTTCAACTCTATGGAATAAAAGCTCTTATGTGTGTAAGAGAGGAATTTTTCAGTGTAAAACCACAAAGTGATCTTCCAGAAGCAGCAAAGGGCTGACATAAGCCTCGTTGTTCTGTCTGTAAGAAATATTTTCTTTTAATGTTCTTTCTCTAATTCAGATAGTGACATGAATACCTATTAACAGCAACTAAACTGAAAAAATTTTTAAAAGTCCGAAGCCAGAACATTCCTCTGTGACTCTGGAACAATAATCACAATTGTGAGATTTCTGCTGGTTTTGAGCAATTCTTGTAAGAGAAAGACAGTGAATCCAGTTCTGCCTAGGCTTGCTGCAGAAGCCCAGGCTTTAGTAGAGAGGTACTTTGATTTCTGACTGGTTTTGCTTCTGTAACTTGTTTCAACATTGTTCATCTTTGTCAGGATCATTAAACTTGAGGGTGCCCTTTTTGGTTTTGGATTTGAGCCAGCAATTTAAAAGGGTGCTCCCTCAGCAGCAAGTACTAAAGCTTGGTGAAGTGAGAGATGAGACAACAGCATAGTGACTGGCTGCAGTTTGAAACGTTTTCAGAAAAAATGACAAAAACCACTCTTAAAACTGCAGGGTCTGCTTTTCAGTGTTGACATGTACTTGGCATGTTTGTACAAGTCTTCATTCACCATCTCTCTATGCCTCGAATAAGCACTCGGGATATTTTCAGACACTGTAGCAGAGGATGTGCTCAAATATGGAACAAAACCCTAATATTATCAGGCGTGATGCAAGGATTGCTAGCCATGCTCACAAACAAGAGGAATACAGTCTTCTAGATATCATCATCCATGGAACAAGCATGGAAATGATATAAAGAATTGTCCTGCATTCATATTATATAACTCAATGTGTGTGTATAATTTTGTGCATGTGTCTTTGTGTATGCATGCACATGTGTTGGTAGGCATATGTCTTCTTTCAGTCTATAATAAACATATTTTGAATAAGCATCAGTCTCAGCCTTTGGGTTTCTTGTCTTCCAGTGTCTGTGGTCTGTTGACTAAGGAAATCTTTCAATAGTAATATATCTTCATATCTTGCTTACAGTCTTTAAATACCTAGCTATTCCCTCTCCCTCCTGAAGACTGAAAAGGAAAATACTGTTTCTTATTAAAAAGTTTAGCCACCTTTTTGTAGTGACAAAACATTCTGGGCTGTTGACAGGCAGAGAGGAATGAAGAGAGACTTCACAAAGTACAGCATGTAGATGCCTCTTGTGTGCACTTCTTGCTGCCGTAAAGTGTAATAATTGACTCACTCCACTCAGCTGGAATTTTATATGTTTCAAAATATAAGAACTTTATATATTGTAGTGTGAAAATCCCTGGGAAGGAGGGACAGGAGCTGTTTCATTGCTTTCAGCTCTTCACTGTGTGTAGCAAGATTAAGAATTTAAATATGAATTTACCTAAAACTGGATTACATTGTGTACTCTCAATTCAGGAAAACTCACTGGTATTTCAGCTCTCATCTTTGCTGGTTAAATGTCTAAGATGTATATCACCATATTTGTATGCCAGGTTGACACAGTACCTAGTGTCTGGACTAAACCTCAGCTTTCTTTACTGAGGTCTTGATTGAAGCATCAATAGTGGATTATTGCGTTTGAGGTTGCTAGATCAGATGCAGTCTATGGCTCAATATTGATCTCTTGTATCCAAAATAATGTACTGGAAAGGAAAAAATTAATCTTTTTTTTTTTTTTTTTTTCTGACTCATCAGACCAACAGGCAGCATTTCCTCATGGTGGAGCGAGGATTTTAGCATGGGGAAAGAGGGAAATAACTGTTTTCTTATCCTGTAAAGAATCCTGTTCACCCAGGTTGTGTCATATGTATGCAAGCCAACAGAATACAGCTCCTAAGGTCAATTTTCATGTGTACCAGGGTTGAAGGAGGATATCTTTCCTATCTTGTTCCTGCAGCTCAGGCTGGGCCAATATTCATATTTCCTATAGTCTGCTGTCATGGCATGTTGGTCCTGGGATTTTGAAGTGGATAACTAGCAATTTTTCTGTCATTTAAAAAATCATGTTCATATGTAAGGGAAAGGTTGAAAGAACTTGAGTCAGTTCCTCTAAAATCTTCAGTTTTGGTGTGGTACCTTTATTGTGTGATATCAGTTTGTCTAGGGTGGATGTGCAGCCTTCTGTCTCTTTTCTCCTGGCACTGTCCTTGCTCTCTGAAGTCATACATCTTCCTGAGAATATTTCTACCATGGTGGTAAGAAAAGTATAAAAGTGCTCTGAACTGAAAGTCAAGAAGGGAGGAAAAATCTTTCTTAATGTTTGATCATGTCATGTATTTTTTTACATACCTTTTTAGTATTTTGTATTTATATTCAGTGAAGTAGTTGCTTATTTCAGTCTTTCATGCAGCAACAGGAAAAAATGAAATAAAAAAAAAATTGGAATGCATTTTCCCAGGCATGGTGTTCACCATGGAAATATTTTCTTTTTCTTTTTTTTTTTTAGTTCTTTTTTTGTTTCCCATTGAAACAAAAGTTTGGTTGTTAAATCTTCAGATGACAATTAAAAAATAAAAACCCCAATAATAACAGCAGACCCAATACCTCAGAACATGGTAACAAAAAGATGCTCCTATAATTCTGTTTGTAGCCATTTTCTTATAATAGAAGATTTTGAGACTTTGTACATTCCCAACTTTGTATCCTATTCTGATTTGCTTGGCTCCTATTTGAGCTCGGTGGTAATATTATTCAATAGGTGGCTGCAGATTATAGATCTCAGTTCACAGCTGGGGGAATCATCCACCTGTCAGGTGACACTTTGTGCATTTTCAGTTTTTCCTTTATCCCTATCCACTTTTAATAAAAGAAAGAAATTACTCTTTGTCCTCTTACTTTTCTAAAAAAATCCCTATTTTTAAATAAATGCTGCCCAACTAGGGTGCAATGTAAGTAATTTACTAAGCAGAAAGTTTCTATATCACAGATCATGACTATATTAAAAGAAAAGCTTTCACATATCGGCGAGCCACATGATGTTCGCTTTGTGCAAGAAAAGACAGGTTCAAAAGTTTGCTCTGCAGCCTACGGCTCTTAGCACTTTAATGTCCAGTGATTACTGTTGATAGGACAGCACCAGTACACTGAAAAATCCTGGAGGGAAGGTTATTGTCCTCTGACCACATCACAGATGCTTTCAACTCAGGTAAATGAATAAATGCTTTAATCTACAAATCTGAAGTTTCAGCATGTTCTCCTTAAAGTGGTATCAAAATGCATCGCTGAACAAGCTTTGCAGCTGGGGATACATACAACAAGTACATTTACATGATGAAATTTTGAAAATTTGTCATGTGCAGATACACAGTAGTTGGAATGGAAATTTATGCACCATACTGTTCCTCTGCACACATAGTAGTCTTGTGTATGTTAGAGTTTATGTGATCACACATTTGTTAGGCAGGTAGTTACATACCTGTTATAATGAACATGAGTGGTTGTGTTCTGTTGTGAAAATCATCTTTTATTTCCTAAATGAGGCTAATGATGATACATTGACTGCACTAAAACAGCTCATTGGTGGATGTGTTTAGAACAAATGCCAGTTCAACTGACTAAATAACTTTGAATTACTAATGGGAGATTTTTACAATAAAAGAAAATAGCTTCTATTGTTCCCTCAATTTGGATTTTTGTCTAGCTTCATAGTCTATTGAAACGTTAATCTCTACCATGACTGCTGCTGGCTAACAGTTGTGTTGATGTCCTCTTAGCAACAGTGAATATCTCCTAAAACGGCTACATTGGTATTTCAATCTCTTCCTGGCACAAAAATTATACAGAGGGATGGGAGTGAGTTCTGAATTGGTGGGTTGTTTCAAAAAAAGGATGTACCACAATATAATTTATTTAATAGCTATTTGAAAAAGCAGATGTGCAGATAGTGTATTGAGCTAAATGAGGTGTTGAAAGTGTTAGGCATTTGCTTGTCTGACATGTACATGCTTCAGTAGTAGACGACTTTCAGGCAGGCTGTATACAGGTGTTTTTCAGTAATTATTAGTTACTTAGATTATTAGTGACTTGCTGATGTTAAAGTACCAATGTGCTTCATTTTCCTGTACTTTGTGGCATGGGCATAGGGGCTGATTTCCAGACTAGCTGGGCTTCCATAAATTGCAGTTAATGGGAGCTGCAGGTGTTCAGAAGCTCTTTAAAGGAGAGGTGAGCAAAGAGACTTCAGAAAAACTCTGATTTCCCTGCAGTGCTGTTACAGCTGCAGCCCCCGCACCTGCCCTCACATTTAGAGTTAAGTAACATCAAAGCTCAAGTGCCATCCATGAGATTTTAGGAATTTTAAATCCTCTATTTGGGTGGTTTGATCACTAGAGAAGACTACCCGAAGCAGAAATCAATCTCCCATTTCCCAGGAGAGAGGTTTGCCAGTGTTGTAGAGAGTTTTCAGTTTTAGAATAGGTCTTTCTTGATTTATTTAAATTGTCCTCTTTTGTGTTTAAAAAATTAAACATTAATGACAGTGTGGTTGGAGCCAATGTCTCTTGCACCCTCTCCAAATTCTTTAGCCTCCACTTGAAGACAGATTTTCTCTGACCAATCAAGTTTTTAATTATTTGTACACATTGGAACACATCCACTGGCCAAAAGCTGGGATGAACCATCCTAGAATTTCCCCCTAATTACAGGACTGTGAGGACAGCAAGTACCGGGCTCCCCATTCCTGTTTGCAAAATGGAGGATATAAAGGTTCGCACCCTGCCTCTCAGGAGTGACCTAGCCACTGGGATGAGGAATGACACTGATCTTATTTTATTCTCTCCTCTTTTTTATGACATAAGGCTCTTGCTTTTACTGTCCCGGGGAAGAGAAAAAAGTTTCATCTAGTATGCTTTTAAATATTGGTATATGTTTTATACTTATTCATATATGCATTTATTGTAGTGAAGGATAGGGTGACATTTTCATTTAGGTTGATCTTTATATTACTCAGCCAGTAAACTTACATCCTCTTCCAGTCTTCTCATTCATCCTTCTTTAGGAGCTTTCTCACTCTTCAGCTATTTCACAACACAAGCGTTAGGGGGAACCCAGGAAAAAAGTGTCAATCTTTCTGTTGCTAAGGCCAGCCTATGGATGTTAGCAGTGGAGAAAACAGTAAATTTGCAATTAACACATTTACTCTTTGTTTCATTTTGATTTCAGAGCATGGGCAGTAGCTAATGCTCTCCTACAGATTTAAAACAAACCCTGTATGACTATTAATTTTTTCACATATTGCTGCAGTGTATGAGCACAGGTATGTATTTAAGTTTGCAACCCTGACAGTCTTTTTCTCAACTCCGTCTCATACTGATGTCATCAGGTCTTTCAGTCTCATTTCTTCCACTCCTACTCTTATACCTAATGTTGTAACATGGTTGACATGGGCAATATGAAGCAAGGAATGAGAGGGGTACCTCGGCTTGGTCATCCTCCAATTCATCACCTTTATATCTTGACCCCTGGATCTCCCAGTCTGTAGACCCCTGTGCTTGTTGTACCACCAGCTTACAGTGCTGCAGCTCATCTCCATCCTGGGCTCCCCTCCTCTCTTCCCTCTGCTGTCCGCATGTGCACTGCTTCAGTTACCCTTCTGCACCCAGGCCTGAAGGATTGAGAAGCACGGAGAGATTCGGGTGGGTCGGTACAAGCTGTGAGTCTCACAGTCATGAGCAACTCTGCGTAGGTGTTTGCCAGGGGCCTGCTATGAAAGCTCAGAGAGCTGCAGAGCTTCCACCTACTTCCCTCTTGAGATAGTACCTACAGCCCGTCTTGTTTGTCTGATTGTTCTCAGGTTGTAATCTCAACATTGCAGAGTCCTGGGGTATGAGGAAAGGACATCAAGGAGGTGGACCTGATAGCCTTTGTGTAACACTTGAAGATTTTTTTCTTACAGTTATGACTGCTGAGTTATGCGTTGAATTTTTGCTCTGAAATGTTTTTGCTCCTGAAGAAAGGGCCACAATAGCTCTGTTGGTGACTTTCTCTACAGTTGATGAGTTTCTCTACAGTTGATGACACTTCTCTACATATGCCAGCAAATATGGCACTTCATGGTACCCTTTCCCCTTTGTATCCTTTCTGTTGTAATAACACAGATGTGTAGTCTTAAATGCCCTGATTTAGCTACGCTTCTTGTGAGGGGATCATCCTTATGCTGTAGATTTACAGTCAGTTTAAACAGGCATGATTAGATTAAGCTGTCTACTAGCGTGGCACAGCTGCAAAGGACTTCAAAACTTGGTCATATAACTAAAGACTAATTTGGGTTGCAAGGGACCTCTGGAGGTGATCTGGTCCAACCCCTGCCCAAAGCAAGGGTGCCTCTGAAGGTACACCAGGTTGCACAGGGCCATGTCCTGTTGAGTTTTAAATATCTACAGGGATGGAGATTCTGTCACCTCTCTGGGCAAGTTCCCAAAGTGCAACCACCTGCAGAGTGAAAAATATTTCCCTTACCTCTGATCATAATTTCCTTTGCTGCAACTTATGCACTTTGTCATCTAAGATAAATATCTTGGCTGATGTAATCAATTCTGTCTCGTATATAAGGTGATCCTTGGTTCTTTATGCAGATTTCTCAGTGGACAGAGAATATAGTTGTAGAGAAGTTCCTTACTGCAGAAAAAGAGGGCAGAACTTTGCTGTCAAAAATTTAACCTGCCTTTTGTGTAAATCCTGGGTGCTCTGAGTGACACCTCTGTTTGTTAGGCTAAAATTGTACCAGACCCATAGCTTCCAGCAGCAGGTGCAGGTCCTTGGCTTTGCCCATATCAATCAGGATAACACAGATGTTATCACCATGAAGAATCACTTCAACTGTTGAATGCTCAGTCCTACCAGACCCACCTAATTCCTCATCTGTGAATCAAGAAAGCTCAGTAAATCAGCTTGAGGATATTGATGTTAAAATAGCGTACGAACAGAAATACTTAGATAAACAGAGAGGAAAATAAGTATGACTCTACAGAGCTGAGTGAGAAGATGAGAAGTCTTTCCTGTGAACGATCAAGATGGGAGTTCTTTAACAGATAAAAGTGACTGGTTTTGAGGTGTTGCTACAAATCTTGTACATTACATTGCAGGTTGGTCCTTCATATGTGTAATCGAGCATAGCTCTATTGACTTCCCTCCATCTCCACTGCTTCAGGCTAGATGAGCATTTTGTCCTTAGTTTATTTTCATTTTTATTTAGTGCCCCTGGCACAGTGATATCACAGTTACTGAGCAGGGAATAGAAAGTGCTGAACAAATATCACAGATCAAGTGGGAGGAAAAAATTGTGATGAAATATTTTCCTATCAGAAAATGCTCCTTTTATCAAAAAAAGATAGTAATTTTACAAGAAGGTGTTGATTGTGATGAAATTTTGTTCTGAGGAGGAAAAATAAACAACAGAACTGAAACATACTGAAAGACGTCAGCAATGCCAGAATCATCTGTTTAAAAAAGGGTATTAGACATTTCTTTTCACTCCAAAAAAACAAGAAAAAATATTCTGTACCTCTCATAAAAGAAGAAGAAGAAAAAAAAACCTCTCCCAAGATTGTTCCACTGAAAGTCTGCCATAGGAAACTTCAAAATTCAGCATTGGTTCTGATTCAAAATCCAACCTTTATCTCTGAAGAATGACCTAATACTGCTTTGTTTGGATCTACTCTATGAACAATGTGGTCAGGGGGACTGTGCAGGGTCCCCATTCAGCCATGTGCTTGCATCTGTTGCTTTCTGTGCTTGCATCTCTAAATACACAGAGAAATTTGGGCCGGCAGGAAGGATTGACCAAATGGGTGTCCTTCCTGGAGATTTACCCTGTGCTTTGTGATTTCATTGAAGGTCCTCCAAAATCATTTATCATTTATATGCATAGAATCATAGACTGATTTAAAATGACTTCTATAAGTCACCTAGACAAAACCCCTGCTTAAACTTCAAAGTTAGGTCAGGTTGCTCTGGGCCTTGTCCAGGTGCAATTTGAGTATTTTCATGGATGGAGATCCCATGGCCTCTCTGGGCACTTGTTCAAATGTTTGATCAAAGTATATACATATAGGTATATAAACATTTCTGTTATTTGTGAACTTGTTTTTGAACTTCAGAATTAAATAATTCTGTATTTTTTGTAATTTTCCTTTAAATCTTTGAAAACTATTTTTTTTTTCCTGTTTTGCCTTTGTGTAACAAGAGATGAACATTTCTGTATCCAGTTGCATCTGAGATCTGGAATTTCAAGAAAAGAGCCAAAGATTTAGAAATAAATCACATTTTTACCATTTCCTCTTTTCTGTCTTTGTCCTCTCCCTTCTCTTAATCCAGGGTGTGGAATTTCTCACTGAAAGAATTAAGTCTTTTGCAGAAAATGTCTTCAGGTTAAATGTGTAAATCAAATAAATGGAAAAAAACACATCACAAATTCTTTCAGGTTGGACAGTTATTACAAAGTAAAACAGGTTAATATTTCCCTTTAAGTTTTGGAGTTTGGCTGAATGATAAAACAAGTAGAACTTTGCTAAAAACAGTTGAATCCTTCTTACTGATAAGAAGGGTCTTGGCATCTCTTGGCATCTCATTCCAGGTTCTTAACAACTTTGGTAAATATTTAAAGCATACTGTTTAAAAATTAATACAGCAGCCATCCCTGGTGAAATGAAATAATTGAGCCTCTAGGCACCACCATCATAATACAGCTAATTAGAATAATATCAGAGAAATGCAGACCAAAGAATAAAGTTCTAATACTGGCTCCATAGGACGTTATAATCCATTGGTCTATCTGGGGTCCTTTGATCTTTCCTCAGCTGCTGGAAGTACCCAAGCACCAAAGGACACACTGAGAACAACAGGAATGACGTTTTGTACTGTAATCATCTTCCGTGTATTTTTCCCCCCTTTCATGAGTAATATCTGCTTTCTATGGGAAATTTCAGGTGCTTTTTTATTGGCTTGGGAATTTGTTCCATTTCACTTTCTTATACAAAAGATAAAACTTCTACAGATGTGGAGGATGCAATAGCTGTGGGTGCTGCCCGGTTGGGTGCCACGGGTGTCACTTAGTGTCCCTGGGATATGACTTGGGACAGGTTTGCCTCATAATCACCACCTGCATGCCAGACACTCTATGAGGAGGGCAGGTTGTGCCTCACCATGCAGATGGCGCGTATACCTGGTAATCACAAATACCTGGTGACTGGAGTGACTTGCAATGAGTGAGGTGCCCAACCTCACTGAAGATGGATCGATGGATCTGTCCTCTGATAGCAGTATTTTCCCCATCATTCTCAAGTGAGCATCAGGATATCTTTCCATCTCTTCTCCAAAATGCCCTCAGCATTGTAATACGTATTTTACATCACAGGCTGGGGACAAGCTTGCCCCGGTGCCCCACAGGGAGGAGAAGAACCCTTTCCTGCTCCACCATGGCAGTGCTCCCTGTAGCCCTGTGCCTCCAAGCAATTAATTCATCACAGCAGAGAGAGCTCAAACTGGCAGCAGTGTCAGCCTGCATTAACCAAAGGGAGGACTTGTAGCGAGTTGCTACAAGAGTTCTGTTTATCCTTTTGGCCATAAAAAACCTGCTGCTGTGGAGGCTTACAATCCACTCTGATACTGGATTTTTTTTACCCCCTTAATTCTTTTTTGATTGCAAACCCCTGCTGTCTAAGATCACCTTGCCTAAGTGAAAACTGGCTTGCAGTAAATAAAGCAATAAATACTTCATTTCAACAAATCCAAATAACTTGACCCATGGTGATTTCTTCCAGCTGCCCTATGGTGTTTTATGGAGATGTGGGTCTCCACTCTCCCTGTAGCTGGGAAAGAGTGAGGAGAGACTCCATCAGCAGAAAAGACCTTCTGCTTCCTCAAGCCTGTTGAAGCAGGATTTCTGCTTAAATTAAGCAGCTTTTCTTGTGTAAGATGGGTGCAGTTCTCTGGAAAGCTGTTGTCTCTTCCACCCCCTGAACTTCTAGTCTCATCTCTTGGCTTTTTTCTGCTGTGGTAACATTCTTGCTGTACAGTCTGTTAAATATAGGCTGGGTAGTTGGAAGATAACTGAACGTTTGTTATAGCAAATGAGCCAATAAATGTCTGAGGTTATGACGGGCAGAAAAGTCAAGGTATTTATCAAATTGCCATGGGAAATAGCTTTGCCAAGCGTTAAGTAATAAACTTTCAATTATCATTTTTATACTCCTGCAGAATGCTTCTCAGATAAGATTTGCTTTTGTTGGTTCAAATAAGGTGAGAGGTGAAGTCATTTTGCTCTGTGAGAAGAGAGGAGACACATGTCCTGTGTGTGCTTATGTACTAACAGCTGTGCCTTCTTCAGTTCTCTGTTACTCTCTTTTCCCCTTTTTTTGGTTGTTGTTCTTTTTCTTTTTTTTCCTGGGGACTTTACCCTACCTTGGATTAACTGACCTACATGCTGATATTGAGGATTTTAGGATAATCCCCTAAATAGCTCTTAGAAAGGTACTTACCTTTGGATTCAAAAAGATGATTACAGTTTGTTATTGTTGTTGTTATCACTGCAGTATCATCCTCTGCCTGATCTGAACTTCCCAGCTGTATATTGGCTTCTCTGTCATCTTCCTTGTGGTGTAAGAGAGTAGGATTTTCCTTTCTGCTGACACCTGGTTTGATATGCTAACCATGAAAACACAAGCTGTGTTTAACATTCAGCTTGTCCTTGATTTCAGTGAAAGTCAAGTCAAACCCAGATGAACTTTTCTGTAGAAGCAGAATTTCTGTGTCAGTTGGTGAGGAAAAAGACCCAAGAAAGAAAATCTTCAAAACCTCAATAGTTAAATGAAATGAAGGCTATGTATTGCAAATGTAGTTGCTTAGAGCACAAAGAGATATTGAAAAGACAGTGAAAAATTCTGGCAAGCAGCTCACTACCGAACAAAGAAAAAGGCAAATCACAGGTAGGAAGTAGTAGGAAATTAGTAGTGAAGAGGCTCAGGAATTCATTACGCCATTGAATTGTATGTCATCAATAGTGAGTATGCACTTTAAATGCAATTTAAATTTCTGTCTTTTTTTCTAAAAATGTAGCAAGCGGAGCACGAGTCATCACAAACATGAAATAGTTTCTATAACGAAAGCGGCAAATAGACTGGTGTGTTCAGCTTGAGGAGGAGCTGCCTGGGAGCCAGGGCATTACTGTAGAGGGCTGGAAGGTTCTGTAAGGAGGAGGATGGCTCCTTGCTTTTTTCTGCCTCTCTCAGTCTCTAAAAATATGTCGCAGGCCTAGAGGGACCTTTAGTTTGATCGTTTATGAACGTGCTTATGGCATTCTCTGTTCAGCACTTTTCTCCTGATCTGCTCTTAGCAAACATTTCACTGCCTACACGTAGTTATAGAATAAGGATGATAATATAAGTTTACTTCCCAGGGGAATATGGAGATGAAGCACTGCTGAAGTTCCCATATGATGCATTTTGTAGAAACACTAAGTTTTACCACTGATGTATTTTCCTTACTATTAGGAATAGTAATGGAATACAGTGTTTTATACCAGGGTCTTTAACTATAATTGTTCATAAGTTTACTCAGAAGAGGCCACACATGGTCAGTTGCTACTGACATATCAGAATCCTTTTAACCAAACTGCAAAATTTTCTGAAGCATGGAAACAAATTTTTCTCCTCTTCAGAGTTTATACTTTCCCCATCTTATTTTTATACAGCGCTGTTGTAATTTTTAAGACCTGCTATATCTGGAATCAGCTCCAGCACCTGGCTGCTTAGCCAGCAGTTCACAAGCTAGCCTTGTAAAAGCAGACTCTCTGAAAACCTGCTTGTTAAAAAGCAGGCTTCCTCACAAGCTTTCTAGTGTACTGAATTCCCACTGAAATCCAATGCTTTCTTTTATACCTCCGAAATAGCTGGTGATTTCAGAGGCAGTCTGTGATGTGCTGGTTCTGTAAAATTACAACCTTAACAGCTGTAACATCACTAAAAGGCTTATTCGGGGCTCTGAGCAACCTGATCTAGTTGAAGATGTCCCTGCTCATTGCAGGGGTGTTGGACTAGATGACCTTTAAAGGTCCCTTCCAATCCAAACTATTCTCTGATTCTATGATTCCAGAGAAAGAACATGTCATAAATGAGGTGTTCAAAGACTGAAAGTTCCAGCTGTAGCTTGCTAACTGTGCCTGCTGCCAAAAACGATACTCCCCAGGAAAGTCCTACTCTCTCCACATTTATGGTTTTTCTTTTAAAATACTCAAATTTTAGAAAGCTTGAAAACAAAGGGCACCAGTAAGGATTTTTGTTGGCTTCCAAAGTGATGGAGTTTCAGATGATGAGGTCCCTGACAGATGAATGACTATAGTTAGATCTCTGAAGGTTAAGGACACTGTCATATTCATGTCTCCTCTGTCCCTCTATGGGAATTTTTTGCCCCACCAGCCAAGGACAGTAAGGATGAGAGGTATCTGAGGTTCACTTCAGAGTTCAGCTTATTAGATGAAATATTGACAAAAGTGGTCTCTTGCTAAAGAAGCATGTTGGAAACTCACAGCACACATCTTCTGCAGACTGTGCTCCAGCAGACAAACTTCTCATGGAAGGCTGAGAGTAACAGACAAGGACTGCTTAGAGCATCAAGACTAAACTTGTCAATGCCAAAGCCAGGAATTTAAATGCAGAAGTTGCCAGACAAGGTATAAGATGGGGACATATAGTAGTAAATGAGCATTGACTATGTTTAATCCATGTATCTCCACTCTGATCCTTAGGGTGTTTTCATCAGTCCCCAAACCCTCTCCCTTTATAGCCTTTGCAACCAGCATTTTGGGTTTGGGGTGAATGCGCTCCTAGACACTGTATTTGGGGTGCAGTTTGCTCTTTATCATGTGCTTTAAGCATGTCCAGAAGATCCTTTCTAGACTGGGCCTCTCAAGTGATCTCATCAAAAAGATGCATGTTTTGAAGCTGCCCTGTCCCATTCAACTGGGAAATGGGAACAAAGCTGCTCAGCCCAGCCAAAATTATGTCAGTGGGGCGTTATACAGAATTGCAGGTACCAAGAGAGTTCTGTCAGTAAAAACTCAGATAAGGCACTGGATGGGGTGGAGGAAGGGCAGTAAGAAGACTGGTTCCTGACCCTAATTTTGGCATAGTAGGGCTATAAGTACCTGAACTATTTTGTGCTTCTGGATTTCAAATGTTTGAGAAAGTTGGACATTTTGTTATGCCTAAAAAAACCCATAAAAAACAACCTGGAATTTAGGTTTTGTGCAAAAGTTTCTATGGGCACAGCAATCTGGATGGTAGAGAAGTTGAATCAAGATGATTTTTCTTCAAAAGGGTTGCTTCAGATTTAAAGCAGTGTTTTGTCAAGCTCCAAGGGTTAATTACATATTGTTACTTTGTCTCTATAGGGCTTATTAAAATGGGTCTCCCGTCTCAGCCTGGTGCTCTTAGAACACAAACTACAATCGTATCAGAGAAATACAAACCAAAAGGAAGAAAATGCAAGTTTTACAAGTTCTTATCCAAAATAGATTCCTGCCCTTTTTTTTTCATCTATATGTCTAATGATGGATCCATAAAATATTTTAAAAAACAGTGGTTAATTTTAGAACTGTTTTGATCTTTTTCTTAATGCTGTTGTAAGGATTTGACTAAGGAAAGCGTATTGTTTGTTTCAGAGCACAATTTCAAATTTGCATTGAGCTGAAAGGATCAATAATAAATTCCAGCTTAAACTGTGAATCTTATGATGCTTTTCTAAATTAAATCCAGTGTTGTGTCAGGGATATTTTTATCCCTCTGACACAGAAATCATGTTTTTCAGAAGCCTTGGCTGCAGAAATAATGGCTTATTATACAAGAACAGAAAAGGACAAGATATTTTAAACATATAGTGGGAAATATCCTCCCATGGTATAAGTAGGCAAAACCCCCTCTTGATCTCAGTCAAACAATACTAATATACATTGGCTGAGCACCTGACTATGATGAGAAATATTCCAGATAGCATGTTGTTCAGATTCCATGCTGTTTGATAATTAATGTTCTTTGTATAGTATCATCCCACAAACCTATTCAGCTTGACAGATTCGTGAGAACACTTTTTGTAATTTTCAGAGTCGTTTGTATCTCCTGATCTTAATAGTGACATGCAGTCATATGCAAAAAATTTTGAAAGTAGCCGTTTTACTGCTTTGGATGGGAATTGGACCTTTTCTGGAGAAAGTTTTATTGATGCACAAATTTGGAATGTTTCATAAATAAGATGCAGAATTTAAGTAATTTTTTACTTCTACAGACACAGACATTTTTTTCTGGCTTAGCATGTGCATGAAATAAGATTATGTGCAATGAGTAGATGACAGTAGAACTGCATCTTATGGCTTAGTATAACCTTACTTTGACCACGCAAGTAGAAACAAGCTTCTTTCACTAGCCTGAAAAACAAACAAAAAAGCAATTTCCGCACAAGTTACTGCAAGTTGTTCTATCTAAAGAAGAGACATCTGGAAAGAGGGGTAAACGTCAAAGTCTACACTGTGCCAGAAGGGTGTACAATGTGAAATGTGTTATTTAGCCTACAAAGATTTTACTTCTACAATATTGAAGCTGGTTTTGAATTTAACAGACATGGTATCAAAGTTAACTTGATTTTTCAGATGTTCAGCTTCAAATTTGTGTGAGGATCTAGATCACTAAAATAAAAGTCTTTTGTGCTCTCTAGTGCACACAGTGTTCTTGTTGATAAAATCTTAACAGTGACCTCAGATGCAACTTTGGAGTAAGAAGACGGATATAGTGGTTTCTATTTTCTCTTTTTTCTTCTGTCCCGAAATAGGTGTTTAACACCCATAGACAGAGTACAAAACTATTCTGCTGACATCAGTGTGACGAGAATTTTACCCAACATTGTTACTCTTATTGCAATCGGTATATTCCAGGAATCATTGGGCTATTACTCAGTGTGTGATGTTGTCTTTGCTGCCAAGATTTTATCTCAGAAGACACACAGATGGCATGTTTCTGCACATAAACACAAAGTAAAAAGTGCTGGAGCAGCCTAAAACATGTTCACCCTGCAACAGAGTTAGGTCCTGCAAACAGGACTCAGTGACTCAGCCAACACTGACTCTCCTTTGCATGAGCAGGGTGAGATTCTAGACCAGGTGAAATGTATATCCTGGCCCACAACTAATTTTATTTTCTGGCAGTCTGTGTGTTGCTCAGCTGCTATAAAGCATGAAACGCACACTCAGGAACTGCTCTGCCATCTCCTGTCTCTGCTATCAGGACATTATGGAAACACGACTGTGTTTTCCTTATGACAGAAGTTGTAAATAGCTTGGGTCGCCTGTCTTCATCTGCTTCATAGTGATATTTATTCAAATGAAGAAGAACAGAACATTTCACAACTTGCTATTTACGGCCTGATGAAATCTTGTGCCTGCCATAGTCATGTGTTCTGTCTGTTTTCCTAATTTTCAGCGCTGTGTGAGAATTACATTTCATGGATGTCAGGCTGCTAATAGGAGGATGAAATCAGAAATCCGTGACGACTGTTTACTCAATACAACAAGTTCAAGACTGTGATTAAAACTCCAAACATCTTGTTGAGGCCTTTCCCCTTGATATCACACTTTTTTTTCAGATTTTAAGGTTTGTTTTTTTTTAGGAGAGGGATCTTATGAGGCACTGAAAACTGATGTTGATAATAATAATGTGAGTTGGAGAAAAAAAGCTTTTATATTTTCTTGCCCAGAATGACAGGCCATCACTCCTGGGGAAGAAGTGGCTTCCTGCTTTGTTACTTTGTTCTAACAGTAATTCGCATTTCTTTAACGCAGAACACCACCAAAGTTCTTTTCAGCATACATGTATTTCATTCCTTTCTATGAGCTGGAGAAAGAAGCTATTTTATAGCATCAAAACTGGAAATTGGTTTGAAACAGACCATATGGCAGTGGAAAATTTATTAGCCAGAAAATGTAATTCCCTGCATTGGGAGTTAGGTGAAAGGCTATGGAACTTCTACCTGTGAGTGGACAGGACTTAGTTTCATAGTACAATTCCTGTTGCATCTAGGGTTTTGTTTTGCTATTGTTTAATCTTACCTTTCCTTTCCATGGAGTCATTAGAAATTAGTAAAATATAAAGAAGATAAACAAACAAAATTCAATTTAAAATTACTGAGAGAGATTAGTCTGATGTTCATACATAAAGTCATCAAAGTTTTGGATCCATTTTTAAATCTTGTGATTTATTTTTCTGCTTGAGATATACAGTCTGTAGGTCAAAGTTGCATTTAGATGCCTAGCAATAGTTTTTTGTCTGATATGTATATCATTGAAAATTCTGTTTCCTTTAAGAGGATTGTTTTGAATTATGTTTTGGAGAGCAGTGAAATCTAACAATTTAAAATTTAGAGTTTCAAATGCATCTTAGGTGTCTAAAGATATGTGCGGATGTCTAGTGGTATTTCGGAGAGGTAGGTATCTAGTTCTTGATCAACACCTACTTTTCCAGAAGTGGGATTTCTCATCTGTCTTTAAGAAGTCTACATCAGAGATAAGCACCGAGATTCCCCTGCTAATCTGTGGAGATGAAGTATGTGATTCATGTCAGTGTAAAATGGATGTAGAAAAATGGGTCAGAGGAATCTCTTTCTAAAGGTGCCTACTTTTTTCTCTTTGCTAGACAAGCAGCCCATATGTAGAGATAGACAATGTATATACCTAAAATAGGTGAGATGAATTTTAGTTTGAGAATGGGATGCATTCCCACATTAAGACACCTACTTTAGTTGTTAATCCACAGATCGTATGCAGATATCCAAGTGTTTATGCTTCCATTACAGCCAAAAGAGATGCAGTCACTAGAGGCTGAATTAGTTCAGCTGGGTGACTGTTCCAGGCTAAGTTCAATGACTTTCTAGGCTTTATTTATTTGTAGACTTTAGAGGAAAGATTCAGTTGCCTAACCATAAGTGTGTGATGCCATTTGAGAGTGTTTAGGATGCCTCATCTGGTATTTAGCTGCTGCTTCAAAAGGAAACAGGACTCCCCTACATTGTGGGTAAACTGACAGTTGTGAATAGATGTCCTATTTTATACCTTAGGGGGTATAAAATGGCACTAGATCTCTATGTTTAGGCATTGGAATTTCTCTCTAGGTGTCTAATTGCTACTGAAAATAGAGTTTTAATAATTGTATCTAGTGTCATGGGTGAAAGTAGTAGTGGCTTGACATTCTGGCTACACATTTGGCTCTGCAAGATGTCCAAAATTACCCTTTTCCAAACGTATCTTACGTAGATATAAACATCTGCAGGGGTCAAAATGAGAGGCAAAAATGCCATTGCTTCTAAGAAGGCAGACCTTGGAGGCCCTCTGTTCATTGCATCTTGTTGATTTTCAGATCAAATCTGAAATGTTTGCTTGCACAACAAGCTAGTGTCTAAAATTCAGAGTGAGATGTAAACATGAAGCTAATTTCAGCACGGCAGGCCCATCATCACTTCTATTGTAAGTTCTGGAAATAAAATTATGCTTCTGACAAAAGCCATACAGAATTTTTAAATCGGCTAGACCCTCTACAACAGAGGTAAAATGAGGTCATAAGAAATCCAAGAAATATGCTGGATTTTGTTCATGTTTTGCTAAGCTGCATATAGCACTGAGTGCACTGTAAGTTCTCCTGATGTTCGACATATTGATTGTATTTCTTATACAAAAATAAAAACAATGGACGTTAAGCATTTGATTGTGGGACACCAGGAATGATTAATCTGCTACCAAGAATTAGGCTATGAAAACCCCACAGGAACAGAGCAGACATTTGTGCTAAATATGCCTGCTCTGAACAGGGATATTCACATGACAGGGACTTTTATTTAGATGTTGATGTACCTATTTTTGGTTATAGCTTTATGGTTAACTACATTCTCTTGACTTCAATTTCACACACACCTCCCTTTCTTGTTTGGAGACTGAGGAAAATCCTTCTGCTTGATTTAATATAGCTGCTTGATCTGTGCCTGACAGTCATGTCCCATCTTGCTCTAGAAGCTGTTAGTGCCTCTCCTAAGCTGAGTCTTCATTCTTAAGAGATCTTGAATGTTTCCTATGAGGTATGTAAATACAAGGAGCTCAAAAATTTAGCAGGGCCAGGATAGTGGCCAGGATAGCCTCTATAGAGGTTAGTCCTCTATAGAGAATTCAGTTACTTAGGAAATAATGTCACTATTTTTCGAGATGACGCTTTATTTCAAACTAGTACAAAGAAAATGATCTGGTAAGTTCCAATGTGCCAGAGGAAATCTGAATAGTATTGTCTTTCAGGTTGGCATAAAACTTAAAGATCAGTCTGTGTCTCATTCTTGTTTGCTAAAGAATCCTGCTCCAAATAAGAAGTGTTTAATCCACTGTCCCAGTGTCTGCTTGGGCGATGAAATTTCCTCTGCTCATAGATAACCTCTCTGCTTCTGACTAGGTGTTTTATTCTTACTGAATTCCTGGCCTGAAGTACATAAAGTTGTTTTGTTTTGGTTTTTAGCTTAGCAGCTTGGTGTGTGATTGTGCAATTGCAGTGCTGTACAAGATATTTGTGGTGATATATATTTTCATCAAGATATTCTTGTTCCTGGAATTGCATTGTATTAGTGAAATGGGAGCAAAATAATTGAAATGACACATTTGCTGGCTGCAAATTTGTCACAGGGAGTACATGGTGTTGGGTGCATCACTTAATTTTGCTCAAATTATCCCACACAATATGAAAAAGGTCTAGCAGGAAACATTTTCATGTCATTTTTTTTTTCAGGCAGAGTTACACCTTTGCATGTGTTTTTTCTGAAACTTTATGAAAATATCCAGCTGGACCAATCGATACCAAGTAGCATCTTCATGAAGTGTATTTTTATTGGATGCATATCTAATGTTCTAAAGACATGAGAAAGAGTGGTAGTAAACTTCTTGTCCTTACTGAAATGACAAAGCAGGACTTTAGGGTGGGAAAGCCATGTAGCTAGGAGAATTCCTCTATTAACTCTATCCCAGCTGAAACCAGGACACTCCATAATTTCCAAATTTGCAATATTTTGCCTTGGGAAGATTTCCCGTGTGATGGTTTCCTAGAATCTTTCCCCATGTTATGTCTATTTGAGTATAAATATTTATATGGGAAGTGGTGGAGTTTCTACAGAATTACAGTATTTGGTGTGTTCACAGTCGGGTTCTGGCTGCCAATTGAAATTGTGTGTCTGCATTACCTAAAACAACAATAAATTAAATAGAGCTCCGAGATAACTAGCTGTAAGCCATGGCAAACTGGTATAAAGCAGTCATCGCTGCTATATTGTAAATAGTCCAGGACCCAAAACACAGTTAGTACTGCTATATGGCAGTGATCAAGAACAACAATGAAACGCTCCTTAGTTTTTCTAAGTATTTCTGCTATATTGCATACAGTGTGTCTGTGGACACACAGCTTTGACAAAGAAGGTTTGAAAAAAAAAAAACAGGCAAAAAATTTACCCATCCTTTATTTTGCTTGTTGGGAACAATAGTCTGACAACAAAATTAGGAAGGACAGTTGAGCAGATCTAAAAGGGAGAACTTCACCACAGTGTTTTGAAGATGTGATGTCTGTACAGCTTTGTCTTTACAAAGTCTCCTGATTTCTGTACCTGATGGGGTTTCTCATATGAATGACCATATGAAATTTCTTCTACCAACTAAATTCTTTGCCTAACTTTCTTCTGTGACTTGCTAGAGATGGGATACTAACTGAGGAGGAACCAAGTACAGTTTTGCTATGTATGTTTCTGCATTGCCTTCATTCTCCAATGACTGTCACTGGAACTGCTGCTCATAATTTTTATATTTTGCAATAGTGTTGATTTGTAATGAAAATATTATAAAGCCTTTGATGTAATTCCTCTCTGCCTCAACTTTTGGAGTGATAATGAGGTTAAAACTCTGCTCATTCCAGCTTCCAGCTTTGCTATTGGCATCTTCTGACAGGATTGTCCTGTGCATAGTCTTGTCTGTGAAAGAGAAGAGTTAGGAGAGAGCTTAAAGACTTACCTAGAACAAGACAATATTGAAGAAGCCTTCAACACTTTGCTTATAAGGCACTCAGTTATTGACGGAAGGATGTTTGTACATAACAGGCCGTTCCATTCATTTAAAGATGATCAGTTCCCACAAAAGGCCCCAGTGACCATTTGGATCCAAAATCAAATTCCTTCCATTACTTCATTATTAACCCCACTGGAAACCGTGAAGGAGCACAGTGCTCATAAGATTTCAGGACCTGGTCCGTGCTTACAATGGCAGAATAACAGCTCTGGTATCTGGGAGGAACCAGTCCTGAGTTCAGTCAAACTCCATTAGAAAGCAGCATGGCCTCAGAAACCCCATTTGGAAGGGGAAAGTTTCTCCGCTGCCCACGTCTCAGCAGGCAATTCTTCCTGGGTGTAGAGCTGTTAGCAACACAGTTCTGTCTGGTTTTGGCAAGAAGCGACTCCTGCTGCCATCTGCTTAGACCTTACAAACTGAGGGCTATGCCTAAATAGTCATCTCTATAACTTCAGGGTATGGGTACCATGCTTGCCTTAAATTACCCTGTTTGGGCCCTGGTGCCAGGGTAAATTGTGGCAGTATGTAGTTCATTACAGGCTGCAAAACGATTCCAGAAAGAGGGTGTTTTCCTGCTGTGCATACCATGCTGCTACCACCAGGCTGTTATCTATATCAGAAATGTGCAGTTTATTGCTGGTTTATGTACATCTGCAGCATGCTATGGACATCGAGTCTGCTCACACTTAATCAGTGCTAGGAAAGCAGAACTTCAAGGTACATGGAGGTGGTATGGCAGAATGGTGGGACTGGCCTTTCTAGAAAGCTCCCTGTCTGTGTTGCCCAAGTTTGCTTGGCTGGAAGTATTTGGGCAGAAGCAAAGAGGATTTCAGGGAAATAGCCTCGAGTTGGATATCTTTATCTTGTTAGCATATTTCCTTCCTCTTCAGGCACTGTTTGCTTTGCATCTCAAGTAAGCGTGTTAAGGACAACACCAAACCCAACACTTAGATGCTTTGGAGAATCAGTAATTTGTGCCATGTGATGGGTTGCCAGTGCTCCCAGCCCTCCAGAGGAAACTCCAGCTCCCTGTCCAACTGAACCTCAAGAGCTCAACATCCATCCTGCAAGTCCTTACTCATTTGAGAAGGGTCTTTAGCTCCATGAGATGACCAAGCAGCATGCTTGCAGCATGACAGATTTGCCAGACAAAGCTTGAGGGACAGCTCTTCTGAGGCTGGAATAAGAGCCAAGGCCTCCAGGAAAAATTGCAGCCCTTCTGTGAGGCAAATTTTGTAGCTGTGCAAAGCCATCCTTCTGGTGAAGTTTACGAAGATGCTGGACTGAATTTGAGAAAGAAATGCTTTTCCTGGTGTTTTGATAGACTCTGCTAGCCTCATTTTATTCAGCAGCTGTACCCCAGGCCCTGTTGGGTTGGCTCCATGTCTAGCAGTGGCTCACTTGGCCCTTTCTTTTTTTGTCACAGATCAAGCAATGCCATGACAAATAAGTCAGCCTTCTCCAGTGTTTGTAAACCACTTAATTTAGCTCTTGCTCTACAGCAAAACCTGGTGCAGTTATTTATATCAACATGGCCCCAAACACTTAAAACAAGCCAACATTCTGATTATGGCTCTGCATATTTTATTGCCTATATTTAAATCATGCTGCTCTAAATCGGCACCTGTTCCTCCATTACTGCATTCTGGTTTAATAGTTACTGCCTGTCCAAAGAGCCATCATGACGGAAAATGGTCTACAGATTCTTTACTTTCTATAGTAGTGGTTTAGTAGATCACTGTATGATCATAACATGATGCATGTGCATTAAGTAAGAAGAGAATGGAGACTCCACAGCCAACCTTTGCCAATCTTTGGCATTTCCTGTCTTCTGAGAGCTGAACACGTTTCAATCCACTGATACTCTGAATGTTGATTCCAGCTAGATGTATTCATCTGTATCATAAAAGGCAGAATGTTGTAGGGCAAAAAAAGGCAAAATGTGGTATCATTAAGTTTTGAGAATTTGCTTTTATTTTTTCCTTTATCCTTTTTAAACTTATATGACAATAATATGTATACAGACACACATGTTCTGCCTCTGTCACCCTTTACATGTGTGATTCTGCAGACACATTAAAAATCCTGTTTATATGTGCAATTTTGCTATGAATGACATTCCTTTAATTAGATGTGAACTTGGCTCATATGGCTACACCCGAGCAAGCTACCTTCAGCTCCCTTGGTATTCAGCATAGAATTAGGTGTCAATGGCCACATGAATCTTGTTGAGTGTATTTATTTGCTAGATCTCAGCTGACAACAGTGTGACTCTAAACACCTCACACATATGAAGGTATTTCTATTTACTGAGATGATTCTCATGGGCAAGTGTCCTGTGCTTTAAAAAATAATCAGTGCAATTAATGTAAACTATGTGCTTAGAATGTCCTCAGAACATCTGAAGGAGACTATAACCTGTCCAAGTGAAACTCTGCAGTGATCATGCAAAATGCAAAATAAGCATTTAAAGTTTGAGAAGGACAGCTGAGTTTATAGCAGAGTTAGACCGTGCCATGAAAGTTTTCATGACCAGAAATGGAAATGCAGTCAGAACAGTGCCAAAAAACATATAATCCATTATATCCTTTCACTGTCACTAGTTAGTAGCATCATGGTGATGTTCAAGTCCCTCTGTTGTGTACTTGGATTCTTTGGCAATGGCTCTATTGACATGACAGTTTGTGCTCAAAAGCACTTAGCTCCTTTACTCATGCATCAGCCAGCCACATGGCTCTTACAAGAGGGTGCATCTTATCCATTGGGCTGGTTTTGGCTGGAATAGAGTTAATTTTCTTCATAGTAGCTAGTATGGGGCTATGTTTTGGATTTGTGCTGAAAACAGTGTTGATAATACAGGGATGTTTTCATTACTGCTGAGCAGTGCTTACACAGAGTCAAGGCCTCTTCTGCTTCTCACCCCACCCCACCAGCGAGTAGGCTGGGGATGCACAAGAAGTTGGGAGGGGACATGGCTGGGACAGCTGACCCCAACTGACCAAAGGGCTATTCCATACCATAGGATGTCATGCTCAGTATATAAGCTGGGGGAAGAATAAGAAGAAGGGGGGGACATTTGGAGTGATGGCATTTGTCTTCCCAAGTAACTGTTCCGCGTGATGGAGCCCTGCTTTCCTGGAAATGGCCGAACACCTGCCTGCCGATGGGAAGTAGTGAATGAATTCCTTGTTTTACTTTGCTTGTGTGTGCAGCTTTTGCTCTACCTATTAAACTGTCTTTATCTCAACCCACGAGTTTTCTCACTTTTCTGATTCTCTCCCCCATCCCACCAGCGGGGAGTGAGCGAGCGAGCAGCTGTGTGGTGCTCAGTTGCTGGCTGGGGTTAAACCACGACATCCATCTTCTTACAAGTTCTTTCCAGCCCTACAGCACCTGATGCTGGAATCTTTCCAAGGAGGATCTTGGTCAACTGGCTGTCATGTCCAGATGTGCCCTATTCAGAAGACAGACAGAATGGACCTTTACATGTTGTTAAAGGTTTGAATGAGCTCAAACAGCCTGATATACTCCCAAGGACTTAGTATAGACCTATGTCTATGCAGTTTGGAGATCAGTCATGTATGAACTTGAGTAGAACTTAAAAAAAAAAAAAACAAAAAAAACCTGTGGTTTTTTTGTTATGAGTACAGGAAAATAATATATGGTCTGTGTCCTAAAGAGGTCTAATTTCCTGTATGAAACCAACAGAGCCCAGACTGAGAAGAATACAGCTCCTTTTATTGGTGAGGGGAGCACAGTCAAATGTGAGAATGATGGATAATTCTGTCCGAGTGTCTTAAATAGGCTTCAAATAACTTACTGCTTTTTGAGGTATTATGTGTTTCTAAGACTGACAACAGAAATATCAGAAAAAAAGATTCAGATTAACGGTGGGAATAAGACACAAAAACTGCTGAAGATTGAAGATGATGATGTTCTTAGGAGTCTGGAGTTTTAGCTCTCAGTTGTGCGTAAAACTTTAAAATCTCTTTTTCTTTTGAGGATCATAAAGAAGAAATACAAGTTGGGCAAGGAAGAGGTAGGGAAGGTGTGAAGAAGAGAGGATTATGTAGCAGTGGGAAGCTAGTCCAGGTGAAAGTTTCTATTATCTCTTTTTTCCTTCTGTTTTGCTCTCCCTCCTCTTCTGTCTGAATTTTTCCTGCTGTTTCATTTTGTGCACAATACCAACAGCAGGTTATTATTAACTGGTGTAAGCAGATAGTGATTTGTGCTGAGCTGAACTCAGAACTGGTGTCCTGACAGGCACGTGCTAACAGAGGACAAATCGAGGTTGCTCTTCGTTCTTTTTTTTTGAGTGATCTGACCTAAATTTGCACAGCTGTGTTCACATTTAATCCTGCCTAATAGCTCAAAAGCTTTATATCTCGTAAGAGCAGCCTACTGGCACCTGACATTTATTCTGGCCCTCATTCAGTTCTGCCCTACAAATCCTCTGGCACAACCTGGTATTTTTGGTTTTTTTCCCTAGTAGATTTATTCCTCCATCTAAATACCCTTGAAATGACCAGTCTATGAAGGGTATAATCCAGACCATTGGTTTTCAGCCTTCTTGGATTTGGTGACTTGTACAAATTCTCCAACGTGGATTGGTCCCACAAACAGAATAGGAGAGGAATAGAAGCAAGTTGTTGACTTGTTTTCCTAAGTGACTTTCTTTGGATCCCTTAGGTACACTCTGTTTTCACCCATGACGATCTGGACCATATATTTGAAATTATTGATCTAGAGTGAAGGTTATCAACTGTGAAGTGCAAGTGGTTTTACTCATAATATTCATTTTGTTGCTGGAGGTTGAACGGGTATCTACCCCTGTTGAGCTAGGTGCCACTGGTACTTTGTGAATTCCAGCTGTGCTGGCAAAAAACAAAGCACAGTGGAGTTTGTAAGTGCAAAAAAAATTACATTAAATAAACCAGCTCCTTTCTTATTTGCTCTACTCTGCATACTCTTTGGGTTATGAGTAATTTTTTAAAGGATCATTTATTATCTGTCTTCTGTGTCTCTAACTCATAACATTTTGGTGGTAGCAATCAACGAACCTTGGGAAAAGTGATTCATGGTGTTGCACTCTTTATGAACACATCTAATGCATCTGACAAAATTGTGGATATTGATTTTCCCAAGAATATTAAACAGCAAACTTTTTTTCTTTTTTTTGATATTGGAAGATTATTTTCAGGGCTTGCATCCAAACTGAGTCAGCTCTTTAGAGTATAAAAAACAAATTAGTCTTTAACATTTTGAACTAGGTTAAATGCTTATGCAGTGGTAAAAAAAACATGTTTAAGAGATGTGATTGAATAAGACTATGTGCCTTGCATTTGCTTTTACCTGTATCACAAGTCTTTATTTTGGCTTACATATTGAAGAAAAAATTCAAAAGATTACAACCGACTGGAAACCTGGAAGCCTAAAAACCTTAGCAAAAGAGCTGCAAGGGATTACTGCTATTTTGTGCTGTGATACTGCCACATTCTGTAAACTATACTGGGTAATGTTAGGTGATTGTAAAGATTGGAGATCTTACAAAGTAATCCCTGATACTTCTGTGGCTAAACAGAGCATTAGAAGGTTTCTCGTGGTTAAGAATAGCATGATTTCTGAAGAAGACATGAAACTGAAGTCTTAAATGGTAATACATATTAAACAGAAAAATCACAAACAAGCAGTGACCCGAAAGCTGTGAATTTTGTAAGTGCATTTAGGAAACAAACTAACAAGTCTTCTGGCTGAGTTCTAAATTCTGTATGTGCATCATCGATGCAAATTTTATTGCATATATTCCTTGCTTTCAACTTCATTACATACTATTGAGTGAGGCCAAATATTGAGTGAGATGATACCTGTTTTCCACTGAGTGTAGGTATTTTGATTTATCAATCTGTTGAAGTTCTTGTACTCGAATGTGAGAAACTGGATACTAGGCAGAGCTTTTTTCTTGCTGTTAAAGCTGTGGTAAAAGGCAAGTCTTGAGAGATCACATACTTCATTGGCTTTCCATGACTCAGGATAAATGCTCTAGCTTGTTGACTGTGCTATAATAAGATGAAAGGTCTAATTCAACAAGTCAAAGGGACATAAACCCATGCTTGACTCACTTTGCTGAAGTAAAACCATAATCTTTGGTGGTTTCCCCAGGGTTGACACACATCTCAGAAAAAAGGAAGTTTTATAATAATTCAAATAAAAAGTTTACATTCCAGTAATTCTTTAGCCTCAGCAGTGCTGGGGAAACAAACAAAACTGTTTTAGGAAAAAAAGAGGCATGCTGAATAAAATTCAATGCCAAAGAGTCTAAAAATGTATTACTCATGGGATATCCAGGTTCTAGGCCCTGTTATGTCAACGATTTCTACCAAGGAAGGGTAAAATATGAAATATTGTAACTACTTATTTAATAGTTTTGCTAAACAGGCCTTGTCATTTCTTTGTATCTTTAGTATTGTATTTAGATTGGCCCCTTTTAAAAGCATAAAGGAGATATCTTGCTGTCACCCAAAATCTTAGAAGAGAATTACTGGCTTGATTTATTTTAACAAAATGAGGTGTTAACTTTTGAAATCATTGTTTTGTTGAAGGCCTCACCTCTCCCATTTTGCGGATGTGCTGGCAGAAAAAAATGACAGATTCTGTAAACTGGAGAATGGTTAATGGCAATGTTGTAGTGAAAGGACTTACTGACATTTGTGACTGCTTTGACTCAAGCAATTGATGTATGCTCAAAAAAGCTACTAAGGTGCAATCACTGCAGTAAGAACTGCGATCCAGTTCAGCTGCGTGTAGGTGAACATTGGAGTAATTTAATTAATAAAGAAAAACAACAACAACAAAAGGAGACTTGAATTAATGAGTGTGCTTCTTCTCCTAATGCTTTAGTCTCAGAGCATATTTGTGTGTGTTTATCATCCTACTTCTACTGTGCTCCTCTGTTCCTTAGAATTTTACAGTAGGTGAAGGTATTTGTGGAGCGGAGAATAAGGTTATCTCACTGTGACTTTATTCTACACACTTAACCAAGGCATTCTTACTAAATAAATAAATAAATAAGCCCAGCTAGCAACAAACAGCAGCTTCTGAAGAAATTCACAATAAAATAAAAGATGTTTTAAAAGCAGTAAGGACAGTGGTGCTATCTTGGAGATAGTATGTGCTGTGCTTCCTGAGAGGCAGCTTTATTCTCCTAAATGAATGTTTCTAGGTTTATGAGTCATTGCCCTTTATCACATGGTGGTTTGTTCTTTCGTCCTTGGTATTTTTTTTTTCTGGCTTCTGTGATGGAGATGGACAAGAATGGTGAAAGCACTAAATAAATGTCTGGTTTATTTTTCACTCAGATGCAATTACACAAATGCTAGAAAGTTCATGGACTGTCAGAGTATGCAGTGTCCTGTCCCTATTTCCTTCTTGCTCTGTCCCCATCTCACCTTTCTCTGCTCCTTTTGGCTGGGTTGATGCTGATTGCTATCTCAGCAGGCAATTGTCAGACTCCTTTTTAGCTTCAAGGTGTTTAAAAGTTGTGTCTGTGTGGTACGTAACCAACTAATCACCTGCTGTCAGAGGGCTCAGTCCGTTGACTGTATCTCTAAAATGCCATTAGCACAAATACTGTGAGTGAAAAAGATTGCAGAGAGCAATGGAGGATAAAGATGTAGTTTGGCCAGTATCATATGTTGAATAATCTCCAATCCAGAGGGTATTTCCACTGCCAACAATGGAGATGTGGGGAGTAAAATCAAGCCTTCCTTTAAAAATGCAAGTGAGATAGTCTCCAATCTTTAAACATACAGATTTGCATAGGGTTTTATTTGTACAAAGCATTCTGATTTTCAGTTAGTGTCTCCTTGCTACAAGTAAAATGACAATTGAAATTGACTGTCTCTTACTAGGACACCAACTGTAGTTGGAAGGACAAACTGTCAAAGTGGTGACCTGACTTACAACGTTGGTGCCTGTAGGACAGCACAGCACAATCAGTGATAATGGCAGCACCTTACAAAGCAATCCAGTGCTTTGGAAGTGATGAGAATGATCATGGGCACTGCTTTTACAGAAGCATATGACCAAAACACGTCCCATGTTGCTTTAGTAACTTCCCATGGATATTTACTAGTGTTGTCTTCAGTCCTCTTCTGAAAAATGCAAAGGGTTTGTCTTAAAAACAGATATTTTAGAAAAAAACAATGTACTAAAGCCTTCCCAAGAATTGCCTTTATATTTTTCTTTAAACTACTTATTAGATAAATTGATGATACTTCAGTACCAGCAACATTCCCTACTGTGTTTACAGTGCTGATGTAATGGCATCCTTCTCTTCGGTATTATTTTTACCAACTATTTCCCTATTTATAACCCAAAGTCGTCCCACATAGTGATCAGTGAGTAAGGGGTGGTCAGAGGTCCTTCACAAGCCCTGAATTTTGAGAGCTTCCTTTAAGGAGGCACCTGGTGCAGCAGTGAAAACTTAGTGCATCATTTTGTGTTTTCTTGATCCAGGGGTGCCTGCAGCTGTTTTGTCAAATTTCATAGCTTCTTGTATTGAAGTATGATACCCACGTCTCTGAGCAATTTTTCTTTGAACCTTGCTAAGTGACATGATGATAAGGTGTGCCAGAGGCCCCTTTTAGTACTTATTAGGTGTTCCCTGAAGTCCCAGGTCTTGCTGCTGGGGGCTCGGTCTCTATAGCCACCTGATGAGGACTTATGTGCTCTGATCCTCTGGGGTGCTGGTGGGGTGGATGGAAGTCCAACCTGGTGTAGCAGCTACTTACTCTTTCATTCTGGGGATTGGTGAGGGAAACAAAGTTACAGAAACAGGGTTTTTTTGTTTGCAGGACAATTCTGCTATATTTGTTTTAAAGGTATAAAGCATGCAAAATAAAATGTAGATAAAGACCTGTGCATTTATTTCCATGTATTTAATTTTTCATTCACCCTAGCTAACCTTAGCTTCACGTCATTCTTTCTATCTTTGACAATATTGGTGCTGGTCTGAACTGGTTGGCCATCCATTCACACTTCTCCTCTTTAAACCAGTGTCTTCAGAAGCATGGAGTTTCCTTTGATCCTGAGATTTTGGTCTAGGGAAATACGCCTCAGCACAACATGCAGATTTATCCAGAGGCAATTCTTCCAATTAGAACTTTCCTCAAGGCTAAATAACATGTCAGAGTATCACTTTGTGGTATTGTGTGGTTTTCTCTTGGCTTCCCACACACAGTCTGCTTTGCTTTGATGCTGCACACTCAGACAAGACTATCGCAGACACAGCCAGGTGGATATGTGATATACATGCCTTATAAACAGTATACAACTCCTTAGACTGTGCAACATGCCTTATAAACAGGGTACAACTCTTTAGGCTGTGTAGAAAGGCAAAAGGAGAAAGGATTAGTCTCTTTCCTGTTGAAATAGGGGGGAAAGAAAAAAAAAAGTACTTTTTCAAGCAATAGCATTAAAGTTTACCTT
Source organism: Theristicus caerulescens (assembly GCA_020745775.1). Taxonomy (NCBI): domain Eukaryota; kingdom Metazoa; phylum Chordata; class Aves; order Pelecaniformes; family Threskiornithidae; genus Theristicus; species Theristicus caerulescens. The sequence continues at coordinate 162,114,916 of CM036558.1, read as the reverse complement.
CACTGCTCCTAAATCATGGCCTGACATGAGCTAATGTAGAGATCCTTACCTTGGAGGTATATCAGATGGGTAGCTTAGCAATTGTCCTTCTTTTCTTTCTCACAGTTACAGACATCTATTACATATATTGTATACATCTTATGTCCCATTGTTGTCATTCCAGAGTCAACATCTGGAATGTTTGTTTGTGAGGAGGGTGAATGAAAAATCAACAACCTTTTAACTCTGTAATGATCTCTTTTTGAAAAATGGTAGTGCTCGAGAGGATAGCCAGAAAGAAAACATAGTTTAAAATAATCGGTGTAGTAAGCCAGTCAGTTGGAAAATTACTAATCAGGAATGAACATTGAGACTTATCAGAAAGCTATAGCCTAATGCTTATCTGAGGACTTCATGTATCAAACTCCTCTTCATTCCTGCTTCATTGGAGGAAATGGTCAAATCTTTGAGTGCCATGGAAATTACTGGTTAGCACATATGGAGAAATTCTCCACTTTGCAGTCTGAGCTGGATGTCCCCTTAAAGCCCTGTATGTCTGAGGTAAAGGAATTATTAATAGCCCTGACATGGGTCTTCCTCAGAGGTTGTACTTGGCTGCTGTGAAACTGCTACCAAAATGACGGTTATGAACATGTTAATGAAACAAATCTGATCTCTCTCTTCTCAGTGATGCTGCAGACAATTTCCAGAGAGCTTGCAGATTACCAGAGGTAGACTTGCAGGGAGAAAAGGAGGAAAGGGTAAATAGCAAATTCAAATTCTGGCCAGAAGTAGTAAAAGCCCTTGGCTTGCCTCTGCTGCAGTTAATGTTAAGGGTTTACGCTGGTGTATTAATTAGTGCTGGTTTGGAAACTTACTTTCACAAAGCTTTCTTGAGTAAGGTATGACCTCCTGAGTTCCCTTCCAACCTGAATTATTCTATGATTCAATGAACATATGAGATATTATCTGTAAATGACTGTAATGCTTCAAAATCTTGATCTGGCTGTGTGGCCTATTAGGTGCTTTGATTGTCAGCATTTTCCTTAGAAGAATCTCTTCCTTTCATTAATCTTTAAATTATTCATATTCCCTCAGAAGCTTCCCTTCTGGGACTTTAGTTAAGTCATAGGAGGGTTCAAAAGCAAAAGAATTCTGAATTCTTCTCTCATCTGGCTAGGGTTTTTGTCTTTTTGGCCTGTGCTTTTACAGAAATGAGCTGTGCTGACCCTGGATGTCTGCTATTTGGTAAAATGGGAAGAAAAAAATCCATTTCCCATACAAGAGTAGCAGGAGAGTTAATTAAAATTTGCTTTGAGATTCTTGCACATAATATGTTATTTACTTTTTGCTTCTTATACTTTCCATAATATTATCATTCTGTCCTCAGGCTTAATTAGACTTTTTACCTCTCTTAATTACTGCTTTGATGTCACTTTTAGCGAGTCTTCCTGAAGATGGAGCCCAATGATGTTATTGGAAAGATCCCAGTTGACTTCAGTCGATTTCAAGCTTTGCATGAACCCCAAGATGCCAACTAAAATGTATTAATCCATTCACGGATTTGTTAAGCAAAATACTTCCAATGTTTATAATGCCTGTATATATGTGTTATTTAGGTGATGACCTGAAAAAATCATGTCTGAGGTCCAGGGAACGGTCGAGTTTTCTGTGGAGCTACACAAATTCCATAATGTGGACCTCTTCCAGAGGGGGTGAGTTGATGTTTCCATGAATTTGCAGCTGATTACAGGGAGTAGTTTACAGAAAAGAGTTAAACTCCAAAACAGGTTCTTTTCTGCCAAATGCAAATTGCAATTTCATGCAATCTCTGGGGCAGGGAAGGATGTCATTGGACTTTCATTGCTGTCAAGGAAGATCAATGTACATTACTTTCACCATAAAGTCAGACTGACTGCCTTGTTTTTGTAATACAATGTTGTAATGCTCCAAATTATTTTAAGCATCTGTTCAGATATAAGCACAATAGCTGCTTTAATGCTTCTGGACTGGTATTGAGCCTCTGTGCTAAATGATAGCTGCATTGGACTACAACAAAAACATGTTAATTTTAGGGTCATAAATCTAATGACTGTATTCTTTTAATGAAATTTAGCTGAATCCCAGCATTTTGGAAGGGAACATGAATACTCATGTTTGCCTAAAGCTCTGGTTCTGGTGGCCACATTGTTTTTTCACATCCCTATAAGTTAGAAGAACATGTACAACTTCTGGTTTACTGAAACTCTTGCCTCTGTTCTTTTGTACTTCTCTTCCTAATAGCTTTTATAACAACCCAGTGGCTGTGAGGTGGATAAGCCTAACCAAGTGTGAGTTGTTCCTCTGTTTGCATATTGGACCCCACAGGTGTTTTTCAGTGAGGAAAAGATAAGATACTGAACCACTTTTTGAGGAGACCAGAAGACCCAGATGGGTCAAAAGAATGTACTTCATGGACAGTAGTGGGTCTAGTGGAATATTATTGTCTTCCACCTATGAGGACTGATGTGTATGGCAGACTAGATACTCTCTTTTGAGCCTTAGCTTGGCACAGGGGTGGTTCACAGCTGGTTTGTGCATCTTGAGCACCATTTCGAGCAACAAAAAACTATGGAATCGTTTCAAGTATTGGGATGGATTAGGTAGAGCTGTTTCCATCGTATACAGACTTTTTGTTATTTGTTTTTACTGTGATTAACTACGTAGAAAAGATGCTGTGAACTTGAACGAAGGAAACATGGCTCTATTTTGTTTTAACAGCTTACATCTGTCATTCTGTTCATGTCCCCAAGCGAATATCCACCAACTTTATGTTAGAAAACATTCCAACTATACCAACTAGTTGTGTTAAATAGAAAAAAAAATCCTCTGTGCTTGAGGTGTTTGGTTTATCTGAGTTATAAAAGAAATCTCCTGTGTATTCCAGTCCTTATGACCCTAGAAGACAGTCCTACCTATAGATTTTTTTCTTGGCTTCTGGTGATCAGTGTAATGTCTTTGATCTTCCTCACTTTTGAAAATCCACACCCATCTGTGGGTTTAGTGATTTTTTGGACTTAGACAGTAAGATATTCAGAGGTTAGCTGGGAATCTTCCCACTTCTGATGTTACTGTGTGACGAGCTGCCTGTTTTTTGTCATATTAGTCTGCTTTTGCATTCAATAATTTCTGTAAAATGCTTTCTTTGGCTTTGACAGTCAGATCAAATCTCTGTTGTGAGGGTAAACCAGCACTAACACAGATAATATATTCTGCTGTCACACTAATGAGTTCCTAATTACACTTGCTTTTTTCCCCACTGGTGCTTACCTTGCTTTACTGATTAGTATTCCAAACACATGGTACTATAGGTTATACTGCATTGATTTGTTTACAGTAATTTTTCTTTCTATGTATCCTTCATAGTATTACATTTGATTTCCTTCCATAGTTTTAACCTTTGCTTTCCTTCCATAGTTTTAACCTTTGCATTTCCAACAAAATCCTTTATTGTGTCTCATATTTCTGATCAGTATCCTGTGGCTGCCTTTATCTACTCAACAGCCCCTATCACTGTAGCATGAAAGTGTGAAGAAAAGGAGTAGATAAGCGTGCCAAATTCCATTCAACTTGGGCACAATTTTTATTTTTTCCCCTATTGTCATTGTCGATATTCACTATAGACATTTGGAATATCTTGGATTGACATATAGTCTCCCCTGATGAGAGGGTGGTAGAAGTAATAATGATGGGAATTTTCTATTTAACTAGTGTTTTTCTTCTTTGAGTGCCTTGTAAATTGAGTCAATATTATTCTGTCCCGATGAACGCCAGAAAGGTGATTTAGGAAAGATTGTCCATCAGGATAGCAGCGGAGCTGAAATTAATCTGAATTTCTGTGGGAACCCAACATTCTGTGTTTTTTAACAACAAAAGCAAGAACAACGATGAAGAGTATTAACAATAATTTAAATCATTGTCTACTTTTCTTCTTAATACTTTGGTACAAAAATAAAATAAAAAAACATAATAAAAAACTGATTATGTATCTCCACAAATACGTAGCAGTACTGCTACTGTATACCTAATTGACATGAGGTTAAAATTCCTGGGTTGGAACTGTGTAACTGTGCAGAAGTAAGGACAATATTTTCCACAAAATACTTACTGTCCTTCTAAAGACAGTACCATTAGGGAGAGCATGGCTGGGCCAACAGTGAGACCTTTGGAGAAGAGCACTCCACGCAAATGAAGGAATGAATACATCAACAAGGTTTAGCAAGAGAATCCTGGGAGAATCAGCCCTTCTGGAGCCATTAGGTGATGGTTAATAATCAAACTTGATTAAGGACATGATCTGCTGGCTGTAAGCCACAGAGTCAAAGTGCTTTAAAATGTTAGGCCTTCAGTAATGGTCTTATTCTATTTTTATTGCACTGGAAGCTATTTTGAATTCTGTATGCACACACAGCCACTTGCCACCTCTCCCTTCCCACAAGAAATGGAAACTCCTTAATCTCTCTGAATTATACCCTGTGATATGTGAATCATGTTTCTTAACCTGTATGAATGGTTAATGTTGAAAAGAGACTCCGATATAAAATAAATCAGGGTTTTTTTGGTAAATATTTGTTATGGTTATATGTTTCTCGCATATATAATAGGAAGAATCATCAGGAAATTATGTGTTGCAGGTAGTTTACTTTGGTCAGTTAGTGTTAAATTTATCTGCTTCTGAAGCACAAACATAACAGTGTCAGTATTTATAGACATCAAAGGTTAAATGCTGTAGGTGCTGCTATAAGGGAAGAAAGAACTTTTTTTTGGTCAAACCAAAGAATATGCAATGCTGTTTGATGCCAGAGTTCTAAAGGTTGAGTAATAAGTAATGCAATTTCTGGAAAAAAAACATTTTTAAGTTTTCCATCCTTAATTCTCTCCATCATGTGCTGCTTAAGAACTGGTGACAGATATTTTCTCTAGTGAAATTAGCTAACTGATTCTGATTTTCCTTAATAGAGTAGGAAATAAAATTATCCCTGACTGCCAGAGATCAATTAATTGATTTGTCTGGTTCTGTCAGAAGCAATCCTTCTGCACCTTTCTTTCTTAAACCTTTTCAAAATGTATTTGACAGAGAAAAAAAACAACTCCACAACTACTGTGCTCACAGGGTAAGTAACTTTTGGAGTCTGTGAGGGAATAGAGGACACAAAGAAGGTGAAATACTGACAATAATGCTGGGATTCTGGCAATGATGTATTATAAACAAGGATCAAGGTAAGACATTAGTTACCAATCACAAGACTGAATCAACTGCTTATCAGTCTTTTCACTCCAGGCTGCAATTTGCAAGTGTCTAACGCTTTACTCTGGTGGCTTGTGTGCATAAAGGGTGGTGGTAATTAAAAATGAGTGGAAAAATTAAGTCCAGCTTCTTCTAAAATGAATGTAACATTGCCCTGGAGAAAAGATCAGTAGTCTCAGAGTTTCCAAAACCCTACAAGTATCAGACCAAGTATCAGTAGCATTCAGAGCTGCTGAAAACATGATATTTTCCCTTAACAGACAAAGCCTTTATGTGGCAAAACAACCCCGTTGCCTGTCGGATGGACAACAGTGTTTCAGCGTACCTAGTCATGAAATCATCCCCTTCAGAGACACAATGCAGCAGCTCCTTTCCTCAGCAAACGGGCTCGTCAATCAACGAATGCCTTTCTTGTCAGGATGGATACCTAAAAAATGCACATCGTATTCAGAGGTTCAGACCTTATTTTCCAGAGTCTTTGAGGTACAGTGTCAGGCTATGCAAAAAAAAAAAAAAAAAAAAAAAAAAAAAAAGGCTAGGACAGAGGCAAATCTTGTTACTTTATTCATAAAAATACGCATTTCTTCAAGCTTCTCACCTGTAATGAAATGTAAATAACTTTTGGACTGTAAATCTATGTAATTTTGAAAATACTTACCCAGTTCATTTATGATGCAAGGATTCTCTTTAATATAAATGAAGTAAAAAAAGAAAAAAGAAGAGGGCTAACAAGCATGCTGAAGTGATGCATTTCTGGAATAATGAGTGCCGTCCCTTGGAACAGATGTATTGACAGAACTGACTTTTTTCTTGTCATGAAGACATATTATTTCCATGACTCTTGAATAGGCCTTAACTTTAAGGCAGCATCAGATACTGTCGTGGTTTAGCCCCAGTTGGCGACCAAGCACCACGCAGCCGCTCACTCATCCTCTGCCCGGTGGGACTGGGGAGAGAATCTGAAGAGCAAAATTAAAAAAACCTGTGGGTTGAGATAAGAACAGTTTAATAATAATAATAACAATAACAACAACAACAACAATAATAATAATAAATGGTATTTATATATTTATACATTATTATTATTATTATTATTATTATTATTATTATTATTATTATTATTATTATTACAATGAGGAGAGAGAGAGAAACAAAACCCAGGAAAAACAAGTGATGCAACTGCTCACTACCCGCTGAACGATGCCCAGCCAGTCCCTGAGCAGCAGTCACTGCCCCCCGGCCAACTCCTCCCAGTTTATATACTGAGCATGACATCATATGGTATGGAATAGCCCTTTGGCCAGTCTGGGTCAGCTCTCTTGGCTGTGCTCCTTCCCAGCTTCTTGTGCACCTGGCAGAACATGGGAAGCTGAAAAGTCCTTGACTAGTATAAACACTGCTTAGCAACAGCTAAAATATCAGTGTGTTATCAACACTATTGTCATGCTAAATCCAAAACACAGCACTATACCAAATACTAGGAAGAAAATTAACTCTATCCCAGCCAAAACCAGGACAGATACCTTCCAAAAAAAGCAGAAAAAAAGCTCAGGAGTAAGGCGGCAATGACTATCTACATGGTCATGCAGTGATAGCTGAGAACCTGCTGCACTGAACTGGCAGGTTTGAAACTAGTGTAGCACAAACCCGTACTCATGAAAGTAACTGAGGTGCTGGTGTTCAGTAAGCTAAACATCAATGCCTCAAAGCGTAGCAAATGTCCAACTTCAGGAGAATCAGGTGTGATGAGTTATTTTCATGACGGTTGGTGAAGACAATTCTCTCATTTGGTTAGACAGTGTAGCCATCTTTAATTTTTGGCACCCTGCGTCTACTGAAGAGAGGTGGGATCTCCAGTGCCAATGGTAGGGGGAAAAGATTGAAACTAAATAGCATCAAGTCTAAGATATGAGACTGTTCTGTGGGTGAAGAGCAGCATCTCAACAAACTCTGTTGACCAATGATCAAAACAGTCAGTGGAAAGTAGGATACTCTTGTATCTGGAAATTATCTTCCTCCTTCAAATAAGCAATACTCTGACTTATCTTACTGCAAATACATTAGGTAACTGTTCTGTGTCACTTCTTTATTTATAGAGAACTGAGCTAAAGGCCAACTCCAAATCATTGTATTGAGTTTGTGTGGCAAGGTTTTGATAGCCGGGGGGTTACAGGGTGGCTTCCGTGAGAAGATGCTAGAAGCTTTTCCTATGTCCAACAGAGCCAATGCCAGCCGGCTCCAAGATGGACCTGCCGCTGGCCAAGGCTGAGCCCATCAGCAATGGTGGTAGTGCCACTGTGATAACACATTTAAGAAGGGGGAAAAAAACCTGTGCAACAGCAACCGCAGCCAGAGAGAGGAGTGAGGATATATGAGACAAACAACTCTGCAGACACCAAGGTCAGTAAAGAAGGAGGGGGAGGAGTTGCTCCAGACGCCAGAGCAGATTCCCCTGCAGCCCGAGGTAAAGACCATGGTGAGGCAGGCTGTCCCTCTGCAGTCCATTGAGGTCTACAGTGGGGCAGAGATCCACTTGCAGCTCATGGAGGACCCCACACCAGAACAGGGGGATGCCCAAAGGAGGCTGTGACCGCATGGGAAGCCCACGCTGGAGCAGGCTTCTGGCAGGACCTGTGGACCTGTGGAAAGAGAGGAGTGCACACTGGAGCAAGTTTTCTGGCAGGACTTGTGACCCCATGGGGGGACCCATGCTGGAGCAGTCTATTCCTGAAGGACTGCACCCTGTGGAAGGGACCCGTGCTGGAGCAGTTTGTGAAGCACTGTAGCCTGTGGGAAGGACTCACATTGGAGAAGTTCATGGTGAACTGTCTCCCATGGGAGGGACCCCATGCTGGAGCAGGGGAAGAGTGTGAGCAGCAGCAGAGACACCATGTGATGAACTGACCACAACTCCCATTCCCCGTCCCCCTGTGCCACTGCAGGGGAGGAGGTAGAGAATTTGGGAGTAAAGTTAAATCCAGGAAGAAGGGAGGGGTGGGGGGAAGGTATTTGAAGATTTAGTTTTTATTTTCTCATTATCCTACCCTGATTTTGATTGGTAATAAATTAAGTTAATTTCCCCAAGTCGAGTCTGTTTTGCCCATGATGGTAATTGGTGAATGATCTCTCCCTGCCCTTATCTCGATCCACAAGCCTTTTGTTATATTTTCTCTTCCCTGTCCAGCAGAGGAGGGGAAGTGATAGAGCAGCTTTGGCGGGCACCTGGTGTCCAGCCAGGGTCAACCCACCACACTCCTCTGATAGGCTGGCTAACCAAGGCAAAATCACACAATTAGTATAGTCTAGATCCAGAAATAAGGGGCCTGGATAGATAGTACTCAGGATGCTGAGATAATGTTTCACATGTTAGATGTGGCAGAGAACCTTAGTGTGTGAAATGCAGCCAGTGTACAGTGATGAAAACTGTGCCTTACCTGCTGGAGCTCCTTCTTCTGTGACCTATTGTGGTCAGTTCCCTTTGTGTCTTTTCAGCCATTTTTCTGTATTAATTGCTGATTGTACAATTAACCAGATGGTGTAAAATCAAGTGACAACATTATGTAGGGAATATGCATATCCATCTGTTGCGTACAAGCGTGTTACACTACAATGGTTCAGTGAGTAGCAGAGAAAGGAGAGGTGAACCTAAGCAAGACACAAGTAAGCACTTAAAGGACAGCTTCTTGTAGAGTATGTCTCGCTGTCCTTTGATGGAAGATATATATATATGTATCCATAACTGGTCTGTCTGGCCCACAGCTTGGGACTGTCCCTAGGCCGCTTACTGATAATAACCATAACAGGTATGACTGATATTCCTACTATCTCTGTTTGCATAGGTGATACCATCTTGCTCCTAATGCCAATTGTTTTGAGCTTCAGAAATGTCATCATGAGGGAATTGCTACAAAACACTGCACGTTATCTCCTCAGCCTCACAGGTTACTGTGAGCTCATTGGACACTGGATCATATAGGAAGCTGGTGTAGAAAGCAGAGGATAACTTACTTTCTGTTTTCAGAGTGCTCTGTAGCCTCTGACCAGAATCTAGACAAGGGTTCTTAAGTCCAGGATTGAACACGGTGATAATTTTTTTTTTTTTTTAAACAGATTAGAACTTTGTGTCAGAAATGGAAAATGCACCTGCAGTAAGGATCATCCCTTCTCTTAAAACTGATCTGGCTGTGCTGGCTTTGGCTGGGATAGAGTTAATTTTCTTCATAGTAGCTAGTATAGGGCTACGTTTTAGATTTGTGCTGAAAAGAATGTTGATAATACAGGGATGTTTTCATTATTGCTGAGCAGTGCTTACACAGAGTCAAGGCCTTTTCTGCTTCTCACACCACCCCACCAGTGAGTAGGCTGGGGATGCACAAGAAGTTGGGAGGGGACATGGCTGGGACGGATGACCCCAACTGACCAAAGGGCTATTCCATACCATATGACGTCATGCTCAGCATATAAAGCTGGGGGAAGAAGAAGGAAGGGGGGGACATTTGGAGTGGTGGTGTTTGTCTTCCCAAGTAACCGTTATGCATGATGGAGCCCTGCTTTCCTGGAGATGGCTGAACACCCGCCTGCCGATGGGAAGGAGTGAATGAATTCCTTATTTTGTTTTGTTTGCGTGTGCAGCTTTTGCTTTACCTATTAAGCCGTCTTCATCTCAACCCACGAGTTTTCTCACTTTTACTCTTCCGATCCTCTCCCCCATCCCACCGTGGAGGAGTGAGCGAGCGGCTGTGTGGTGCTTAGTTGCCAGCTGGAGTTAAACCACGACACTGGCATTTCTGACGAGAGCGCACAATAGTGTGTATGTGTGTGCAAAGGGCATAGAGTTAAAATAGAAAACACTCTACTGTTCAAGTTTCTACCCAAGGGGACAGAATAAAAGAAAAATTATATGAGAGACATCGGTCTTCATGGAAGCACTTCTGAGGGTCGCTCAGATATTAGTGATGAGTATCATATAAGAATCTCATACTGAATGGGATTAAAAAAAAAAAGAAAAAGCTGGTCTGCTGGTGCGTTTATGTGCATGTTTGTAACTAAAGAAGGCTATAAAATTTTGGATGTTTAGACAAAGGCAGTACCATAGCAGAATGGACACTTTGTAGTGATCTTCTCAGCAATGGGTTGTGATAGCCGAATAAATCATAGAATCATAGAATACCAGGTTGGAAGGGACCTCAAGGATCATCTGGTCCAACCTTTCTAGCACAATCTAGACGAGATGGCCCAGCACCATGTCCAGCTGAGTCTTAAACATGTTCAGCGTAGCAGAGTCAACCACTCCCCTTATAAAATAATACAGACATCCACATCTCAGAAATTACAGGGGTTTCACTGTTCTTCCAACCTCAGTTTTCCAGACTGCTAAGTACTCAGGAAATCAATTAAAACTATGCAGCATTTTATGTTAATCAGGCTTCTATAGCCTTCTTCAAAACCACTGACATTAATGGGAGTCTCTCCATCAGCTTGTTGGACTATGTCATCTCTGATTTAGAGGCTGGCAAGCAATACGCCTCTGTAACTCACGCCTCCAAAAAAGGTTCTTTGTGATGCCCAATATTAAGCAAGGACATTTCCAGTAAATTTTCTGTGCCAGAGTTTGTAGCTGAGACTTTGGTTATGTCTATGCTTTTGATGCAGGTCCTACCCCTTTTTTAAAAGCCATGTTTTCTGGAGTCAGGAAGTTAGACAAGAAATTATTGTACTATTTAAAATTAACCTTTCAATGCTCAATGATTGCTATGAAAACCATGGAGGGTTGTATCCCAAAGCTTCAAAATAATTTCATGTTTATTAAAAAATATTTAAAAAATATTAAGTCCAGGTTCCATTCACTGCTTAAACAATCCCCTGTTGGTAATCTGTCCTGGAAGACTGGAAAGAAGTGTGTTCCTTCCAAGCCTTTTTAAAAAAAAAAAAATCAAAAGAAAAAAACCCCAAACTTGGCTAACTAACTGTTGTATTTGGTTGACCAAAAAATAAACCTTTGCTCCCTTAACGTCTGGATACTATCTCCTCTAAGGAAAGCAAATATCACCCCAATCCAAGTGACATTTACATTGCTGCTTTGATGACTTTCTGAGTGAGTTATGTCAGAAAGCAGCTTCAATTTCACCTAACATGATTTACATTTATACAGAGCTACACTTCAAATGTTGACTGCAGTTCCTAATTCATAGAGTTACAGATGGACCCATGCCTACTGCTGGGAATCACTCAGGTCTGTGTGTGTGTGTGTAGGGGAAGGGAGTCTAAGCCCTCAGGCTTGTGAACGGATATATGTGTATGTGCTGCAACATTTTATTACTTAAGAACAAGTGAAGTGACACATTTCTAAAGCACCGAACTTAACTAGAACAAGCCAGAAACATGACACCAGCGTAGACTGTCAGTGCAATTATTCTAAACAAGACAGGGTGCCAGAAAGTACTGAATGAGCAGTTCTGGTAATAAAATAGCTATAAGATCCTTCAAAAAACCACTGTGTTCCTTGTGTGTAATTTTTAGGGAATGGGAAGTTATTCTACAAGTTTTCATGTGAGGGTGATTGTGGTGCTTTGCAGCTCTTTTGGCACTTTTCCTCTCTAAAGCACTTTGCAAACAGCAACTAATTGAGGCAGATGAAGTTATCTGTGTTCAGAATGCGTTATCACGTTGTTACATACTGTGCATATCCCTAGAGGAAGCATGGCATAATCACCAGCAGCAAATCTTGTCTTTAAATATAGGACAAGCTGTTGAAAGAACAGCTAGACCTGGTCCCTTCCTACAGTTCATGGTTGCAAGGGGAAAAAGAAGTCCTATGAGGATAGTTAAGCTCTGGAATTTGCTGTCCAGAGAGGCTGGGGAATCTCCATCCTTGGAAATTTTCAAGACCTGACTGGACACGGCCCTGAGCAATTTGGTCCAAATTCAATAACTGGTCCGGCTCTGAGCAGGCATTGGGCTGGAGACTGCCCAAGTTCCCTTCCAGCCTGAATGATTCTCTGACTCTAGCATGAGTGAGACCGTAGTCTTCCTTGGCACAGAAACAACCCTGTGCAGCTTCCTTCTGCATTGCTCAGTTTCAGCCTGTGCAGTAGACACTATATTTTAGTGATTTATTTTCAGCGACAGGGTCTCCAGTAATTTGTCTAGCTGTTTAGCTTACAGCACAAAAGAGGTTTTTTTGATTAATATTGAAAATTGATTTTAGCTGAGAGATGCAGTTTACAAATAAAATTAAGTTCTGCTTCTCATCTATATGCAATGCTCCACACTTTAAGTCTTCATGTTATTGTGTCCAGTTCCTCATCAAATGCATCATGTCCTGAAGGAGCCCAATTTTCATTGCTGCACTTAATGCCACCCAATTCTAAGAATTTATCGGGTTTGTGTCATCAATTCTCCATATCATTAAGCACAAATACTCAGAGGGTAAAACAGTTAGACCTGAGTGCATCAATGAAGATCACAGCTGTCTCTAGAAGACCCACAAATGAAAAGCAACCACTTATTGTATAAAGTCTCTTGGTTCAAGTAGAAATTCATCTCAAAGACATGTTTTTTAGCCCATTAAATGAAAACCTTTGCTTTACTGAACTTAAAACTTAATTAACTTTCTTAAGGGTGATCAAACCCACTCTGTGATACTCCAGAGGATAATACTTTAAATTTAAGATCTCTGCTTGTAGAAATATTTTTATTTTATGAATTGAATTAATAAAAATGGGCAAAGCACTGCACAATTACACACCAAGAGCTTTGAAGAAAATCTTATGATGGTCAATTTTTAATGTTATAGATGATAGAATGAGCTGTCTTCCAGATTAATGACTGATGAGCATTAAAAGCTGGCTAAATCCCAAAAGTTTCATTTTGGTTTCTTCTCTTTTTAACTGTATTTTTTTCACTCAAGTTTTTAATCTAACATCACACCTTGCATTTTATTTCCTAAGAGAGTGGATCCCATCTGTTTGCATGACATTCCTCTTGGCGAGCACTCTCTGTAAGATATATTTTAATGTTTGTCTTCCAGGAGCAAGCAGAATGCCTTCTCTCTATGTATCCTTACCTCTTGACTTCTGAATTTTCCTGGTGTGTACAAAGCTTTCCACCTGGGTAGCCAGAGTATCTCTACCAAACTGTGCTCTGCTTAAGTATCACCACCTTTTATCTTTGGATCAGAAATCACTTTGCAACCCTTACTTATCTTTCAAAATGTCTTTCTTAAGTCCTAGTTGTTTATACTCTACAGATGGGAAAAATCTGAGACAACTGTAACAGGACTAGGATCAGAAAGAAAGCTAGGAAGTGAATGTATTGATTCACTAGATTATACTTAATTTTTTTTCCCCTGATACCTATGACTAAACAGAGGCCAAATTGCTGAATGTTGTGCAATGTGTTCTTTTAGAATTTGTTTTAATGACTAGTTATCATTCTAGTGTTCATGACCAAGAAAAATCAGCTGCCATTCCATGTGTGAAAGGTGACTGAAGTGAGCACACTCTTTCTTGACATATGACTCAGTCAGTTCTTGTTGTGCTACATGGGCACCAAATGGGAGTAGAACAAGTGGTGAATCTGGCCCATATGGGTTGAGAAGTGATATGATGACATTTGGAGTTCTCATAAGCTCTCAAATTAATATAACATTTCTGGGCTTTCCAACATGTGTTTGTTTTAAATAACCGTGTTGTCCAGAATTTTCCCTCTGATATTGCACATGCCTGGTTTCAACCCTATTAATGATTGTTGGGAACTGTATGTGAAAAATTTCACATTGCCATTCAAACTAGGGTTGAAGGAAAAAAACACACCATAATTTCTCTCACTGTTATGACCCTTAGTGCCCCATGCCCATCATTTTCAGAGAGGAAGCACTGCCTAGTGGCTAGGAGATGTGGTTCAGCTCTATTTCCCTGCTCTGTATTTGAAGAAATCCGGTCTCTTGGGAATACTGTCCACACCCTTCTGCACAGTTTGATAAGATGCATTTTAATGTAACTGTTCCAAACCCAAATGATCTATAACTGTTATTATTTGTTGGAGTGAGTAATGAGTTTGGGAAATTTCTTGAGGTGGGTTTGAACAGCCTTTTAGCTCATCAGCTATTATCTATAAACATGGGAGTAGTAATATCTCAGAAGATTGTTCTTAACAAGGTACAATCACAGATGCTCAGATGCTGTGATAGCAGAAAACATCATTGTGCATGGGAAAAGTTTGTTCCAGAGTGTCTCTGACTTTTATTTTCCAGATATTTTTGTATTCAGCTTAAAACATACTAAAGTCTAATTTTCAGAATGGGAAACTGTATACCATCTCTGGATCAGATCCTTTTAAGATGACTTATGTTGGAAACTCAAAATCATTACTCTTTTTTGGCACTTCATCCTTTAGAGTTGCCTTGAGATAATAAAGGTTTGTGTAACTGGATAGTTTAATCCTGTGGATACAATCAGACTATATGGTGTGTATACTGCAGACAAGGTGCACTTGAGATGCAATGGAAAAAACAATTGGCCTTTGTCCTTGCATTAATGGAGTTCAGTATATTGTGTTTCTGGATAGGAAGATCTTTTTTAGCACTTTAATTACTTAATGTGCTTGCTGCAGCAAAAGTACATTAACAAATGCAGATCAATCTCTGCCATCAATCCATGTCCACTTTGTTACTTCAGAACATTCATTCATTTGTGGGGATAACATCTGCCAAGAAAAGGTATTGCAAATAAAATGCAGCTGAAAAATGAACTGTTCTTTAGTAATCTCTTGTTCCCATTTGGCTATGTATGATAAATCTTTATAATGATGTCCTACAACAAATGAGAAGTCAGTTTATAATGTGACTGGAATGATGCCTGCAATCAGCCAACACCAAAAATGCTGAGGAAGCTGTGGATTTTTAATTTCTTTTGTGATTTTTTTGCTGACCAGTTTAACGTATTCTCTTTGGTTTAGATGTTGCCAGTACTCACACATCCTCCTCATAAGATAAACTTTGTGAAGCAGCGGAGAGAAATAAATTGATGTAATAGACCCACCAGAGCTTAAGGAAAGTGACTGGGTGTGAAGATTCTCAGATAAGAGCAGCCCTGGCTTGTTCAACCACTGGATAAAGAAAGAGGCTAAATCCCTTAACAGAAAACATACTGGACTTATGTTCTTAATTTTGGCAATGGGCACAATAATTAAGCATTCAGATTTTAGTAAATAGATAATTTCATTTAAGTCAGTAGGTCAAATTACCAGTTTGGGATGAATAAACCTATTTGGGGCTTGCCCTAACTATATTCAGATAAATAAAATACACCCGTGCTCCCCTACCTTATGGAGTTACTGAAAGGCTAAATATATTGGCAGTTTTTAGAGAATAAACCAGTAGGAAGTATTTCTGAGAATAAAGTGGACAGAAGGTCTGTAAACATTGAAAACTAAGGATTTTTATCTAACCTGAACTTCTGACAATTTTTGTTTCCTTACTTAAAGCTGTCATACCCAATTCTACACAGGGATTCTCTGAAAATCCCTAGTCTCTGATACATGTTTCAGCTCAAAACTGAATTAAAATTGCATTACAAGTCACAACAGGCAACCAGCTTTCCCATTAGTTTGTGATTTGGTAGTTGCCAAAAGATATTCATATATATGATCTTCTAGCAGATCCCACCAACAATATTCTGCCTTCTGATAGCAAGAAAAACTGTCTGTCATTGATGTGGTAGCACTCTGGATCCAGTTTTTTTTGCTTTAAGAACCTTTTTCCAAGTAGAAGAAAGCTATTGGAAAAAGTTGAATGTTGGTGCTGTCTTCCTTCACTTGTGATGCCTGTGACGAGGTGGCATTCCAGTAAGCTGGAAAACAATCAAGAGTCCATGATGCAAAATATATTGTATGCTATGTCAGATAAAGTGCAAATGATACAAGTTTCTGGAAGTCCCTGCTCTGTGGTTTAATTGAGTTCCCATAGCAGTGCTGTCTTTTTTAACTTTCATGACTTTTCACAAATTCGGTAGTCAATAAGACAATTTGTCCTTATGACACTGATTTGAATAATATCCAGTCTCTTTTGGCTCTAGGAAGACTTGAATTCTCATCTTAAAGTTGTATTGTACTGTTCTTGTAACTACCATTTGAGCTTTTTTTCTGAAAAATCAGACTGGAGTATTTTTCACCTCCACTGTGCTCTGCGATACAGAACTCAGTGTCTCCTTGTGAGCACCCACTGGGACAGTGACCAATTTTACTGTGTTACATGTCCTAACTGATGAAAATGGCACCTATCTAAATCCATATCAGCCTATTTATTGAGTTGGTGAGATCTCTCTAAGGAACTAACATTCATGCCTTTTGGACATCTGTCTTTGTTCTCTCTATTTCACAAGAAAATATTGTATTTCAGCATGAATACAGTTTCCTCTTGCAACTTTTGTTGTCTACAGCCCTGTATGCATCATTGTATCAGAAGTTTTATGTATGTCCTACATGCTGATTCTGCTTTCCTGTGTTAACATTGCCATAATTTTCAATGAACTCAGAGTAATTCTGTTATCTCACTCGAACTTTTGTAGCACCTTGATTACTTTCACAGGCTTTCAGCTGATGGCTGAAATTTTACCTTTCTGTTGCATCTTCCTGCCAGTAAAAAGTCATTAAAATTTGCCCCTGTTTTAAGCTCCTAATGTTTCCCTCCTTGAAAGCATTGCTGGGTTATTCTTGGCCTGTTGCACTGCTGCTTGGCTCTCCAGAATGTAGTTTATGGTCAAGCCTATTTGCTACGTGCAGATAGACACTGTGTTTTTAGGATGGTCCAAGCCAAAGATTAGCCCAGTGTCAGATGACATCCTATATTTTACAGGATTCTCTGCTAGCCAAACTAGCAAAGTACACTGAATTCAGGCATTGAAAGCCCTAGTAAAGATTAATAAGAGTAGGAAAACTGTTAAAGGAAGCCAGTGAGCCTTTTATTCTCTAAGGTAGATGGCCTATTTAGTTGGTTGGAGAGAGGAAGAATAAACAAATTAGGATTACTTCATCAATGCCTATCCATACTCTTGTGGTGTTCCTGATGTGAAGAGAATATTCTTAAGATTAGGCTGTTGCCAAAATCAATGTCTAGATGAAATTAACATTTATTCCACTATAATAAAAAAACAAGTTTACAGATTGAGGCATCATCTGAGATTCTTTTTAGACTTGCCTGTGAAAGAAGGTTTGAGAAGTCCTGGCTCCCTTTGGAGGACCTCATATGTTTGACCAAAGAATTCACATATCTGTCATTAGGATCTTAAATGCTGGCATGAAGATCCAGATCCGCAGAGAGGCTTGAGTCTGATGGTGTTTAGTGTTATCAGACCAAATGTTTAAATGCTTTGCTTTCCAGACTGTAATTCACAAGTCCAGTTTAGACATGTTTATCTGATACATAGTGAATGGATGGAACAAGTTAAGTCAGTAGCTGTATTCTGAAATAGGATGAAGGGCTAGAGAAATAAGAACGTGTAGCTCCATCACGGTGAATTCACTTATGTCAGTGGAGTCCTCAGTTTTCATTCTTGCTTCTGCTAATGCCTAATATACAACGCTGATTTGAGATCCAATTAATATTTTTATTCGATGAAAACAGGAACAGCCTCAGCAGGAATGAAAACAATACCATATGGATAAGCACAGAAAAGATAAAGGATGCAGATGATCTCAGACATGGGAGGGAACTGGACCTAGCTATCGTTTGACTTAGGTTACAGAAAAACTGCAGAAAAGTGCAGCAGCACTCTCTCCTCTGAAAGGAGTCTGCACACACCTTGACTGAGCAGATGTGATACTGAACTTCAGCGAAGTATTCAACAGTGTTTACCACAGCCTCTGCCTAGACAAACTGGCAAGATACAGACTGGATGGGCAGTCTGCGAGATGGGTAGGAATTGGCTAACAGGCCACACTCAGGGGGTGGTAATCAATGGTTGCTACTCAGGCTGGCAGCCTGTCACAAGTGGGGTCCCCCAGGGATTCATACTGGGTCCCATGCTGTTCAACATCTCCATAAATGACCTGGATGATTGCATTGAAAGCACCTTCACCAAGTTTGCTGATGACACCAAACTGGGTGGTGAGTTGGACACATCAGAAGAGAAAGCCACCTTACAGAGAGACCTGGACAGGCTGGAACAGCGGACAAGTAAGAACTGTATGGAATTTAACGAAGAGAAGTGCAAAGTCCTGCACCTGGGATGACATAACCAAAGAGCTCAGTACAGGCTAGGCTCTGTGTGGCTGGAGAGCAGCCTTGCTGAAAGGGACCTGGGGGTCCTGGTGGACAACCAGCTAAACATGGATCTGCAGTGTGCTGCTGCAGTGACAAAGGCAAATTGGATCCTGGGCTGCATCCACTGGGGCATTATTAGCAGAGACAGAGATGTGATTGACCCACTCTACTCAGCATTTGTCCAAACACATTTGGAGTACTGTGTCCAGTTCTGGTCCCCACAATTCAAGAAAGACATGGACAGACTGGAGAGGGTCCAAAGGAGGGCCATGAAGGTGATCAAATCAGGGCTGGAGAACCTGCCCTATGAGGAACGACTGAAGGAGGTCTCTTCTGACTGAAGGTCTCTTCTCCTTTGAGAAGAGCAGGCTCAGGAGAGACCTCATCAGTATTCCAGTACTTTAAGGGCAGCTACAAAGGCCACAGAGGCTCCCTCTTCATGAGGAGTCACATGGAGAAGACAAGGGGCAATGGATGCAATTTACACCAGAAGAGGTTTCATTCCTATATAAGAAAGAAAGTTTTTACAGTGAGAACAATCATTCCCTGGAACAACCTCCCCAGGGATATGGTAGAGTCCCCATTGCTGGAGATTTTCAAGATGCGATTGGACAGACTGCTAGATAATTTCATCTAGGATCCCTTTCACATGAAAGGCTGAACCGGATGATCTTTTGAGGTCTCTTCCATCCTAGGCTATTCTATGATTCTGTGAATCTATGAAGAGTATTTGATTTGTGGATCCTGATGGAAGATAAGTGTGGGTTTCACTTTTAGCTGTTTTGAAAATAAGTCATCCTTATACAAAGAGCAGATTTGCAACCAACTTGGAGACTTTACTAGTGTAAGACTAAGTGGCTACAAACTCTTGGCATTTCCAGGATTTGGTGGCAGCTCAAGTGGACATATCATTTGTCTCTATTGCTGTGTTGTTCAGTACTGCTCTAGTTCTATTCTGTCTTCTGTGAAAAATTTCTCCTGGGAGAAAATTTCTGAAGCACAAGTTTTTGTGAATTCTTACATGATTAATATTAATATTTTTAGGATTAACTCAAAAATGAGGTCAGAGCTTTAGCAGAGGGGACAGGTTCATGACACAGTTGGTAATGAAAGGTCTTTTCACCTCTCTGTACAGATTCTCTGTAAAGGAGAGAGGACTTATTGACAAAAACATGGTGAAGAGATGTTGCGATGCAGTTGTTAGTGCTGAATCCGTTCTGCAGAAAATGGGATTTCCATCTCTAGAGCTGTCAGGCTTGTGCCAGCACCGAGTGTACTTTTAGAAGAGACTATTCATCCTTCTTGGAAGAGGGGGAAAAGTCCCTTCAGTGCTGCCAACAGTTCAGTAAGAAAAACAGGTAAATTTGGGTAAGATCCCACATTTAGCAATTAGTTTTATTCGTGTAGAGTGAGTGGGTGGAAATAGAGATGACCCATTTCCTGAAAAAGAGTAGGAAAGAAAATCTGATGCAGAAAGTAAAAACAAGGAAAATAAGGAGAAAGGGAGGTGAATGAGGAGGTTTTCCTTGGGGTGCACTGATTTGGTCACACCCAGTCCTGGTGTGGGAGAAATGCTCCTCTGTCTGAAACTCCGGAGTTTCTTCATCTGTTCATTGAAATGGTCAGTTTCTCGATTTATCTCTTGAAACAGTGTTTGTGGGAAAAGCAAAGTGGAAGAGTCATTGTTATCCAGTGTACAGGGTGTCTGTGCCCAGGTGTCAGCAGTGGGGCTGCAGGGGGCCTCTGTGAGGAGAGGCCGGGGCTGCCCCATGCCGGACACAGCCGGTCCCAGCCGGTCCCAGCCGGCTCCAAGGGCCCCACCGCAGGGCACAGCTGAGCCCCTCAGCCAAGCTGGGGGCGCCGGGGGGAAAACAGGTTGCCGAAAGGGCAAGAGGAGGCCCAGGCAGAGGAGGAGGAAGCCCAGGAGGGAGCAGCAGCAGAGGCAGCCCGAGGCCGGAGGAGGAGGAGGGCAGGAGGGGCTGCAGGCCCGCAGCAGGGATCCCCTGCAGCCCTGCAGAGCCCCCGCTGGAGCAGAGCCCCAGCCTGCAGCCCGGGGAGGGCCCCAGGCCGCAGCAGGGGGATCTTTCCCGCAGGAGCTGCGGCCGTGGAGAGCCCAGGCGGGAGCAGGTTGTCCCTGAAGGCCTGCAGCCCGGGGAAGGGCCCGCGCTGGAGCAGGGAGAGGTGTGAGGAGGGAGGAGCGGCCGAGAGGGGCTGGGATAGACTGACCGCAACCCCCATCCCCACCCCTGCGCCCCTCGGGGGAGAGGGGTCAGGTGTGAAGGGGTGAAGGTGGGAATGGGGGAAAGGCGGGGGGGAAGGGAGACAACATTCTTCTTTCTTGCTGTGCCTTTCACTCAGGCCAAGTCAAAGGCCTAGGAAAAGGTTGAGGAGGAGGTGTTGTTTTAATGTTTGTCTTTGTTTCTTACTACTCAAATCTATTTTAATTGGCAAAATATTAAATTAATTTTCCCCAATTTGAGTATGTTTTGCCTATGTTGATAATTGGTAAGTGATATCCCTGTGTGATATCTTTATCTCAGCCCCTGAGCCTTTTTGTCTGGTTTTCTTCCCCTGTCCTGTTGATGAGGAAGAGTGAGTGAGAAGCTGGGTGGGAGTTTGGTGCTTAGCCATGGTTAACCCTCCACAGATGCACAATGTTTCCAATTACAAAAATATTTTTCTTTACATGCAAGCGCAGAATATTTCATTTTGCAACCAAAGAGTTTGCCACTATGCCACAAAGAATCAGATACAAACAGGGACATTTTGATCTCAGACTCCATTGTTACAGGAGCTGGAAGTAAAATGACTCAGAAAAGAATACAAGGTGGATTAGCATGAAACTCTTCTTAATTATTTTAAATGTACTATTGAATTAAAAAATGGAAAATCATTCCTATTCTGTTGCATTCTGAAGTGATCAAAAAAAAAAAAAGGCAGAAAACTCAAATGTAAACTTTGAAACTAAATTGTAAGCTTATTTCAAAACATTTTGTGTGATGTTTCCTGAGAACTTACACACATCTACAAACACCAATCCAGACACTTTCTCAATTAAATGCTATTTCAAGAAGCCTTTCTGATCTAGTTCTACCACAGGCTCCTGGCAGGGTATAGAAAAGCCTCAGAAAGAAGGAGTGAGAGTGTGTGGCACAGGAGCTACCAGCAGGCATAAGGTGCTTGTTCACAGCAGCCATCACCGTTCCCACCATCAGCATTTCCTTCCCACCTTTTTGGCAGTAGGAGGAACACCTCGGACAGCCCAGGGAACCTTCCCCTCACTTTGGAAGCCATTGGAGGTGGCAGAAGGAAGGCTTTCCTCAGTCCTCAATGCTCAGTCTTATGTAAACATTGAACAAGGTGACAGCTCTGTCTTGCAGCCTCCTCTGCAATGCCCATGGCTGCTGTGCCAGGGCGTGACAGCAGGTTAGTCAAACACGACTGTGGCACTCCAGTCCAGACTCCACAGCCATTTATCACATCGAGCTTCTATGATTCTTACTCTAGTTTTATCCTCAGGTTCTTTAACTTTTGATGAAGGTAGGCCTAAAATTAATAGGGAAAGACAAGGGCAGTCCATACCCTCCTTGCATTACAGTAAGTACTGTAGCCCTTGTCTCTAGCTAGAAGGCATAGGGGGTTTACTGAAAGCAAAATTCTCACCTACAAGGAGGCTGTAGCATGCAGACACAAGCAAGCATGACAAAGGGAGTTGTGCATTCAATATAAGGAAATTGTTCCATTCTAAATGTAGGGCAGCCCTCTTTTTTGATTTTTCATTCTGACAGAAAATCCTGTTTTAACAACAAATACTGTCCAGGTCTGCAGACTTGAGGTACTTGGTGTGATTCATTTTCACCCAAGCAAACAGCATACAAAAGTTCTCAGCATCTTCTGGAGGTGCTCAGCTCTCCCAGGATCAAACACTGGTAGATATGTTTTGAGTCCAAGATTTAGAGGTGGAAGGTCTCAATAGCTGAGTACTTTGGGTACAATGTGGAGGAGATATAAACAAATTGGCAAATGAGCACTAGTATTAGCAGGAGAGCTCCCATATTTCAGTGCATTACTGAATCAGAGCCTACGCTTGGCACTTGATGCATTTGAAACAAGCTTTCATCTGGATCCAGGTAAGCCACAACCTCGATAATTTTTATACTTCTAGCTTCTTGTAGCTTTTCATCTGATCATCTCTTCTCTGCAGAAACTTGCAACCCTACAGGCCATAAAAGCTCCAGCCCTTGCATCCCTGCAGCTCTCTGACAATTACACCAACCAGCATGCTTTACATCTCCTTTTATGCTTACCTCAGGGACTCTTGCCCTTTTATGCTCACCAAGGTAGCAATGCTGCCTTTTATTTGGTCCCATACCCATACTCTTAAAGCAATTTGCCCTTTACTTCCCTTTCAGACAGCATAGTAAAGTAGGGATGAAGAGGAGTAGGCAGTAGAATGGTGAAGTGCAGAGTGAAATGAAAGAAATGTGTTTTATTGTTGGAAAAGAGAGACAGGGAAAGGAAGGGGCAGAAAAATTAGAATCCTAATAAGGATATGAGCACTTATATCCTTGTCTCAAAGGCAATGAAAAACCTTGAAAACATGGCTCAATTTAGTCTCGCAGTCAAGTAGTAACCTTTTTCAATCTGCTCGTACGTTATACAAACAGCTAGAGATCGAGAGATTTTGTACTCTTCTAACCGAAGCATCTGAAAAATCTTACACTGTGATAATCTCAGAGAGTTAAGTAGCCATTAACTGTTCTGGGTGCAAACAAGAGGCACTCTATAGCAATCATTTAATAGATGCAAAAGGAGCTGAATATTCCTGAAGGTCATTCTTTTTCTTTCTTAATTCAAACTTTTATATTACTTTTTTTTTTACTAGAATAAGACAAATATGGTGTCCCATGAGAGTTCTAAAGTGTTTCCGTAATGTTTATAGACTAAAATGGATAAACAGGTTTGGAGAAGTGGTTATTTACACTAAATTTTATTAAGTTTTGGATCCCATTCCTGGAAACAGGAGACAACAGAAAATGATAGCCAGGAAATGGCTTCTCAGAGGCTGCTGCTTTAATAAGTATTCAAATCTTTTCATATTCTGATTCTCAAAACTTCCCAGAAGATTGAAAGCCAAAGTGATCATGAAACAGAGATACAAACTGATGGGGGTGATAATGGGCATGTCTGACCCAGAAGACCAAGGAGACATTTTCACTTCATTCACAGCCTGGTAATTGTCTAACCCCAAATGAACACAAAACCTGAGTGTCTTCCAGCCATTGCCCCTAACTAGTTTCCAAAAGAAGGAAGTTTGGGGACATGAGCAAAGTGGAGATGCAGTGTGATGTGACACACAGTGAATCGTGATCCCATGACAAGTTATGCCACTTAGGCCATCTAGCAGATCCCTAAATTCTGCTATCACTAAATTGGTCAGTTCAAATACCTGGAAGTCCCATACAAGATGAACACTTCTTATGATGTAAGAAACTCATGCAGATAGGTCAAGTTGCATGGTCTCAGCATGAGACTTGCTTTGTTCCATGGCTATGCCTGTATCTCTGGCAATTTCAGGATGTTCTCCTGGTCCATAATCCCACACAGCCACTGCTGTGCTGCTGACCTGCCATCATTGGGCTCAGTTTCAGCCATTGCTGGCTGGATGGCAGAACAAGAAAAGGAGAGGAGCCACACTACCCTACTGCAACGGGAAAGTGCCTCCCACCAAGGCCTGACATATACAGGACCCCAAAGGGAATTCTCACTCGCTGCCTCTTCTTCTCTCCATAGCAATTTGATGTTACAGTCCCTGCTTCACATCACTGACCCAACACATCAGGTTTCCGCTCTGATCAGGTGCATCAGCAGGTGGGTCCTCATGAATCAAAGTTCAAGAGGGTTGAAACATCTGGCAATAGCACACAGCGCACTTCCCCAGGGCAATGCAGAGCTGCATAAAACTGAGGCCAGTGATGGCAGATCAGTACCAGAGCAAAGAGAAATTCAAAACAGCCACCCAACATAAATTCTGAGAATTCATCATTTCTGTCTGGGTCCAGCTGAATTCTTAAGGCACCTGTCAGAAAACAAAAATTTATCTCAGAAGTGTAAAGACACTGATTCAGTGGTTGCTGCTGAAATTAAGCTTTATTTGTTCTTTTTGCATATTTTTTGGGGGAGTATATTCTTTGCATTCAAATGTTTAATTTATCTGAAATACTTTCTTTTGCACCAGCTTAACATAGGCTACATTTCTCTCATGCATTACCTTGGAAGTTGTAGGTTATAAATGCATTACACTTTGTGGCCTAGACTGCCTGGACAAGTTCTTCTTTTGAAAAAAAGTCTAAACTAGCAGAACCCACATATACCATTTGATTTAGAAAAAACTTTGACTCACATGAGTGTCTCTACTATGCCCCCATAAAAGGAAGATTATTGCTTTTGTAATTTATTCAAAATTAATTTTAAATTTCCAGTTTCTTTGAAGACAGTCATTAAGGGAATGGAAGGAGGAAAATAAAGGTTTTCTTAAAAAAAAAAAAAATGTTTAGAAGCTACATTTTCCTTGAGCAGAAACAATAGAAAAACTTTGAGCCATTTCCTAAGATGTCTGAGGTGGGTTTGAGAGAGGAATTTAATCCTCTTCTCTTTTGGAGCCTGGTTTCTAGAACTCATTACAACTCGATTTTCTCTCATTAAAGGGAATAGGGTTGCAAAGGTTCAGCTCTTCTGAGCTATTCTTCAAAATGAGGTTCTTAATTCAGAGAGACAGATTTATTGATGAGGGTAAGTCCTACGAGATATAAACACAGATTAAGACATGACTGTGTCATACATGGTACAAATAAAGAAAAAAAACACAATGAAAGGCAGCGTTCCCTATTCTAAAAGACTAAAGATCTCAGTACAGTATCAGAAACAAACAAACAACAGGTAGGAAATTCCCACAGCACTCTTCTGGAGAAACTGGCTGGTTATGGCTTGGATAAGTGCACTCTGTGCTGGGTTAAAAACTGGCTGAATGGATGAGCCCAGAGAGTGGTGGTGAATGGAGTCAAATCCTGTTGGTGAGAGGTTATGAGTGGTGTTCCCCAGGGCTCAGTATTGAGGCTGGTTCTGTTCAATATCTTTATCGATGATCTTTATGAGGGAATCGAGTGCACCCTCAGTAAGTTTGCTGACGACACCAAGTTGGGTGGAAGTGTTGATCTGCTGGAGAGTAGGAAGGCTCTACAGAGGGACCTGGAGAGGCTGGATTGATGGGCTGAGGCCAATTGTATGAGGTTCAACAAGGCTCAGTGCTGGGTCCTGCACTTTGGTCACAACAACCCCATGCAATGCTACAGGATTGGGGAGGAGTGGCTGGAGAGCTGCCTGGCAGAAAAGGATCTCGGGGTGTTGGTTGACAGCCGGCTGAACATGAGCTAGCAGTGTGCTCAGGTGGCAAGAGGGCCAATGGCATCCTGGCTTGTATCAGGAATAGTGTGGCCAGCAGGACTAGGCAAGTGATAGTGCCCCTGTACTTGGCACTGGTGAGGCTGCACCTCGAATACTGTGTTCAGTTTTGGGCCCCTCACTTCAAGAAGGGCATCGAGGTGCTGGAGCGTGTCCAGAGAAGGGCAACTAGGTTGGTGAAGGGTCTGGAGCACAAGTCTTACGAGGAGTGGCTGAGGGAGCTGGGGTTGTTTAGTTTGGAGAAGAGGAGGCTGAGGGGAGACCTTATGGCTCTCTACAACTACCTGAAAGGAGGCTGTAGTGAGGTGGGTGTTGGTCTCTTCTCCCAGGTAGCAAGCAACAAGATGAGAGGAAATGTCCTCAAGTTGTGCCAGGGGAGATTTAGATTAGATATTAGAAAAATTTCTTCATGGAGAGAGTGGTTAGGCATTGGAACAGACTGCCCAGGGCAGTGGTGCAATCACAGTCCCTGAAAGTATTCAAAAAACGTGTGGATGTGGTGCTTAGGAACACGGTTTAGAGGTGGACCAGGCAGTTAGGTTAACGGTTGGACTCGGTGATCTCAGAGGTCTTTTCCAACCTTAATGATTCTATGATTCTAAATGTGGACACTTTTCAGTGTTTCATGAGTCGAATGTGGAGCAAAAACTGTACAGTTTTTGTACAAAGAGTATTAGTTTGACAAGTTTCACATATCCTGTACAACACTGTAAGACAATAAAAAGATAGTGATATGCCACAAAACTGTAAAAGAAATAATGCAACCCCTTGGCTCCTGTTATAAACACTTTCTAGGACTGGAAGTGGAATTTTTAGCAATGGAGAAATTAGAGCTTCAGTGTCAGGCAGGAAAGGACCATTTGAGCTTGCCCTCTCAAATGAAATAATAGGATGTAGAACATGAAGAACAGCTGCATAGTAATCAGGACTTGGCTAAAGTGTGTATCTAAACAGAGAGGCTGTGTATCTAAACAGAGAAATTCCAGTCCTTGAAAAACAGCTTAAAAACCAGTGGCAATTGATGGATAAGTAAGCCATAGAAAGGAAAAATTAATGGGATACAAAAAAATAAGGAACTGGAAGAACAGTTAAAACTTACAGAAACTTCAAAGACTTCTGGAATGCTCAGAGAACATGAGGTAGAATTTTAGCAAGCAGAAATAAAATAGAAGATGGATGATTACAATAAGTTTTTATTGGACAAGTAGCCAAACCATCAAGAATTTACAGCTTCTGACATAGAAACAGAGAAACAGCACAGATACAAGAACTGGAGAACAGAGGTACTGAAGTCTTGAAGACTGTGAACTAGTTGGAACAACTATAAAAAATGAAGAAAGTGGAAACAGAATTAAAACAAAATGAAGAAGAATTACAACAGCAACAGTACAATAACCTGATTCAGATATCTGCTCTACAGTTTAAATTGGATGATACAAGGCATGGTGTACCTACGGAAGGCAGTTCTGATGAAGTGCTAAAGGAACAGTTAGAGGCAGAACAGGAAGCACTTGTGACAAAAGAGAGATATAGCAGGCTTATTAGACCAACTAGAAGACTATAAAGATAATTTGATCAGTAAAAATTAGGAGATATCACAGCTGAACTTGCAGTTAGAGATGCAGGAAAAACACAGGACTTCCAGCATCATTCAGCTTCAGTCAGAGATTGCGCACCTGAAGGTGGATCTGTGTGTTGTGGGTTGACCTGGGCCGGCTGTCAGATCCCGCCCAGCCACTCTCTCACTCCCCCCTCCTCAACAGGATAGGGGGAGAAAATAAGACAAAAAAGCTCTTGGGTCAAGATAAAGAGAGGGAGATGTTTTCCCAGTTACTGTCACAGGCAAAACAGCCTTGATTTGGAGGAAATGAATTTAGTGATGTTTAAAAGTAGAGTAGGGTGCTGAGAACAAAAACCAAACCACTTTCCCTCCATTAACTCCTTTTTCTGAGGCTTAGCCAGCCACATTCCTTCACTCCTGACTCCTCTCCCTGCCTTTTCCCCAATCTCAACCTCACTCCTTCATTCCCAGCTCCTATGCTTCCTTGCCCCTCCAAGTGGCACATGGGGTGGGGACAGGGGTTGCGGTCAGTCCATCCCAGCCCCTCTCGGCCGCTCCTCCCTCCTCACACCTCTCCCTGCTCCAGCGCGGGCCCTTCCCCGGGCTGCAGGCCTTCAGGGACAACCTGCTCCCGCCTGGGCTCTCCACGGCCGCAGCTCCTGCGGGAAAGGTCCCCCTGCTGCGGCCTGGGGCCCTCCCCGGGCTGCAGGCTGGGGCTCTGCTCCAGCGGGGGCTCTGCAGGGCTGCAGGGGATCCCTGCTGCGGGCCTGCAGCCCCTCCTGCCCTCCTCCTCCTCCAGCCTCGGGCTGCCTCTGCTGCTGCTCCCTCCTGGGCTTCCTCCTCCTCTGCCTGGGCCGCCTCTTGCCCTTTGGGCAACCTGTTTTCCCCCCGGCGCCCCCAGCTTGGCTGAGGGGCTCAGCTGTGTCCTGCGGTGGGCCCCTTGGAGCCGGCTGGGACCGGCTGGGACCGGCTGTGTCCGGCACGGGGCAGCCCCGGCCTCTCCTCGCAGAGGCCCCTGCAGCCCCCACTGCCAGCACCTGGGCACAGACACCCTGTACATTATGAAAGGCTGTAAATAGACTGTATCAGTGATCAATATGTGTTTTATAAGCATTTTCTGTACCGATACCTGTTTTTCCAAGCATCATCCACAGCTGCTATGAGTCACAGTTTGGAGGGTGACCATGAAGGGAAAACTCGCTGACAAACTGCTTCCGTGGAGGTGTTTGTGAACCACTGACACTGGCTGTTTGGTAGCATAAAGGGATCAAACAGTTTGTCTGAAACATTTTGTTGTTGTATTGTAGGGCTTCCTCATGTGCGCCAGTATTGCACACTGTACTTGCTTTTATAACAATGTGATAATTTTTCTGATATGCAACACGGTCTAGTTTGTCTGTCTGTCTTCAATCTTAGGTGTAAAATCACCAGCTTTTCCCATGCGCTCCTGTCTTTGAATACCCAGAGAGTCCACCAAAATATTTATAGACAAAATAGGCAGTAAAAGAACAGGGGATGGATTCATACAGTGCACTGCTGTTTGACTCATGCGCTTTATAGATCTGTGAAATATTACTGACTCTGTCAGAAATGTAACCTAAAGCATTATCGCCACAAGCAAGGAAAATCTTCCGGTGTTTGATGCTGTCCTGGTTTTGGCTGGGATAGAGCTAATTTTCTTCCTAGTAGTTGGTATAGTGCTGTGTTTTGGATTTAGTGTGAGAATAATGTTGACAACACACTAATGTTTTAGTTGTAACTAAGTAGTTCCTACACTCAATCAAGGACTTTTCAGCTTCTCATGCTCTACTGACTGAGAAGGCTGGAGATGTGCACGAAGCTGGGAGGGGGCACAGCCAGGACAGCTGACCCGAACTATTCCATACCGTATGATGTCATGCTCGGTATATAAACTAGGGGAAAGCTGGCTGGGAGGCCGCTCCTCAGGATCTGGCTGGGCATCGGTCAGCAGGTGGTCAGCAATTGCATCGTGCATTACTTGTTTTGTATATTCTATTATTATTATTTTATTTTATTTTATTTTATTTCAATTATTAAACTCTCTTTATCTCAACCCACGAGTTTTCTTACTTTTACTCTTCCGATTCTCTCCCACATCCCACCGGGGTGGCAGGGAGCAAGCGACCAGCTGTATGGTGCTCAGTTGCTGGCTGGGATTAAACCACAACAGATGCAAAGTTGCAAAATCTTTCATGGCTACACCGCTGATTTGTCTCATTGAAGGGAAAAGAAATAAACACAGTGCTCTGTGTTGCCTCCTTTACCCATGCTTTCTCTCTATACTTTCAAGATAGGTATTGCTTTTCACTTTTTACTTTCTCAGCATGAAGCTAACTGGATGGTAGGCTTTTTTTTTACGTTTCAGCCCACAATGTCTGTATAGAAAAAAAAATTGTTTGTTTGGCTGATTATTGATTACTGTGTTTTCCTGGGAATCAGCCTGGATGATCACAGATGTTTCCTCTGTCCTGCATAAACTTCTGGAATATGTAGCAAGTAGCTCTCAGACCATAACACACTTGGGAATCCCCTCTGGGGATCATCATCGCAGGACAAAAAGTTCTGTTAATGTTTCCAGAGAGGGAATGTGCTTTTTCCAGCTGAAACCCATGAGTTCAAACTTTCCTTGTGGTCAATGAAGTTACATCTTGCATAGAGATTTGTGGTCTCTTTTCATGCTGTTTTCATGACGAAATCTCTCTTTTTCCTTGCCTGTAAGGCTTTTCCTCATTGACTTCCAAAACAGTGTACTGCCTTGGCTCCCCTGCAGCAGTAATTCAACAGAGAAGTTTTGCTGACAGGGGCTGCTGGAGGGCAACTCCAACAGTGGTCTGAGAAGCAATGGAAATTCCAGGCTGACTGATCAGGCTCAGGCATACAGCTGGTTTGTTTGCAGTATGTATTAGCTTAAGGGTTGTTTATTAAAATGTAGTCTAACTTCGGATGAAATTTTAAGCCTTGGAGCTGGTGAGGTATAATTCAAATTGGGCGGCAGCTATGCGGTTTTGAACTTGTCTGGCTCCTATGGCAGTGTTACTGAGCCAATGTTTTTGATTTCTGTGCTGCAGGAATGATCAGGGAGGAGCAGCCTGGTCTGTCAGGGTTCCTGGTGGGAGTCATCTGGTTTGGTAGTGTGATGCATCAGTATTACCCAACAAATTGCCTCTCTCAAACTAGTCATCCTTTCTTAACCTAGGCTCTATAATGCCATTACCAGTCAATGGCAGGGGAAGACAAGTAGGCAACAGCTTGCAGGACTAGATGATGGCTGAGAATCTTGGCATTGATCTGAGAGGAGGAAGCAAGGGGAGGATGGAGTCCAAAGTGTCAGTAACAGGGCTGGTACCAGTCTGCTCACTTGACCAGTCTCTCTGCTTTTTTTAATGTAAATCCTTTGGGGTTAGGTACTGCCCTGTGGTATGGTTAGATCACTAGAGATGGCAAAATGAGTTATCTGAAGAAGAAACATTTTATTCTCCTAAAAGTAAATATTTCCTCTGTGTATTTGAGTGCAATGTAATAATTATAAAAGACAGCAAAAAACCCCAGCCCTCTGCACCCTGCTTGATCATTAAGTGAGCACTTAACATCTGAGAGTGATCTTGGTGCTCCTGAGAGGAGGTCTGACCACTGCATCACCGAGAGGCTGAAAGGTGAGAGTGGGAGGCAAGGGCAGGCAGCGTTACCCAACACATCTGTCAGTGGAGTCCGGCTCCCGAGGAAGGCTTTAACGTCAGCACCCTAGGTGAGTCAGTACAAGTCATCAGGGATTAGTGTGTGTCCAGGCACCGGAAAACAAAGTTAATATTCAAATTATCTATTTAATTTTAAAGATGAATAATTCATAAATGGCCAGTGAAGGTGGTGATGGCAAATTCGTTGCTACTAGGGTGACACACACAGGCTGTCTTGCAGCAGAGAAGGGACTTGGACTGGTATGCACTGCCTGCATAAATAACATTGGTCCTGCAAATAAGAAGGATCCATGTCCTATAAATCTTTACGAAATTTACTGAGCTCACCCTAAAAGTAAATTGGTTTTTTCATTCCAGCTTCTGTTAGGAGGTTGTTTCACAGTCTCACTTCTCTGCCAGCTACAACTTCTTATTTCTAAATTGCATTTATTCATGGGCAGTTTATATGTGTTTTTTCTTGTGCCAATGTTGTACTTTCTTGTACCTCGCTCTTCTTCTAGCTTCCTGATGTTTTTCCTCCCAATGTATTTATAGATCGAGAGGGGATCTGATTGCTCTGTGTTTGCCTGAGTTAAGTGTGCCAAGTTCCTTTAGTGCTTTTCGTAAAATCAGCTTGCTGTTTCCTGATCTCTTCACAGTGCCTGTTCTGCATTAACTGGCGATTTTCCATGGTCTCCCTACTTTACTGAAGTCTAAATAAGCTTTTCTGCACTGCTCTTATCTTAAAAAACAAAAAAAAACCAAACCACAAGCCAGCTGTTTACTCAAAGAGAGGTACTACCTAGCCTAATTCTAATAAGCCAGACTTAGCCCAATTGTAATAAACCAGGAATTGTATTGCAAATTCTCTCCAATTATTCTTTCCTTCAAAATCTGCCATAAAGTCTTATGTATTTCTGGGGCCACACTCAGGGCCCATAGTGCTGTCCATTTCAGCCCCTTTGCAAAATGACTGTTTGAAATGACTTCTGCTCATCATCAGCCCTTCTGTACCTTTATCAATTTCTTGGATTTGTTGTAAACGTGTATTTCTGAGTGTCCAGTTCACATGCCACTTCTGCCAAGGTTCTCCAGCTTTACCTTCACTAAGCATGCTGACCTCCTTGATTTTGGCATCTTGGCTGTGATCTTTTTCAAAGCTTTGTACTCCTTCCCTTTAGCCTTCCTTCATAAAAAAGGTAAGCAGGAGGGCAAAATAGCCTGTTATTTTTGGATGCAATTTCTGATTTATCATTACTGTCAGCCCCATATCACTATCAGGCAGTCCTTTCGTGCACATACGTGGTAGAGGACCTGCTGTAACTATTTAGTGGCTTTTGCAATGTTTACCTCAGCCTGATTTTCCAGTTTTAGGTGTAGATTTTGACCTCCAGGTTCTATTCCTATTCTTTGTAGTTTTTCCGTTCATGCCTCGTATCATTTTGGAGAGGTTCACTCAGCTGGGCAGAGATAAAGCCCTTGTCTGTAGGGTTTCTTCCCAAGCCTGAAATGCAGACTGCAGCTATTTACACAAAGAAGGAGAAGCCATATCTGTGCAATTCCCTCTACCCCGATAGCAGCCCACCCTCAAGGCTCTGCTGCTGCAGTGTCCACATAGCAAATGTTCAACTCAGGGGAGAACAGGTCATGCAGACTCTAGGAGAGCTCAGGCCACTAAACTGATCCCTCTTTTGCTTCCATGGATTGGAAGAGGCTGGTGAGGATGATCAGCCTATGAGGCCACTTCCTGATGAGAGTATTTAGAGACAGCTGGAGATGGTTTGCTTCATTCTGAGGGAAACCAGAAACACTGCATGGTCAGCTGTACCTGTTGCTTCTCAGCATGATTTATGCCATTTCTAGTTCAGACAGTACCTCACTGTAGCAGAATGCGTGGTCTTAGCATGTCAAAACCATTTTCCATCTGCCATCCTGTTAGCAGGGACTGAGCACAGTATTCAGTCATACAACAGTGTGGATTTTTATAAAGGTACTGACAAAAAGAGTGTTTTATTTCTTATTTTTGCTCACATTAACATGGTTCTGGTTTACATCTTGGTCTCACTGTTACTTATACTGGTACAACCAAGACACGTGTAGGGCAGTGGGGTAGGGAAACGGAGATATTTATGTTTGCTGCTGAAGAAAAAGTATGGGACTCTGCATCTTGTAGTAGCCTGTATTTTGATCAGGAAAACCCTACTCATAATGCACAAACTATTGTGAAGTAACATCCAACTTCCCAGTGTGGGAGCAACAACCTTAACTTTTATGTATTTGTTTAGGCAAGGTCACTGTTTCACAATTCCTCCCTGCCTGCAAAGACTCAGAGGAAGCTCTGAGGAGGAATGGTTAATAGTTGCCTGTCTTGTGATTTAAATATTGATATGTGGCTTAAAAATAGAAAAAAAATAAGTAATGGTCTTTATTCAGTTTCCTATATGGAGGTTGTTTGTTTTAACTGGATGACAAGAGGTCTGGTGAAACTCAAATGAGGATGTCTTTAGCTTTTTCTGGCCACCCAAAGTGAATCTGTTCTTTGCTCCTATTTTGCTTGTGATATTTATAACCTCTTTTGGAGCTGTTGTTAATGTTTTGCCTGAAACTTTCATTGAAAAATGACTTTTTCTCAAAGATTTTCAGGGAAACTATTGAATTTTAGAAGGAATAAACTGATAAATTGCAAGCATTTCTATTTCTGTTTAATTTTTAATTTACTCTTTGGGTTTGAGCCTTTAACACTTTCACTGCCCTGTGTGTTAATTTCCATGAATGTCACTGGGGTGTTGGGGGACTTTGATCTGAGGTCCTCTACATCACTGGCCTTCTCTGCCATTAATCTAATTGACCAACAGTGTCACCTGAGGTGCAAGGCATTGCAATGCACACATATGCACAATTGCACAGATCTTGAAACAACAGGATATTCAGAAGCCTCTTGTGTCTTCCGGGCATAGGACCATTCTCTAAAGTCTTTCTTTTAGAAGCATGTATCTAATTCCATGATGGTTTATATTGGAATTGCTTAATGCCATTGTGTTATCAAGGCCAGACCTTTTGGCATGAGGTGCCAAACAATCTGCAATAAATCGTTCATTAGTACCTGATTAGTGTCATTCTTTTTATTAAGAATGAAAACATGTTTGGTCGCGTATAAAATATGAGTGGCATTTTTGGCCACATTCCTTAGTATTGCAGACTTTACTAGTCTCCAGATTCTCTTTACATCTGGACCTTCAACCTTAGAGTTTAACCTTAATCTGAGAGTTCCTTAGGTTTCTATGACTTTTCTATGCAGTTTTTGTTTTGAGCAGTGAAACTTGATGGGTACACAGGAAGATGTCTATTTATGACTTCCAGAATACCTCTTAAATTCCAGTGAATTTGACAAAATTAAGGGGATGAACAGGGAAAGGTTAAAATAAGATGAAGACTTAGTTCCTTTATGTCATTAAGCCTAGTCTATTTTGCAAAGGAGATAATAAAGGGTGGAAATAACCTTGTTATGAAGTCACCAGTATTGAGGAATCTTCATGTATTTTTGATATCCAAGGCTGTATTGTAGTCAGCAGTTCTAGTCTGGACAATGAGTGAAGCCAAGGTCCACCCAGCATCCTCTCTTAGGACCTGAACGTCCCTAAGTCTACTGGGAGTTTTGCCTACATGGTCATTGAAACTGGCACCTATGTGTAGTCTCCCCAGCTTTAGGCGACTTAATCTGGAGCACCAGCCAAGCCACTGGAAGTCAGTTTCCTAATGAAAGTATTTAGGGCTGCTTGAGATGCTTCTGAACATGAGACACATGATGAGAGAAAGCAGACATTATCATAGTGTGGCAGTAGGTAACCAGTTGGATATTTCCTGAAGGAACTGCAGCCTGTGGAAGGGTCAACATTGGAGCAGGGAATGTGTGAGGAGGACAGAGTAGCAGAGAGGGGTAGTTATGGATTGCCGTAGCTCCCATCCCCCTGAGCTGCTTGGGAGGAGAGGAGTCAGAAAGAGTGAAGCTGAGCCCGAGAAGAAGAGGGTGGGGTGGTGGGAGGTGTTGTTTTAATGTTTGGTTTTGTTTCTTACTACCAAATTGTGAATAAATTAAATTAATTTTCCCCAAGTTGAGTCTGTTTTGCCTGTGACAGTAACTGGTAAGTGATCTCCCTGTCTTTATCTCATCCTATTTTTCATGCTATTTTCTCACACTGTCCTGTTGATGAGGGGGAGTTAGAGAGTATCTGGGTGGGAATTTGGGCCTTAGCCAAGGATAACCCACCACAATCTTAAGCAGCAAAAGTCTAAAAGAGGTAGCCAGACAGTTATAGGATGTTATTCTTAGCAATAAGTCTAGTGGATTGGACATGTAGTAAAACATTAATATCTGCATACTGAGGAGTGTCCCATTATACTGCTGTGGCAATCCTCCTTTAATACCACATTGCTGTTATTTGGAAATTATTAGACTGTATGGATAGTCCAAATAGGGTATTTTTGTCAATTAAAAAATAGTATTGCATATAATTGTAATGAAAATACAAAGGGTCTTAAGGCATAATTCTTGCACATCCTCTGGAAGAAATCAGGAGCAATAGCATTCATTAAAAACTCCTACCATAGTGCAAGGACGGCCTAAGAGAGAGAAAGTCAGGCAATTTAGAATTGGTTGCTGTTATTTTTAACTAGATACTGTGTGTATTTTGAATCTGAACTTCTTTTATTTTATTTTCTGAAAACTAAAATGTAAATGGAGAGTTTTCATGCCCAAGTTCTTGCCTAAAACAGATATCTAAAAATGTCAAAGGTTGTGCTGGAATTATAACCAGGTTAGCAAGGATCTGTCAGTTGGAGTAAGTAGGGTAAAGTGAGCTTTCAGCTATGAAGGACCATGACACAATTGCCTCTGGGGTGTTTTTTTTTCTCCCCATCAAACCCCTTTCTTCAGCTTTTAACCTAGCAGAGATAGATCTAGTTTATCTACTATTACACCCCTAGCAAAGATTTTATTGGTAAGTGTAACCTGTATGAACTGTTGTTTATACAGCAGTTCACAGGAAAATGGGTGTTTTAAATGTTCATTTACCCATATCATTATACTTTTATGAGGAAATAATTCTGCTAAGTGTCATAACACCTTTAGGTGCTGAGTGGACCTTTACAGTTATAATTTAACCTTTATTTTTGTATGTAGAGGCTCAGACACAAATCAGACCGAAAATATCTGCAAGCATTTGTGAGATATGAGGAATTTATAAACAAATAGACCAAACAAAGTGTAGGATGGAAAATGCAGAGAAAGGGGGATTGACACCAACATGATGTTACAGCAGGTCGGTGGGAGATCTGCAAGCAGGCAGGGGTATCTTGAGCTACAATGTAGTGGATTAGGTATTGTACTGTACACTGCCTCTTATTCCTCGTTCATGAAAGTGGTAATGAGGGAAGACTGGGATGAGTTTTTTCTCTGTTTAGACTGAGCTCATATTTGCAAACTTTCTGAAGTAACCTGCACCGTGTGTAACTTAAGCCAATGAAACTGCTGATGTTTTCTTTTTCTGTCCTTCTTCATCTAACATAGTGATCACCTATGGGCTAGCAAATAACTAGAATATAGCTGGTTTACATGTGATTAATGTTAACATTTTCATGATATGGTAGCCTTAATATGGAGCAGAAGAATGGTAATCACTGTATAAATTGAATTTTCCTCGATGTGAGATTAGAACATTTATTGTCTTCCCACAGAAGTTTCCTCTTTCTTCATTTTGTATTAAATTTTTGTCACTCCTTGTCTGATCTCACTGCCTTTTATCGTAGATATTTCTCTATGTCTCTTTTCCCTACAAGAAGCCAAGAGCTTCTCACAATCTTTCCTCATTAGTCACACATCAGGCCAGTGTGTCCACTCCGACTACTGTAAAAGAAGACAAGCCTCATTAAAATCAGTGTAAACCCACCTGAGTTAAAATTCCAAAGCAGAAGAAAAGGCTCAGTATTTCTGAGCATGCCTGTTCTCTTGAGCACTTCTGTTTCAGTGTGGATGCCCAGGATGTGTTCACAGAGATTTTTAGGTTGGATCAAGTGGTCGCCTATGTAACAGCATGTAATTTTTAATCCTTTCTTCTCAGGTATTACCAGATAAGAGCTGGACTGAAGATCCCATCCAGGATTCCCCACAGGCTATTTGCTACAATTGCAGGACAGACAGGTAAGCAAGCCCCAGAGGGATGTGACATGACTGGAGGTGGGGTGGGATGGAGGAGGAGGGTGTGTGTGGGGAACCGGTGAAGTAAGGTCATGAACTTCAAAGTATGAGCTTGAATTTGGATCCAAACCTGAATTTCTCTAATGATCAGTGGCTGTTCAGCTCTCTGCTCTGGTATGGATTTTTACTGAGCTGGGCTTGAGTTTTGGTGCTTGTATCTGTTTCCATGTTCAACTCTGGATGTGTGCAAGGGGGCTGGTTTCAGACTGGGTCATGCTTGGAGGAGGCGGATGAAGAGCAGCCCTTGCCATCATGTGAAAAGAGCAGCGGGAGGAGAGTCTGCCAGGCTGGACAGAATTGCTCCAGGAGAGCACTGAAGAATCCAGATATTACTTAGACATGTATTTTTTTTCTGGACTTGCAAAACCTGGGGAGGCTTATGAATTGTGCTGGGACCGAAAGAAGGGAAAACAAAATTGTGTACTGGGGAAAAGCTGTGCGTATAAAGAGAATACAACCTGCCCTAAATGTGTGGGTAACATTGAGTGCTGCCATGTGGTGCTGCGGAGGTGGGAGCATCTCAGTTAGTGAGGTAATGAGCGTTGAAAGAAACCGGACCAAGTCCACACCCAAGTTCAGGCTGGAGGAAACTAGTGCAGGCTTGGATGCAAGGTCCTTTGCATAAGGATATTCACTGGTAGAGCAATAGGATTATTGCAGAGCTTTCTCTGCTAGTTGTTCTCCAGGTGCATCTTCATTATTTGGACATTTCTGGACAGACATCACAGTCTGGCACATCTGTTAATTTATTGCAACAATATTAATATCAGCATAGATCCCGTAACTGCTTGTGGAATTTAAATTGCCCTTTCCCTGTTGGGACTTCGTGTCAGAAAAGCAGGGGGAATTCTTACCATCTTATCTGCAAGCAGTTTCTCTTATATGCGGCTTTTCTTGCTGACAATGGAAAGAGTTGGCTTACTGTTCTAAGTGATTTCTGGATGAAAATTGTTTCAGTGTTAATGGCAGCTTGTAGAGAACAACTTACAGAGTCCTTTTGACTCAATATATTGCACAGAGAAAGGAAAAATGTGAGTGCAAGATTAATGAATTCCTGAGCTTGGATATCACATTTTGGGTTTTTTTTTACTTTTTACATTTGAAATATTCCAGCTTAACATTATTTGGTGGGTTAAGGTTCTCTTAAGTAAAAATGTTTTTTTTTTTCGATTTGGAAGTCTGGTTCAATTAAATAGATACATAAAACCACAAAATTATTATACAAATTATATTTGTATAAAATGCAAAGAGTTATAAAAAAATATGAAGAAATCACCTGAATAAAAATTCACAAACTCAAAATCTGAGTAAAGAAATTTATTTAGGCAACAAACAAACAAAAAACCAAACAAACCTAGTCCAGGTTTGGCAAACCTTGTAGTGTTAATAATCCCCAAGGAAGAAAGAAAACTATTTTTCATCACGTTCCAGTGTAATTCACCCTTGATATATACAGAATCCCCTCAAGTTCCTTTCCTCTCTGGAAATGTCCTCAATTTCCAGTAGTTTCTGGCATAGGCAGTCTTGAACTACTGAAATACTCTCAGTATGAAGGTATCTAGAATTTTACTTTCTAGGAGCAAAACCCCCCAACAGCAAACAACAAAAACTACTACTCCTTCATTAAGCCAGGAATGGCTATGTTATTTAAGGAAGAGACTCAAATATTTTCTTTGTTTATTTTTTATTCAGATTAGTATTTTCTTCTGCCTGATACATCTTCAGTGTCCCATCTTCTTTCACTTCTGCTCGAAACAATCCATGTAGAAACATGGGCAGGAGAGAGGCGAGGCAGGCAATGTAGTTACAGGATTAGCAGCTGACTTTCATAGTGCTAATGCAATCCAGACTGGAGTCTAATAGCTTTATAGGGCTAACATCAAGACAGGGGGTGTTTAAGCTGTTAAGGCTTTAAACAGTTTTTCCTTGGCTATCACAAGTACTTCTTAATGGATTTCATAGTCTGCAAGAGAGCATCGTTTAATGGGACTGAACTTAAAGGCAAAAAAGCCATAATGTTCTTTTTGTTCTCATGCCACTGATCTCTCTCAGTATGGGGATAGCTGGGATAGGACTAATTAAATTGCTGTGCATGTTTCAATAAGACACCCGTATTAAAGTCGTATTACAACAAAACAAAGGTGTTATCAAATAGCGAATAAGCTCCTACCTCACCAAAAAGAATAAATCCAAAATAGGTGGGATTCATGAGTTTGGTTCAAAGGAAATATTTTTAACCTTTTCCTTATCAGGTTCATAGCATCTATAAGAACTGAGAATTTATGTTGAAAACAATTATGTAAATTGATAAAGTAAAATCTGTAACTGTATGCAGTAATAAAATGTCTAAGATATGTAAATATATAACAGAAATAAGAGGTAGTACTTCTCTTCCAGTGCATGCAGCCTTTTATTTTTATTAAATTTTTCAGGATTTACAATAAAACCATGGGAACTGACAGCATTAGCAATATTTACTTCCCACTAGATATTTTCAGCAACAGAGGCAAAAAAAAAAAGTAGCTTTCAAGAATTCAGCAGAGGGGAAGCTAAAGCCTGTATCAGGCATTCCCTTGGTGTTTGCCAGCCAAATCTGAACAGCAGGGGCTCCATCCATGGCACAGGACCAGCAGGTTGTACAGGAAGCCTTGGCGACCTACTGCATGGTTCACATGTTGGCCGCATCCTGTCTACATTGTGGGAAGAGAATGAGCTATGTGCCCCAGCTGAAGCAAAGGGGAGCTGCGCTGGAGCCCAGTAGCCCCTGTGGTTTGGTCACTTAGTTCAGCAGGGCTGCACATTAACTTGTATTGAGGCAGGCTGTATGAACATAAATATGCCATGTAGCATATATACATATGCACATATATATATTCATAAAAATATATACATTTCATTCATACTCCTAAGCACTTTTAGCAAGGTGGGTTTCCTTAAAGATAAGAGAAGACTGGTGTCTGGTGACTTTTTCAGCAATGAAAAGGAGAGAGGGAACAAGGCTTGTTGTGCACAGTCTTTAGTTGCTCTCATGCAGGTTTTCAAGCCCTATGAAATTTAGCTTCCTATCTTTGAATAGATATCATGGCTGATGCAGCCTGCTTTTGGTTTATAAAGAACAAATTATGCTCTCTGCTTGTTCTTGTGCAGCTCATAACAACACATACTTCATTGGCCTCAGCATCAGTTCTGCAGGGCTGAGCTAATGCAGTCATATCTTAAAGCTAAACTCTGGAAATGCCTTTCTAAGCAGATTTATGAGGCTTTTGCCGTCGTGTTCTTCAGCAGCATGGCTTGTTAAGGTCACCATGTGATGGTGTCCACCTGCAGCATACAGTGGACTGAATCTGTATGACTCAAGCATGAACAGCTAAAGGGATGGAGAAAGTGAATATGCCATCTCACAGTAGCACATTTGTATAATTAGCACCTTGACAGAAGTGTTTTATAATCCACTGTCTTCCATAACTTTTTAGGCTACCATATAAATTTTGGGACAAGGATTCATAGAAGTTATGAATACACAGTCATTCAGTGACTTCCAGGCTATAGATACAAGACAGAAGACTACAGGAATGTATCTTAAAAACATATCTTTAAAACATTATTATTTTAAAGTTTACCCATAAGCACACAAGATCATTGGTCAAAACACTGAGAGAAATAACACTGGTCAGAAACAGTTAGGATTAGCTGTTATATCTTGATTTCCTGCACCACCTGAAAGAGCAGAGAATGGTGGAGACTAGGAGAACAGTATAGGTGAGGATTACTTAAGGAAGATGGTATGTGTGGGATAAATCTTAGTAGCATTATTGCCTATGAAGAATATGAGGGTGAATTATATTGTTGAAAATGCCAGCTAAGCCGAATCTCAGGAAAAGTATAAATTTTCATTTCCTCTGCAGTGTTTTGCAGTAGTCTGCACACCGCCTGGATGCATTACTGTTTTGAGGGAGAATTATTCTTTATTAGTTGCAGTCAGGTTTTTTTATAAGTTCTGGTTTTAGACCCACTATGCCTCATTCTCATTGCTGCAGCCATGGATAGCTGCCTGCCTATCAGCTTGCCTATCAGCTTGCCTAGCTGTTTACCTTACAGGCAAAGGAAATTTTTTTTGGTGGGTGAACATTAAGAAAAAAAATTATTTTGCATGGCATATAACTAAAGAAATTACTTAGGACTTTGATTTGTGTCCAGATTTCCTGTGTTTCTACCATCCAGAAGTACTGCATTATCAGTTTCAAAAGTTTTCCAAGTGAGAAATATTTTTGAAAATTTGGCCTGAAAATCTAATTGCAAATTATATAAAGTATTTAAGAAAAATTATTACCTGCCAGGCTAATCTTATTAGATTGTAGCAGTGTTCCACCTAATTTTAGTCAGTTTAATTGGTTTATTGTTTAAGAGTGCAGAAAACCAAAGACAGTCAAGGAATGTGGTTCTTTTTTCATCTATCTCATATAAGACAGGAAACAAGATGCAATATTTGTTCAGGCAAGTCAAGAAAAAGTAGCTGTGACTGCCATTACACATTAACTCTTTTGATTGGTGATGTAGAGATGTTTCATATACACACAGTTTGATGCTTTCTCATAAAATGGAATATCTGACATTAGGTGACAAGAAAAAATTAGCATGATTGAAATTGTGATGTGTAAAAAGGAAAGTAGGAGAGAGTATCAAAAAATGAAGAACTTATTGTTGTAACCTGTGTCTGCATTGTGCTATACAAATTCATGATCATCACCCACACTGAATGCCTTTTGCTATAAATTAAATGTTGATCTGTGACTACCTTGCACCTAAGACCTAAATCGAAGGGTTATTTATGTTTCTGATTGCTCCTTAATGAACTGTTTGTGCCTGTTGTTAATAAACAATTAGTGATCCTATCTCTTTATTAGTATTTGGATATCTCAAAGAAGTTCCTGGTGAAGGAATTCTAGTTTGATTATTAAAGAAAAACCTTTTCTTGTAAATGGCTTCTTAATGCAGTCAAAACAAGCATTTGCAGTTAGTTGCTCATTAAAGCAAGAAGAAACAGCACCATGACTTGTGGAACAGTATGAAATTGCAGTCATTAGTTTCAATAGCTTTTTGAAAGGTAATTTCTGCCTCCATTAAGTGAAGACAAGCTTACTGCTTTTGAAGCATGAGAAAAGGGGGGAGAGATTCATGCTTTAGCAAACACATGGTTTTGTTTTCAAAGCTTATTGAAGTAATCTGAAAATAAATATGTATTTTATATATATAATAAAGCATACCTGACAAATAAAAATTTTATCTAGAGGGGATTTTACTGTGAGAGAAATTATTTTGGGGATGAGTTGTCTTAGAAAACCTCATTAGCTGTGACATCATAAGAGAGGGTCAGAGATTTTAAGAATTCTTAATCCACAATCTGAAGAGAACTAATTCCATGATATTCCAAGAGAAAAGAAGAAAGAAACAGAGAAAAAAGATGAAAAGGAGTAAACCAAAGATATCTCTGACTGGTGTGCTACTTCTGTGTGCATGTCTCAATCCTCTTCCAGTCAACGCCTTTCATAAATGGCTCAAAGGATGGAACTTGAAAAGACATATTTGTGGCTGGGAGATTTTCCATTACAGGCCTTGAACTATACAGGACACCCTCCCTTCCCCCCTCCAGAAGGTGGGATAGATCACGCAGATGGAAGCAGTGCAGGCCACAGTCTTGGAGATGCTGGACAGCATCCCAAACGAAAATTGAGACCTGGTCAGTGGAGAAAGCCAGAACTAGGAAGGGCCTGTAAGCACCAACACATGCCACAAGTCTCTTCCCCTAGGCAGTGAGTCTGAGACATAAAACTTCATCATCAGTGGCCACCTGAAGCTCTGGCAGAAACAGAATCCAGTTGTTCAGATGCAAAGAGCCAACATAGTATTTCTGCTGCTTGAGGCCAAGAATGAACTTCAGCTCTGTGGTTAAATAGGCCATACAGCTTTTTCAGACCTACCACTCCATTGTGAATTGGATCTTCAGAGAGCTCTCTTCTCTTCCAGGTTTACTTACATGACACTGATTTCCCCACACAGTGATCCTTGCTGCCTTCAGTCTAATGTAAGGTTCAATCTTGCAAGTCCTTTAAAATCAACCACTGCTCTAAATATTGAATAGTCATTTACATTAATTCAGTAGGTAAATTACATC
Source organism: Theristicus caerulescens (assembly GCA_020745775.1). Taxonomy (NCBI): domain Eukaryota; kingdom Metazoa; phylum Chordata; class Aves; order Pelecaniformes; family Threskiornithidae; genus Theristicus; species Theristicus caerulescens. Next base: position 162,071,247 of record CM036558.1, on the reverse strand, counting down.
CAGGCAACTGCTTCCTTCTGCTCTTTCTTTATGAAAAACTATGTGGTGTCCTATTGTGATGTCCCATACTTTACTCAGGGAATTTTCTCATCTGAATTAATATTTGGAATAAATATATGGAGTATCAGCTACACAGGTGATACAACAAAAGAATATTTGCTCACCTAAGTTTCTGAAGCATAGACTTATTTTCAGAAGTGAATTCTCTAACTGAACAAGGCTCTTAGGGAACTGGAAATGAGTTTAGAAACAGAAATGAAACATTACAAAAAGCATAGATTCCGTTTGTTTTAACAAAACATTAAGTATTTAAGAAAGCAAAGACAAAACTTTCTGCTGATTTTAAGTGGGTCAGCTACCCTATCATCTCACATTTCAGCATGTCTGACAAATGAACCTTGGTTTATAGAGCAATACAGCGATAAGAAACTGCATTTATGTTAAGATCTTTCGTACAAGGAAATTAATAGGACATCTTGCTTTTTATCATCACTGAATCTATGTATGGGTAGAGAGGCAGTTTTATGTAATTCTTTCCATGAGGCTAATTCAAAATATCAAAAGGCAAGGTTAAGATAAAGGATGCATCTCAGAAATGTGCAACTTTAATCAAAAGTCACACTGAGGGAGAAAACATTCTGAACTTTTTGATCAAGCAATTTAAAAATAATGGTGTCTCCTTTAGAAATTATTTATCCTAAATATAACATCTGCATTTATTCCAAATATAAATATGCTAAACATAATATTTCAAAACTAAAACAAGTCTCTTCAAACATTTAAATAGGAAAATGATGAGGCATTGAAAGATTTTGTGCCTGAAAAATGTTGTCTTTGCACTTTCAAAATAGGCTTAATTTAGCTCAGTTGTAAAAATGGAGGGTCTGCACGAGCATTTCTCTGCTAAAGAATGCGTATTTTCAAGCTTCAGCAATTAAGTTTTCAAACCTTTTAAAAAGCAAATGTGCAACTCAGTACATGCAGATAACTGTGGCATGTTCAACCCTGTTTTTTGGCCCTTAAAGTCTAAGTTTTCAGAAGTAACTGGTTATTTGTATTGCTTCAGTCTTTTTTTTTCTTCATCCTGAAACACTAACGTTTCAGTAGAAATGTGCTTCTGAAACTGGGATGTCAAAGTGGGCTAACTAAATAACCTATCACAGCTTAAAATCTGCAATAAGATGTAATATTTCCTGTTCACTGAGTGCCAAAAAGGCAAAGTTGCATTAAGAAATGGTTAGCTTGCAACAAATAAATAATGAAAATCTTGACAATCGATGATTACAAACTAGCATATAACAATTGTATATAGATCACAGGAGAAAAAACCCACAAAATGTACCCAAAATTCTGTGCAGGAGACAGCCCTGTTTTACCAGCAAAGCTTCTTCAAGTCTGTCATCAGAGGCAAAACCAGAATGGGTTTGCCTTAGCAGTTCATGGGATCTATAAATTCCTGTGAGCTCCAAGTACCTGAAAGGATGGTATGGCAGGGTTAGTGCTAAGACTGAATAACAGGTATATTGTCTTTCTACAGATATAACAGATAAAACTGAAAGTTTGTCCTGCATCTCTTGAATTCAGTGGGCAGTATCATGTTTAACTGACAGCTGTAATAACCTCATATTCCCTCTAGGTAAGATAAAGCAGAGGGAATACAACAGACTGAATAGAGGTCTATAAGAATACTAAAGAATTCTGAAGAAGATGCTACTGTACTGGATTTAGGCAGAAAATTTAGGCAGGAAATAGGCAGACATCACAACTGAGTGTTTTCTACAGTTTTTAGATAGTTCAGCTCCTAAAAGAAAGGGCATAGACGCCTTTGTTGAAGGCTGTGGATCACCAGTTAAGGGAGGATCTTCCATACATCCAAAATGCAGAAGGGAGTGAGGGATTATATGAAGCAGCATGCAGCATGGCTGCATGTCTGTAGCCATGTGTGTAGAGGGGTTCCCCAGTAAGGAGTTCATTTAGCATGATTAGAGTCTTGGTCACCTCAGCCTCTTCATAAATTTTACCTTCAGATTTAGCAGGTAATTCTGGGTTGAAGATTTAGTCAATTTTGGATTTATCAACCAAGGTGATAAATATGAGGTCTCACCAGTCATCTGAGCTGGAAGACTTTGGAGTCTCAATTAGTAGGAACTAAATGACTACAATTTCAGGAAGGTGCAATTGTATTTTTGTATGGGGACCACAAGCATTTCTAAGCTTTTGAAAATACCTAAGGATGGTGGATTATGTCCCAGTGTTCTGCTTGGCAAATCATTATGGAGATGCTGCAGGGAGTATAGGTTGTCAAGATGTTCTAGTGACTGTGGGACACAAAAGAACATAAAATATTAAGATTTAAATATCTTGAGATCTGTAGATGACATTTGCTATGTAAGAAGTAGATATTCATCAGTTAAAACGTATGTATATACTCTTAACAGTTACAGACAATAGTGGTTCTTCCCTGGGGAGGGTATCTTAAATGATTTATATATAAGCTTTCTAACAAACCTTATTTCACCAAGTTTTCTGTACTAGCAGGAAACAATTGTCTTGTAATGATGTGTTAGGTTGTATTGTAAGGACAGGCAATAAATCATCTGTAACCTGAGTTATGGCTGTGAGATGGAAGAAGCCCTGGCAACCTGTGACTAAGGGTAAAAATCATCTAACTGCTGATATCATTGCTGTAAGTGTCTCCACCTAAGCTAATCAACCAGTCTCTCTTTATAGTCAGAGGAGAGAAACAGGTAATTTGAGGGATTAATTTAACATATCTATTTTAAGATGAGTTGAATCACACCTATTTCTGTCCGTTTACTATAAAAGAAGTTTCAGAAACTTCTGCAGAGAGAGACATTTCCATTGTGTTTGTTAAAGACCTGGCACAAAAAGGCTGTGATTGCAGTTTGTGCCTTCATGTATGTATGCATGCAAATTAGGCAAGAAATAAAAAATAGGAAAGGTGACACAGTATACAGAGAGAGCAAATGGTACCTTTGTCTTTCCCAGCAAATAATCAAAGATGATAGCTTGATTCAGGATTTTTCATAATGCTTCCAAATGGCTTTTCAAGGTAAAAACTAAGAGAAAGGAGAAGACTCCAGTGTGAGAACAACTTTCTTATTCTTTTCTTTGGACTTCATTCTGCCACTAACAGGAAAAAAAGCCAAATGATCTAAAAAATTAATTCACATTTTCCTTCTGGAATGGCACGGTGATTTATTAATTGAAAATGAAATTGTGGAAGTGGTGTAGTTTGTTTAGTTATATTTTGTAAGACTAAAATTATGATTATATTTTCAACATAAATTTCAAAGATGGACAAAGAATGTACTAGGAAATAGAAGCCAGGCTTGAATTTCGATGAACCAAGAATTGAATTTGAGGTTCAGCAAAGCGTTCTGTGCTATTAACAGTTCTCTAGGACATTACTCCATGGTGAGTAGCTCTGGAGTTTAACATTATGTATTAGATGTGACCATAAATTAGAAAAATGAGAGAATTTTCTGTGCATTCAAGTGTACATGTGGGTCTTTCAGAAGTATCTGCTTAATTTACTATTCCAGCCAAGGAATGCTGGTTGGTTTAATTTCCCGTCGATAACACTGACAGAGACTGCTCTGAAAAATCTTGTGGCCTACAGATTGAAACAGGGAACATAAACAGCAGGACAAACTGTGTGTCCTTGTCTCTGTCTTATCTGTAAAATGATGGTACTGCTTCAAAGATGCAAATATATATATATAAAACTTAATAACATTCCAAATGTGTAAGATAACAGGAATCCAAATAGCTAGAGAGATATAACCTCCAGCAGGTGATTCAAAATCTTCCATCAGCAGAAAAGCTATGTCCCAGGTAGGATAATGATGTCACAATGAGAGGGAAAAGTTCTGGAGGATTTGTTGATGGATTCTTTTATGTCCAGAAAGGACCATTTTTATAGCTAGTCTGATACCCTCTGAACCTAAGCCATACAACTTCAACCGGAGTTTTGTGCACAAAGCACAGCTCTGGTGTTTAAACTGTGGCATATCTTTGTAGAAGGATGTTCAATGTTAATTTTTAAGAGAGGTGTGTTTTCTGGGACATTGTTTTGGCGTTTGGTTTGTTGTGGGTTTTTTTTTATTTCCACTTGAGAGAAAGGATCAGCCTGCTTTTTATGAATAACTTTTTATAGTAGAAACAAGTGGAACACCCATTGCCTTTCTAGCAGCTATAATCAGAGAGATTTGATGTCTCCTTCTTTTGTGGTTTTAGTTAGTCTTCATCTTCTTCGTGTTCTCCTTATTGCTGAAAGAAGCCAAAAAAATCAGATACAATCTGTTGGATAGGGCTTTGAGCAGCCTAATCTAGTGAAAGATGTCTTTGTCCATGGCAGGGGGGTTGGATCTAGCTGAACTTTAAACATCTCTTCCAACCCCCACCATTCTATGGCTCTAAGTATGAATTGTCATAACTAGCATGAACAAAAAGTATGGGTTTGAATGCAGTAATTTCCATTTTCTTTTTAGAGTTGCCTTATATACCCATTAAGTGTGACAAGAAATGAGTAAATAAATTGGCCTATTTAAGCATAAGCACTTTTGCTGGACTGAGGTTTCCCTTTAAGTACTTACATTTCATTTAGATGTTTAACTTGTACAGACAGGGTGTGTGTGATGGTATAAAACCGTGCCGAGTCAAATTGCTTTCTCACTGATGATGTGTGTACTGCCCTTAAAGAAAGGCCTCACTGTGTAGGTGCTCTCATATCTTTCAATCTCCCATCTGTAGTGGGACCTTTGAGACATGCTGTAGGCAGCCTGTCCAGCAGTGCCTAGCAACCTGCTATAGCGATCCTGATGATGCACTGATCGTTCCTGGCATTGGACCATATGTCCCAGTGGGAAAATCCCAGTTTTTCTTTAGACTTTGCTTGCCAACATCCTTTTGCATGGAGAGTGAATCTGGTTTGAAAGGCAGCCTTGAACCATTTGCTACCTACAAGGTCTGATCTTGCTCTCTCTCTGACAAAAAAAAATTGAGAGGGAGTTGTTAAGAAGTCAAGGGAACTACAGCAGACTGTAGAAGAAGATAGAGGCCTGAGGAAAATGAGACCTCAGGTTTGTATAACATACTGAAGAATAGGAGAACGATTCAAACCTTCTTATTCCTTCTTTAGACTTGCATTCCCTGCTGGTGTGACACCACAGAGCCTGCAGGTAATGCTGTAACTCAACACTTCCTTTCCTACAGATTTCTGCATGCAGAAGCAATGTGTGTATTTTTATACATTTACTTAAATACCCTTTTTGTCTTGGATTTAATGCAAAACTTTCACCCCTTTGCCGAAGATTAAAAGCAATGTGTATCCTGAACAGGGAACAATTTGCATTTTATTTGCACCTGAATGAATGATTAGGAAGCACTTGAAGCAGGATAACAAACCAAATGGCTCAGACAGGTGCAAGCTATGTGAGAAAAAACCCAACTCTTTTGTGTTTCTCCTTTTCTATACCTAGGGTCATGTAAATTTGGGTCCTCTTTCATGTTCCATGAACAAATGACTTCCTCCACACTACATGGAGCCTCTGAATATGGCCTGATCTGTCAGAAGCAGACATCTTCTCTGGTGGCTATTGTGAAATTCTGTGGAGTAAAATGCTGGTTTGTGACTTGAAGCTTAAAAACAATCCTGTTGGCTTAAATAGATCCTGCTCATTTATTAGATAAGCACTTGCTTAAAGGTTTAATAGATTGGGGATGAATGTTAGGAAAACTCCTGATTTCACCTTGATTTTAAATTATATAGCTGGTGGCATAAAAATATATGGTGCAGTGGCATGCATTCTGTAGAAACTAAGAAAGTTCAAAATGACAGACTTCGCTTTTACAGGCTGGTGGTAAAAGCTCACCTTCTACTGCAGATACCATGTAACTTAGTCTTCCCCTTGCATAAGTGTGGGGGAAGTCATAACACGTATTAAAAATTTGCTACCACAACACCCTCCACTGGTAAGATCATAAACTCCCTGAAATTGCACTGTGTCCATTTAAATGTGCCTCCAAGGACTGCATGTAAAGTGGGTAGATCAGTAGAGTAGTCGACTCCCTGCATCTTTCTGTGTCAGAGTAGAAAGTGATAAAGTCAGTCTCCAGCCAGTATGGGCCATAATTTTTTACTCTACTACTGCAGACTATAACTTTGAGAGATCTGTTTTTCACAAGAGTATTTTATAAATGTTGTGAATGATGTTTGAGGAGCAAAAGAAAATGTATTATGAAAAAAAGGCATATAACTGAGGGATGGTACTCTACCTTCTGTTTTTTCTTCTTAAAGAAATGATATTGCACATTACCTAATAGGCATCAGATGTTAGTATTAAAAGCTGATATTTAAACAAAGGAAAAAAGAAACCACAATAACAGTAAATTAGAAAAAAAAAAATCTAGGAAATAAACCCAGTATCCCTTCAGAGGAAGAATAAAGCTTTCTTGTTCTGTTAGAAGGAACAGTCATGAAATTGTGTTACCCATATTTAGTTCAGAGAAACTTATTTCAGCATTTTTTGCTTTTACAAAAGATATTCAATTGAAAGTGTAGTGTAGAGAAGATGTTGTGTTACTGACATTTCACCTGCTTAAACAAACAAAGAACACAAAAATGAAACTATGGCACATATGGATAGAAACCAATGTAAATGTCCAACACCCCATGCCCAGTGTACTCATGCAAACCGGTGAATACCAGAAGCAAAACTTCAGGACAGAGCTTAACAGAAACAAAAAACCCTGAGTGTTTGTAGCACTGAGCTATGTTGAAATTCTAAATGTGCCTGTGTGGCATATGATAGCTGGAGGATTTGAGGACCCAGGAGGATTTACTAGTCCTTAATTCCTATGATTGCTGGGCTCTTTTTCCCAGCTCTGATCTTGAGCAATCAGCCTCCCTCTGTTTTAGTTTTCCCATATGTGTAATGGGGTTAATTGTATCTGTATCATAAGGGTACTGTGAAACTTAATTACTTAATATAAAGAGCTTTGATATTCTTGGATATGTGACAGTGTAGGAGAGCAGAGAATTATTTACGGTCTTGAAACTTTTTATGGTTGGTTCACATTTTAGAGAGTAATACAGTGGATCCAAAGAGGGAAATATTTGACCTACTACTTCTACTACGCACTGTGTAATGAGTTGCAATAATAACAGTAATCTGGGAGACTGTTAATGTAATTAAAATCACTGACTTTTCTTCTAGGTGGGAGGTTTGTGAATATGGCTTATGTCCTAAATGGAAGTATGCTGCAACATCATCATAGCTGCTGTACCACATCCAAAATTAGGATAATAATTCTGCTCATGAAAATATTTCTCCCCCACCTCTACACATTAACCTGCCAGAAATAACTAATATGCATTTGGAAAATATGCAGCAGTGAACCAGCTTCTGCTTTCCACAGTCTGAATACAGCCAGTAGCTCTGTAGTGTCATCCGTCCCATAGTCCTTCATGGCGAGAAACAAAGGCTAGTTTGGTGGAAGGTGTTGGCCCTAAGCACTCCAGTGTAGGTGGCAGAGTAAGGGAGTGGAGGGGTGTCTAGGACCTGTTCTTTTATTATGTGCAAAAGAAAATATATAACTACTTCTTTTATATGCTCATAAAAACTATTGTCCATTCACCTGAACTCCAACATGGGAGAGTCCTCTCAGAGTGTGTGGTGCCTTGTGGTGCATGATGGACACCTCTGGATCCAGGTCCAGGAGGTGAATCACATGCTGAGCACAGAGCTGAATGCAGAGCTTCCTTGGAGCTCAGGCTGCCACCCCATCACAGGAGACTGCACTGCTTCGCTTGCTCCATGACCCTCTGTGCCCATCAAAGCTTGAAGCTGAAGGGACACTGTGAATGCACAATTTGTTGTGAACATGAAACAGAGACCAGCTGAGATGAGCGTGCAGTTAAGGGCTATCCAGAGGGAAGGAGATTTAAGCCTCAAACAGCATAAAATCACTTCCCCCACCAGCTTAGCTACATCCCTTCTGCACAGTGCCTGGGTAGCATAATATATGCAGCCAGATACTACCTCAGTGGAAATTTTCTCTTTAACACTTCTTCACCTTAAGGCTGCTCTTAGGCAGATGACATCTTCCTGTTCACTGGGCAATGTTCTTTCAATTTCTGGGAAACTTAAGCTTAATGCCTGTCATGTATATGGAGGAAGATGCATGTTTATGTCTTCAGAAGCAACAGAGCAAACCAATGAAAAATGTGGGGAAAAAGAACTATTTCATTTTAAACAGCTCAGATACATTGATTAATGATTTTTGGTATTTGCTCATTAACAGCTACTAGGTCTTGCCACTTTTGTGTAGCACTTTCCATCTGCATATTTCAGCATGCCTTTTTACTGTCAGCTAACTCAGCTTTAAGACCAAGGTCTTGTGAGGTAAAGAAGAGCTTATGTTTGCACTGTGAAGCACAAAAACATATTGAAGATCTTTAGCCTAGCTTTGACCTGGTACATCCTGTGACCTAATACAACACCTTCTCTAAACCAACTTGCCTCCTGAGATCAGTGTACTTGTGCTGAACATTTCTTCATCAGCACATTGTACATTATTCATCCTCCCTCTTGCTCTGATAGAAGTTTGCTGGCTGTTATCTTAAGTTTATTTACATCATGCTCTGTTGTGCAGTTGGTGGTATCATGTCAAGTTTTTTTCACATAATTTTCACCCAAAAAAACCACCCAAAGCCCTGCACAGATGTAGGCCAAAAATTTTGTGGTTTATCTGCAAGCTGTCCCAGGAGCTGGAAAACAGTATAACTGGAGGTCAAGTTTTATTCATGGAAATAAAGGAAAGTACTGAGTGAGTTTTTTTAATGCAACTCTCCCTGAACCTCCTCTCTTTCCACTGAATAGCATGGGGTTTTCCAACAGTAATGGTGCTTTGGTGAAAGTGAAGGCCTCGTACAAGTCCAGCCTACTGTTGTGCTGAGAGTACTTCCAGTCATGGTGAATAATATCATCTCATAATTTCCCAGATTTATCTCTTTGTGCCTACCCACCTGTTATCTCTCATCTTACACTTCACCTAGAAACCGTTTACAAAAGTGAATATCACTTTGCTTTGGATTTGAGTTTTGCATATATGTCTACAGTTTCTACCATACCCCTGATAGGGTTGAATCGTCTCTTGCATCTCTGTCTGCTGGTCTTGGCATTGGACTTCAACTCGCAATCTTAGGAGGAAGAAAGGGAGTTTCTCACATGATCTCAGCAATAATTACAGACTTGAGTAATCTCAGAGTCAGACTGAGTAGCCTAAGATTATAGTGAAAGTTTCCTTCATAAGTAACACTGGAAGGACTTTATTCCACATATCTGAAGGATGAATTTTAGGTTACAGTGATTTTCTTCTACTAGGTCTTGATTTCTCTCCACTGATCATTAAAAAAATCAACTTAAATTAGTTGCCTGCCTTTTCTGTGACTAAAATGAGACATGACAGATCCCACGCTAAAAATTTTATTGAAGGCTAGTGGGTGCAACTGAGTGGTAGTACTGGTATGAGGTGGATCTGTTCTAAGTATGTGGAAGTTAGGTTTTGAGTTTTCACCATGTGACCTACTCAGAAATATCAAGGTTTAATTCCCTCCCTTTTAAGTAGTGGGAAATAGTGTAATAACTCCATTAGACTGCTAATAAAATAGGTATTTTATTTGTGGGAGATGAAAAATCTCTTGTACAAATAACATGATAAGGATCTCTGTGCTACTAAACATAATAATATTTGATTGAAAATATGCTCACCAGAGCTCAGAGTCTCAAGATTTAGAATAGAAGAGACTACAAAGGACCTCTGCCAGGATCCAAGGAATTACCGTGTGCTTTTGTACTAGTGTTGCACACAGGAAGCAAAAGCAGAATGTAATGAATTCTGTAATGAATTTCTCTTGTTTGTGGATTATAATAGGAAGGCTGTTTTTTTTTTTTTTGTTGAATTGGGTTTTAGGTTTTAATGAAAACAAATTAAACTGCAAATTGTTGGGTCTTTTGGTTTCTAGTAATAGAAGTTTCTACAATATCAGGAAGAGAGGAAGAGAACAGGGAGTCTAGACTGTCACTGAACTGTGAGATCTGGCTTCAATCTCGTACTCTCCAATAGGCTTTCTCTCCAATGTTAGGCAAGACACTTAGATTCAGACCTTCAAAGTCCCTGAAGGTCTAATTTACATGGGCTTATATTGAATACTCCTGAGGAGACAGGCCCAAGTCATGCTCTGCCTCAGGTTCCCACCTGTAAAAGGGGTATGAACAATATCTACAATCAGCATTGTGAGGGATAAAAAAGAAGGTAAAGAACTCACACGGTAGGGATGTGGTGAATGCCATAAAAATGTTCACGTGATGGATTGCCTCTAAGCCATTCAAACAATGTTGAAGGCTTTTATGTCATATTAAATAGATTTAATCTAGAATGTTGCTCGCTGGTTACATTGCACAGTGCCTGGTCTTGGCAGCAGTCACCTTCAACAGGAAATTGAGCGACTACACACAATGAAGTAAACTCTTTGAACAATATCATCTGGAGGTGGGTTTTCATCCATTTATTGTTGTCCTTTTGGGATAAAAAAGAAAGCCCATTTTAAAGTGTCCTTTTTTAATAATTATTTTTATTTTTCAGTTTGAGTAGCCAGCTCTTTCCCTAGACTGAAATGAAAGTTATTTAATGTTTTTCATCCTTTTAATCGTGAGCTGAGAGGAGCCAATGGAAGTTATCAGGAACTTCACCTTCATTTATATATTTTCTATGTGGAATGGGAAATTGGCTTATGCAAAGAAGGAATCTAAGGCTCGTTAGTGATGAGCACGTTCAGAAGAGAGAGTGCTCCCTGACATAGTGTTCAGTTGCAGCATGTGGGTGGTCTTAGGGGATAAATTTCATGTTAGCCAGCCAGTTAATGAAAACACAAGTGAATTGAACTGAATTTAGTGCTTGCCTGTGTCTGTGAGGTTGCTTGACTGGTGATTGCAAACAAAAGCCTGATGACTGTACTCATACGGCAAAACAAGCTAGTGAATACGAACTTGGGGAAGTATGGAAAGAGGTACTTCTATTTCATAGATTGTGATCATCATAGACTAAATACGTGCTTCATAGTCTGAGTTGTGATGTAGAATATAATAATGGATAAAAAGGATAAAAACCCCTCCTTGTTCTTTAAGACTTTAGGTCTATCAGCAGCCTGGGGAAAAGGGGGAATGCAGACACCTGAGGCAGCCAGCCTATACCTGCACAGAAGTTTGATTGCATTCACTTATACTTCTTGATTCATGTGGCTCATCCATCACTAGGGGAAGGGTAAACAGTATGTTGGTGGTGCTTTTGTACAAACAAGAAATTATCAAATTCCATCCTATTTCCCTAAAAGAATTAAAGAAGGAGCAATGACTCCATGGGAATTAGTCATAGGGCTCACATACTTCATAGTCCACTGAAAAGCTTATTCTCCTCTGACCCAAACATCACATTGAAGGCACCTGATTTTGATATCACTCCCATCTCTGCAAATATCGTTCAACATAGGCCAAGGGGACCTCAGCAGTACCCTTGATTTAAAAGAGTGGAGTTAAACAAGTGAAAGGCTAAAGGATGAGTAACAGATGCGACTGGATGAGTTGATCAAAGTGTCTCCTCTTTTTCACCAGATGATCAGGGACTCTTTGTTACTGCAAGTTTTGTGACAATCTGAGTACAAGGTAGACCTTAGTATACAACTGCTGCTAAAAGGGAACAGCATGAAGGGAAAAGCCATCCTCAGCTTGCAAGAGTTCACCCTTGCAAACATCTTAGTAGATTGTAGCAGAAAAGAAACAAAAACACTCCAGTAAGGATTACTATTTAAAGCCTGCAGGCTTGAGTTGAAAACCATCTCTTTTTCATACATTTTGAGAGAGTTCCCAGAAATGACCCAATCGTAAATGATTTGACAATGTTCTCAAGCAGAAAAAGCACAGCTGCACTGAAGAAAGAGCTGCCATTCCAACACGAGCTCTCTTCAGAGGTGCTGACCCAGCTTTAGATGAAATTTTGCTTGAAACTGGTGCACTTATATTTCTTTTCCTGACAGAGTATTTTCTCAAAAAGACATCAAAGTCTATATCAAAAGTATGAAGGAAAACTGGTTGAATTTGAGTAATTTCAGCCAGAGAAATGTAGAAATTAAGAAAATGGGAACATGATATTAAAGAAACATTTACCAGGTGTTGATGTTAGTGTGCTTTAAATTATTCATTTTGTTGTAGAAATTAAGATTCAGTCAGCTGCTCAGCCCTTTGTGGCGGATTTAGACACAGTTTCTGCAGGATTCAATCCTGCAAAGAACCTTCTTGCCTTTACCCTCTGCAGAACTTCAGCTGCAACTAAGAAAAAGCAGAGAAAGACTGTTTTTCTTTTTCATAGAAAACCAGAGCCTAATTGTTTTGTTTTGGTGCTAGTTTACTGAAATGATCACTTTTCCGAAAGTCCTGAACTTCTAACAACCGTCTCTGGCTCCAGAAAGGTCTGCTGGCTGCATCATGCTTCAGAGAATCAGGATACTTTGCCTTTGCCCAGATTTGGGTATAGAAGAGTATTGGGTGAGGAGGTGTGTATTAATGATCCAGCTTTAGGAATATGGAGCCAGGATTTTAATCCAGTCACATGTAATTTACTTAGTACCACAGACCAAGGGTCTGATAAAGCTGGAACAGGAGTTTCTAGTTTCAAGTTCAGTGCTGAGGTCATTGGAACAGGATTAGCATTTGTGCCATGGTTTTATTTTGTCCTTCTCAACGCTATTTTTTTGTAATAAATAAGGGAGGAGCACAAACTCTTCACAAAACACAGGTTAAATACCTATCTGACTGTGCATGTCTTCTATTTTGAACTTATATTAAGAGGTTTCACAATAACTCCTGTTGCCTTCCAAAGATAAGATTATTCCAGCTTCTGACCATTGGCACAAGGTTGACTCACAGAGGCAATGTGATGGAAAATCTTGAAGAGCTATCTGCAAAAGTTGCATCTACTGGTTTTGATGGACATGTTAAGCCTCTGCTGCTGTTTACTTACTCAAGGCTAGCTGTCCAAATAGAAGTGTGGTTTAAAATATAAAGTAGATGTAGTAGGCAGTGCAAGGGGAAACTACCTGGCTTCAGTGCACAGAAGAAAATAAGAGTAGTAACGCAGGAATAGCAATGCAACAGAAAACTACTGAATATCCATTGTAGTTTCTAAAATGTCTGTCCAGAAAGTCTATAACAGCTAAATATTAACTACTGCATGGAAATGGTTGTCATGCTGTGTGGATAAACTCTGCAGTTCTGAATGTCTCTAGCTGCTAAGCTCCTTCAACTCATGACTTTTTGTCTGCCCCTCTCCTATAAACAACATAAATTCTAAGTCTGACCTCTGAATTCAACCTTTCAGACAGAAAGGGAACAAAGGTGTAACCAGGATGCTGAAATACCACAAACTAAAGCATCATCAAAGGAAATTTCTTTCAAGACAATGAGCCTCTGAAACTCGCTGACACCAAATACTGTTGAATTCAGTAACAGTGGACAAAGGTCATAGAATCATAGAATCATAAAATGGTTTGGGTTGGAAGGGACCTTAAAGATCATCTAGTTCCAACCCCCCTGCCATGGTCAGGGATGCCTTCCACTATACCAGGTTGCTCAAAGCCCCATCCAACCTGGCCTTCAACATTTCCAGGGATGAGGCATCCACAACTTCTCTGGGCAACCTGTTCCAGTGCCTCACAACACTCATAGTGAAGAAGTTCTTCCTTATGTCTAATCTAAATCTACCTCCTTTCAGTTTAAAGCCATTACCCCTTGTCCTGTCACTACATGCCCTTGTAAAAAGTCCCTCTCCAGCTTTCTTGTAGGCTCCCTTCAGGTACTGGAAGGTTGTTGTAAGGTTTCCCTGGAGCCTTCTCTTCTCCAGGCTGAACAACCTCAATTCTCTCAGCCTGTCTTCATAGGAGAGGTGCTCCAGCCCTCTGATCATCTTTGTAGCCCTCCTCTGGACTCTCTCCAACAGGTCCATGTCCTTCTTATGTTGGGGGCCCCAGAGACACAGTACTCCAGGTGGGGTCTCGCAATAGTGGAGTAGAGAGGGAGAATCACCTCCTTTGACCTGCTGGCCTCGCTTCTTTTGATGCAGCCCAGGATACGGTTGGCTTTCTGGGCTGCAAGCGCACATTGTCATCTCGTGTTGAGCTTATCAACCAGCACCCCCAAGTCCTTCTCCTCAGGGCTGCTCTCAATCCATTCTCCGCCCAGCCTTTATTTGTGCTTGGGATTGCCCCAACCCAGGTGCAAGACCTTGCACTTGGCCTTGTTGAACTTTACAAGGTTCGCATGGGCCCACCTCTCCAGCCTGTCCAGGTCCCTCTGGATGGCATCCCTTCCCTCCAGTGTGTCGACTGCACCACGCAGCTTGGTGTCGTCAGCAAACTTGCTGAGGGTGCACTCAATCCCACTGTCCATGTCGCTGACAAAGATGTTAAACAGTGCCAGTCCCAATACCAACCCCTGAGGAACGCCACTTATCACTGGTCTCCACTTGGACATTGAGCCATTGACTGCCAGTCTTCTAGTGCGACCATCCAGCCAATTCCTTATCCACCAAGTGGTCCATCCGTCAAATCCATGTGTCTCCAATTTAGAGACAAGGATGTTGTACAGGACAGTGTCAAATTCTTTGCACAAGTCCAGGTAGATGATGCCAGTTGCTCTTCCCTTATCCATCAATGCTGTAAGCCCATTGTAGAAGGCCGCCAAATTTATCAGGCATGATTTGCCCTTAGTAAAGCCATGTTGGCTGTCACCAGTCACCTCCTTATTTTCCATGTGCCTTAACATAGTTTCCAGGAGGATCTGCTCCATGATCTTGCCGGGCACAGAGGTGAGACTGACTGGCCTGTAGTTCCCAGGGTGATGATGCATAAGAATAAGATGCATAAGAATAAGACACAAAAGAATATCCAGATATCTCAATAGGGATGTAAAAAGTAAAGTGAACTGATGGGCTGCATGTGGATCCCTCAAGAAATTAATCTGCTTGTGGAACACTAAGGAAGCAACTAGATGTCCAGTACAGTATTCCACATTTTTCCCCAGAAACCAGGGAAGTTTGAACAGCTCATGCAGTAAGGTATTTGTTATACAATAGTGATGATTTAGTCCTGAGAAAACCTATAATCTTCCTTCCTTTCTTTCCTCTTTTTTTTTTTCTTTTTTATTCTCCTTATAATTTATGAAGGCTTTCTACTATTTCAGCTAAAGGTTCTTGCCAAGCCTATTTTGGATGTTTTCCAATTTCCCCAGTTTTTCATTCTTTTTGCCTGTGTGAAAAGTTCCCATCAAGTCTTTAAATTCCTTCTATTAATTTTAAATAAGAACAAGCTAACTCTTAAGTCTTTTCCCCATGATTTATATCCAGGGGCTCTTATATGATTTCCCATAGCTCTCATTTTCAAGGACAGCCATCCTTACAAGGACATGGGCATGTGGAAAAACCTTATGCAAAATGCACTGTAATTTTTTTCTCCTTCTTAATATCTGTAGAACAATCTTAACCTAAATCACTATTCCCTGGGTAATGGAAAACAACATCTCTTTGGTTTTCAGCATTTATAAAAGTATTGAAAAAAGAAGGGACATTGTTTCTACTAGTTTTGAGTTTCCTTACCTAATTTATAGGTACTTTTCTGATTACTCTAATGCAGTATTCTTTCTCTCAGACTTTCCTACTACCAAAATCCAGAGGAACAATGCACTTACGAGTTCCTTCTCTTAATTCAAATATAGCAGCAGAAATGATAAGTTGTTTCCAATGTTATGTCACTTGAATATATACTATTCATTTTATTATTCTTTGGAAAAGAGTTTAAAAGCTAGGAAGGGAGCTGTAAGCAGC
This sequence comes from Theristicus caerulescens, assembly GCA_020745775.1. Taxonomy (NCBI): domain Eukaryota; kingdom Metazoa; phylum Chordata; class Aves; order Pelecaniformes; family Threskiornithidae; genus Theristicus; species Theristicus caerulescens. The sequence continues at coordinate 162,055,290 of CM036558.1, read as the reverse complement.
TGCAACACAAGCCTGATCTGTTGTCTTCTGCAAACTTTATAAGAAGTTATAATACCTCCAGGAAACAACCCCATGGATGTCAAATCAAATCTTGCAAAGTGTGTGTCCTGAATATTGTCAGCTTACATCAAGGAGGTGTATTTGTCTCCATGGACTGTACTTGGGATCATTACTTCCAAAATTATTAGGAATGTTGATGGATAAGTTTAGAGGATGAAGAAAAAGAGCCAAGATTTTATTAGATCATTAGAAAAACTTGTGAGTATGATTGTCACTAGGCAAAAAATACCTAGGGAAATATCTGCACAATTTATCTATTGTGGAAGCCATTAAAGACTTGCATCCCAGGTTCAGCAGTATTTCTCAGCCGAGTTAGATATAACAGCTGAGAGCAGTGCGGTAAGTATTGTAATAAAGCTCAGAGCTCAAAATGGCAGCCACAGACTGGTTAAATTATATTGGATACTAGGAAAAATTTCTTTACCGAAAGGGTTGTCAAGCATTGGAACAGGCTGCCCAGGGAAGTGGTTGAGTCCCCATCCCTCGAGGTATTTAAAAGCTGTGTAGATGTAGTGCTTAGGGACGTGGTTTAGTGATGGATTTGGCAGTGCTGGGTTAATGGTTGGACGTGATGATCTTAAAGCTCTTTTCCAACCTAAACAATTCTATGATTCTATGATTCTATGAAATGAGAGAAGAAGCGAAGGAGAAGTTAATATGTGGGAAACTGAGGCACAGTGATGCCTCATGATTTGCCTAATGTCTCTCAAGAAGACAGTGAATCCAGATCTCTCCAGTGCTGTCTAAATAGTGTTAGTGTAGCCACATAACCCTACAACGTGATGTCTAATACAACAGCAGTGCGTATTCTGTTTTGTAATAAATACAGAATTTTCTTCACACTAGATGTGAGTTCATACCCAGCTTTGCCGTTGATTTTCAGGATTACCTTAAGCAATCTACTATAACTTTGTGAAAGTTTACTCTCTATAGTGTGGTGGTAATAAGACTTTTTTTGCACCTTTATTTATCTTGGAGAGGCAAAGACATTTAAAATTTTGAGTATAGGGGAGTTTATATGAGATTTTTTGGATAGACAGGATTTTGGACCATTTCAGTTTCAAAGTCGTAGACAGGTTTTGTTGATGAAGGTAGGTAGGATTAGATTCAAGACCCTTTGTCTTATATTGCTTAGTCCATTTAAGAGCTTACTGCCAGACCATGATATGTATGCAAAGTTTATGCCAAGTAAAAAGACAGATTGTTCAGAAAGTGATAATAGATCCTTTTCTTGAATGACCCTTAACTCAGACTGAAGGCCATGAATAGCCTTACCAGAAAACAGCCCAAAGAAAGAGAACAGCTAATGATACTTTTGGCACATCATAGAAAGAGAGAACATTTATGCAGTTTAATGAAATCCCTGACAGAAAGCCAAATGGCTTGTGCCTGACATATATTGACAAAGTACGATTGGTCTCTTGCTGATTTATGTGCATGTGTGATCCAGATGAAGCTACAGGATTTCAATTGAGATAATGTGCATGATTAAAAAGAAAAAAAAAATTTACCGATGCAGTGGGAGAGGTTGATGGAATCTAATTGGAGAAGCAAATTAATAAGAAAAAAAAATTCTATTGCATTTTTGTGCTGAGCTGTATAGACAGTTCAGTAATTAAATTACTAATCAGACAAGAGCTGGCTGACCTAGGAATGGAGCAATCTCATGTCTCAGCTGGATGGGAAGTTTTAAAGTATCTGCTCAAAGGAAAGTTTAAAAGATACCAAACATACAGAAGAATGTTTTGGGTTTCAATTAAGCTTATGGCTTATATGGAAACACAGAATAGCCATATATTTAGTCTATTTGGAAGCTACTTTATAATGATATTGTCTTTATTTTTAACAGAAACTCTTTTTCAGCAAATGGAACTGCAATTTATTTTTGTGTGCATGTGTGTTAGTATTTAGGTGAGATTTTTATTCTTTTAGCCTTTTTAATAAGCAGACAAAATTGTCCTTGTACAGTTTTGCTTGAGTATCTAAGTGCCACCTGTGTGTTTCAAGGATTGTGATGACACTTGTGTTGAAAATACAAGGCCTTGACATAACTTACCTGTGGTCTGATTCTGCCAATCTCCATCACATTGACTGCCTTTCTGGAGCCTGGTTTGTATTTCTTGCCTTGAGAAACCAGTGCTGTACACGTGAAATGTCTCCAGAATAAAGATTGTATAATTATTTGTGGGAAGCACTGGGGTCAGAAGAAGAACATCTGATTTACAGCTCATTATCTTGCCCTGGGAACTCAGCGAGTTCTTCCATCCATTTTATAGGCAGGTAAGGAGGTATATGTGTTTCTACCCTTTCTTCCACTGTGTACAAATACCACATCTAGTGATCAGAATCCCATACCACCTGGGCACTTGCATCAGGTCTCTCCTGAATGAGCAAGAGATATGATCAGATCCACTTGAACGTGGAGGAAGAACATAATGTGCAGGGATCACCTTGCTAATGTGGATGTGAAAAACCCTCCTTGAACATCACACTAGAAACTGAACCTGCAGCCTGTAGAATGAAAGAATTGGGTCTCTTGTATCTAACTTAACTCTGAAGATTGATCATAGAAAGGATATGAAAGACCTCCTGACTGGTATCATACACAAAGAGGAAAAAATCTTCAGGACCTTGAAGCCTTTTTTGTGTGTTTACTTTTGTGATCCAGAGTGGGATTCAGGAACCTGTATTTAAATACCTAGATAACTTGCCTGGCTTTTCAGAAACACTAACCAGCAGTGGTGGCTTCTTCAGTGGGGGTCTGAGGTCCTTCACTCTGAATCCTCAGGCTTTTTATTTTACAGTGGGATCTTAGGGACTACATCTTACATCTGACAAATTATATTTATTGTCCGATTTTTTATTAGACTGTCACAAAATGTTTTACATATTCAATTCACGGTAATTTACCCTCTGAGTAAAGTGCAACTGGCCATAATGCTAAAGATAAAAGTTCAGTAAATGTACGACTTCTATCCATCACCTTTTTGAACACAGCAAGCATTGCAACAGTACATTAGGAGAGCATTTAGTTCCCAATCCATACCATTGATCAGAAGACTTGAAAGTGTTACAGCCCCGTCTGGGAAATCTTTAATTTCCAGTTTGACTTAAAGTCTGTGGTTTTAGCTCAGGACTTTTCTGATTCAGTTGCTGTTGTGTTGATGAGATGATGCCAGGTATACCATGTGACACTGAGGGAATAACAGGTGGGTCCTAATGTTATATCCATGCTTGAAGTTTCTGTAAAATACATATATTCACATTTTTTATATGTATTTCAACTCTTACATATCTGGATCTTTAAACATTTGTGGTCTAGCTGTGAAAACATCATGTGAGCAGTGGTGAGAAGGAGTGGAAGGAAATCATCCCATTGGTAGCCAGAGGAAAAGACTAGCTGAAATGAAATCCTGGAAGTGTTCCCTTTCTTCTATGTGCACCACTCATTTACACAAAGAGGTTGTGGCGGTTATAATGAGAAACAACTACCTGCCTGATGGCTGGAATGAATTAACTTAAAGCATACTATTTCTATTTTCCTTTTTTTTTTTTTTTTAATCCTAATTTCTGCCAGAACATTTCTAAACTTCCTGGAAGGTCAGCATGACAGTCTGAAATTGTGGCAATCTCATGATGCTGAAAGAGCTACTTAGTGTTCGGGGTTTTTAAAAGGCACTTCAACTCTTCGTTTGCCATATTTAGGACTGGATTAATTTTTATCCTACAGTCCTTTCACATTACACAGCAATGCAGAGTGACGTTGACACTGGAGGCAGTTATAAAATATTTGCCTGAATGGTATAAATTGACATTTATAAAAATGGACATTTATACAAATGCCCATTGGACATGAAAGTGAAATCTTGTCTTTTTTGAGCTCATTAGGAGATTTATTGTTCTCTAAATGGGCTGGAATCTCCCTTCAAAATTTAATTTTAGTATTGGATCCTTCTTTGCTCCCTTTCTTCAGTGTTAAAAGCCAGATAATTTTGTGACGGGGTTGTTTCTTTTCTCTCTTTCACTCAGTACAACAGCACAGGGGCAGTGAAGGAAAACTTGAAACACTAAGAGCTCTGCTACAGTACACGTCAGTGGATATTTATTAGACACAGTCACTTTCTGTCCCAAAGTCACCCCTCCTAATGTACTTGGCGGGAACTATACTTTGGCTCTTATTATTTCTCCAGCTTGTTATGAATTTCTCCCATATGTTAACACAGACATGTGTGCATCAACTGTAACTACTGTGTACCCAAGTCCCGAAAACCAGAGAAAGACAACCATCTCAGTGTCTGGTTTGGGGGGAATTTTTATAAAGAAGACATGAAATTTCCAGCTGAAGTTTGCAACAGTTACCACTATTTAATTAGTTGTGGTGGAGACCTATAATTAGCTCTTATTTAAGAAGGCATATGGCTCCAACAGATGGTAAAGGGAAAAAAAACAAGTTAGATAAACAAGGCTATTTGCACAAGATTTTCTGGTCTCCTTTGGTTATATTTTGCAGTACGGTACTTAGGTTCTAGCAAGATGGCATACTGTTCATTCGAGGAATGGCCACGTCTTAATTTTCTCTAAAAACCAGCAAAATTAGTATGATCTGCAAGTGTTCAAGAATTTTGGCAACAGTAAAAGAAACTAGATGACAAAGAAACTTAGAAATTAGAAAATCCATACCTGTTTTGTAGGGACTCCAAAGAAGAACCAACTCTCCTTGTGAGGCTAGTGGAAATTTCAGATGCTGACAACCAAGAGACAGGACAGCCCAAACTGTGTGCCTGGATGGGTGAGGGAGGTAGTCATCCACTAGATAGATTTGGGTTACGTTTATGACAGTACCAACCAGGTCGATGTGTGCTGTGGAGATCACTCAGATTACAGGTAGGTGGACTACAGCTAGTCGAGACTGAGATTTTAAAGGCAATACTGTCTATACCCATTTATTATCACCCTCCATGTTCACCTATGTTAATAGACCATGTGGTTGCTTCCAATTTGCTTCAGGGCAAGGACATCTAGCTGAGTTTAAACTGCCTTCTGCTGCAATTTACCAACAGTTGACTTTCCACTGAAGCAGATTAGGAAAGATCACATGAACCGCTGACACAACATGTCTGTGTGGGTAGTAACATAAGGTTTGTGGGTAGGAAGGTTTCAAAACGCTCACAGCTCTTTCTCAAGTGAGTGCGTTGCAATGGCCTTCATCCGTCTGTGCACGAGTGACCTGGGAAAATGAACCCATCTGCATTTAAAGCTATCATATGTCTCTGAGATTTTCTTGTGTGGGAATCCAATTATAGACACTATGATAAGCTTCTTGTGGTTCTGAATTAGTCTGAAATACAAATGTTTAAGTGTGTGCTGTTATTCATAAAGAAATATTTACAGTAAAGCTCTGTTTACAACTGCAGCATCTTGATTTCCCCTCATTATTGAAGAACATCTCTTTCATTAAAGCAAAACTTAGCGGAACCCTGCTTTTCCATTTATCTGAACAGCAGCATAATAATACTGCTTTTCTCAGACAGCAAGAGAGATTCAAGAAGTTGCCAGCAATTGAGTAATTATCTTGTTTCTAGTGCTATAGTCATAAAGGCATCAAAGAGGCTAGATATTAAGTTAGATCTGTTTTCCATATGGATTTTTTCCTGACTGTATAATCACTCCCTGTTCATTTTAGACCTCTCACACAATGCTCAATAAACTGTAGAGAGATAATTCTAGAGAAAGCAGGATGTAAACCTGAAGTCATCTTTCTAAAAGGCCATATTCCCTGGAGTTGTAATTTTATATTTAGAATAAAATATATTACTTTCTTTGTCCTCTGCCTTGAGTGGGGGATAGGAAGCGATGTAATCTCTCCAGCAGCAGAGTGTCAGGACTGAGTCGTTATATTTCCTCCTTCCTTATTTTGAAAAAGTAGTGATTAATCTTATTTCTCTGGGCTACTGAATAGAGGACAGAGTCAGGGTAAGTACTGTCTCTGCTCTTTCTTTGGCAAATCCAGAAGTTGAAGTATACTAAAAGCAGAGGTAACGGAGGGATATAAGTATGATGTTTTCCCCTGTAATTCTCAGCAAAGCTGTAGTCAAGTCCTACAAGTTTAACAGAAAAGTTGTATAGGAAAAAATTTGCTATGAAGGAGATTTTAATGTGTTTTCTCTGGAGAATACAGTTTTTCCTGTTTCATTTAGGTCTCGTGCTCCTTGTTGTGTAGGGAAATCTAGCATTATTTAAAGTTATTCTTAGCAAGGTAGAATCATAGAATCATAGAATGCTTTGGGATGGAAGGGACCTTTAAAGGTCATCTAGTCCATCCTCCCTGCAATTGGCAGGGACATCTACAACTAGATCAGGTTGCTCAGAGTCCCATCCAGCCTGACCTTGAGTGTTTCCAAGGATGGGGCATCTATCACCTCTCTGGGCAACCTGTGCCAGTCTTTCACCACCCTCATCATGAAAAATTTTTTCCTTGTGTTCAGTCTGAATCTACCCTCCTTTACTTTAAAACCATTACCCCTTGTCCTGTTGCAGCAGGCCTTGCTAAAAAAACTATCCCCATCCTTCTTGTAGGCCCCCTTTAAGTATTGAAAGGCCGCAATGAGGTCACCCTGCAGCCTTCTCTTCTCCAGGCTGAACAACCCCAGCTCTTTCAGCCTTTCCACATAGGAGAGGTGTTCCATCCCTCTGATCATTTTTGTGGCCTTCCTCTGGACCTGCTCCAACAGGTCCATGTCTTTCCTGTGATGAGGACTCCAGAGCTGGACACAGTACTCCAGGTGGGGTCTCACCAGAGCAGAGGGGCAGAATCACCTCCTTTGACCTGCTGGCCACGCTGCTTTTGATGCAGCCCAGGATACAGTTGGCTTTCTGGGCAGTGAAAGAACATTGCCGGCTCATGTCCAGCTTTTCATCTCTCAGTACCCCTCAGGGCTGCTCTCAATCCCTTTATCCCCCAACCTGTACTGATACCAGGGATTGCCCCAACCCAGGTGCAGGACCTTGCACTTGGCCTTGTTGAACCTCATGAGGTTCACACAGGCCCACTTCTCCAGCCTGTCCAGGTCCCTCTGGATGGTATCCCATCCCTCAGGCATGTCAACTACACCGCTCAGCTTGGTGTCATCTGCAAACTTGCTGAGGGTGCACTTGATCCCGCTATGTCATTGATAAAGATATTGAACAGCACTGGCCCCAGTATGGACCCCTGAGGGACACCAAGGTAGTCAATTTTAAAATAAACCAAGGACCTAATTCGAAGGCTTACTTCATGCTTCTGGTACCTGTTGGAAGCAGAGTTAAAAAGTAATGCAAAGTGGTATAATGATGGTCACACTCGCTGTGCCCGGTCTCTGTAGTACTACAAGTGAGAACCTCTTCCTTTCTAACTGTTGTTTTTTCTTCAGAAACTCTCTGAAACATACTGCATTCCACTCATGAAGGTACCCTCCCATCATGGGAACATTACCTCCTGCAAGAGTTCTGAGTTAGAGGCTGTGCAATTAGGCATTTACATGTTTTAAAGACTTGAAAAAATAACCATGAACAAAACTCCAGCATTTCTCAAAG